>CM060913.1:410724396-411234396 GCA_030737875.1 Allium sativum
AAATCAAGGATGCACCCTTAAGGAAAAAGGGTATGATGCTAGTATCTAGCCTTCTTGAGCTTTACTCCACTGTATCTTAACTAATTTAACTTCACGATTGTGAAGTTTCTGACCTCCATTTCCAAAGTAAACAGATGTCAACTATGATACCAAGTGTACATACCAAGATGGTTCGAGGTCTCTCCTCTTAGCTTATCCATCCCGCCATAACTATAAGGGTTGAAAGGTCACTACGTGCTTTTTAGAGTGGGTGCCACAACTATTCATCTCTCACGCAAACCATCCTAGTCGAACTCGACATCCCTCAAGTACAAGCCCCAAAGGCCTAAACCAATATCATACAAGCACCCAAGGAATATCTCCTCCGAATTTAGATGATCTATGTGAGATGATATAAGAAAACTCGATAGTTATTCTCGAATCTCTACTAACCAAAAATAAATTGGTCGGACCACCAATTGGATTCGATACTCTAGTGGGATCTTTCTACTATACAAGTACTGTGGTGCAGAGACTCAACTATGGAAGTGGATATGAACAAATGCGAAGCACTAAAACCAAAGGAAAGAATACGAACAACAAAACTAGACTCTTCTAACAGAACTTCACTACCATTCTCCTAGGTATGCTTGGTGGTGAAAGTATGTACTTGCTCTTCTGAAAATCTTGTTCCTCGTTCTCGCCCTTGTCCTTAATTATATGCCCTATCATACCCTAGTAAAGATACTTCCTCTTGTCTTAGGTTTTATAATTTCTTCCTCCTTCGTGAGCCTAATCTACATCCATGAATTCCTCATCCTCTGGTTGTGCTCCTTAGCCAAACTCCTCATCCCCTTCTGTGTGTAGTCATGTTGACAAATCTCTCGAAAGCTGCTTCCATCGTACAGAAAACCCTACTAAGCTTGAAAGAAAACCAGCCGTAGGTGAAACTACTACGGTTATAGATGGAAGTCGGGAACTACTTCACCCATCGATGAGGTTACCTCCCAGAAAGCCAGGAGCCCCAGAGACTCAAGAAAGAAGGAGACAAGAATTCAAACAGAGGAAGAGAAGATAGTGCGTATGGCTTTGGGGAATATGCCTTTAAAACAAATCTTTTCTCTTGAAAATGCTTCTTTTAAAACCGTTTTGAAAATAATTTTCTAAATCCTTTATCTGATCAGGTAACCTTCAGCTCTGATACCACGTGTAACACCCCACGTCTGTTAGTGTCACTCACAAAGGGAATGCACTAAGTTCTGTGGAGCATTTAGGGTAAAAGATGCAGATAAATTACAAGACAGACAGAAATTAAACAGCGGAAAATAAAACTTTGCTTTATTGATAAAATAGTTTGTACAAAGATTTCTTTACAATATCAGAATATCATCTGTCTTACAAAATAAAGAAGCATAAAACAATATTTATATTCCCCAGTTTTAGCAAGAGCCAGCCATAGCATCTGAAAAGAGAGTCCAAGCAAAACTTCGACAAATCTTCAAGCTGGGAAAGAGTGACAGTCCAACTTAACCTGAGCTATACTATTCCCTCCTTTACTACCGAGGGGGGGGGGGAACGGAAGAAAAGAAAACGAAAGAAAAACAGAGTCAGACATAAAGCCTGAGTAAGTTCAGTAACTTCAAGCATGTGAACATGGAAAACAGAACGACATGAATTATCAGAATACAAGATAACACTATGATGATAGGGTTGGCAAGATTTGACAAGATAAACACAAGATATGCTAAGATAAGATAAACTGGATATGCTCTAATACTTTCGCCGCTTCGCTATTTCCTTATTATACTGGTTTCTATATCTCTGCACCACCTAATTAATGTCCCAAATAGTAACGATAACGTGATCCCAATTCCTGTATTTTCCATCGCCTTCAGGCATACATTTATTGTTTATTACCTAGATTTAATCTAGGGTTTTCTATCAAGTGCTTCCTAGATTCAACTAGAGTTTTTCGCTATCTGCTGAACGCTTTTCGGATTCAGGATTTATGCCACCTAGTTCAACTAGGGATTATGCTACCTGGTCGAACGATGCCCCCAAGTCTTAAGACACCCTACCTAAAGTGGTATATGTTCCTATACTTCCCCACGCATGTATCGTGAATCGTTATTGCTTGTCTAGACGCACATGTCCTGTAATGTGCGACCCGAGTCCTGTGTCAGGGCAAATCAAGGAATAAAGAACTCGGTCGGGAGCTTTCAGATATCTGCCGATGCAGATGCTAAGGTCTGTTTTTATTCCAGTGGCTATGGTCCCACTTGACCCCTCCCTCAACTAATGAAAGGCACACCTTGTAAAATGAGAACTATACGCCGGCCCCCGGTGCCCCACTATCCTATGGCCACCCTCACCCATAACTAGATAGCAAGTATATGGTCTTTTGGAGTTCTCCGCCTTTCCGCTTCACGTATCTCGATTGACTGTAGATGGATGGTAGACGACGAGTTTCTATCACAAGGCTACCGTTTTCTCGCCGAATCACGCCGGTCCATCCTAGTCTTTAGGTTGCCATATATTGCAACCAAGGCATACCACTGGTTCTTCTACGCAGACCATAACCTCTGTGAGCCCAGGCGGATCATTTGCAGCCTCATAGAGGGATACCAAGAGTACCCTCACGTGCCCTCGAAGGCCCGGGCTTCGTAACCCAATTCGTTGGAGCCTCCTTTTTACTTAGACGGACATTCGCTCCTTCCCGTGTTATACTAAGAATTACTACTTAGTTTTACTAACTAAGATTTATCACTTAGTTTCCAGAATCGTTGTTTTCTTAACTAAGGTTTACTACTTAGTTCTCTTTCCCATCAATTTGGATTGGTTAAGTGTCATTAGTCAATTCAAGCTAACTTAACCCCCCTCATTTATCCTGTTAAACTGGTTAAGTGTTATCAGTAATTCATGTTGACTTAACCCCACCTCAAACCAAGTTATATTGGTTAAGTATTTCTTAATACTTAACCCTACCCATTCACCTTGTATTGGTTAGGTGTTCCTTTTTAACTTAACCTTGCCCGTCTGTTTTAACTAACATTTTATTAATGGTTAAGTATTATCCCTTCACGTTTTAGACTTAACCCTATTCCTTTATCACAATCTGATGGTTAAGCGTTCAAGTTACTTAACCCTATGGTCTAGCCCAGCTAACATATCAAATTGGCTAAGTGTATTAAACTTTACTTAACCCCAACCTCTAGTCTAGTTAACATGTTAATTTGGCTAAGTGTATTAACTTTACTTAACCCCACCTTCTAGTCTAGTTAACATGTTAATTTGGCTAAGTGTATTAACTTTACTTAACCCCACCTCCTAGTCTAGTTAACATGTTAATTTGGCTAAGTGTATTAACTTTACTTAACCCCACCTTCTAGTCTAGTTAACATGTTAATTTGGCTAAGTGTTTCCTTAGTTACTTAACCCCTACAAATCTTGTCTTGTTACCATGTGAAGTTGGTTAAGTGTCCCTATGGACTTAGCCCTCCCATCCTAGCTTAACTATGTTAAATTGGTTAAGTGTTCCTACAGACTTAATCCTCCCATTCTAGCTTAACTGTATGGCCCTAACCCCACCCACCAGTCTGGTTATCATGTTGAATTGGTTAAGTGTCTTAGTGAACTTAACCCTACCATTCTTGTTCTAGCTTTAATTAAATAGATTAAAGCCACGACCACTCACATTAGACAGATATTGTTGCGATTACTGGATGTGCCGGTTGGTTCCGGGAAGATTTACATCGCAACTCAGTCTAACCTCGGGTTAGGCCTATTCGTGTTTTCTAGTTCAAAGGGTTTTGATTAATTTTCAAATCAGGTTTTGAAAGTAACCATCCTGTCCGTCGGATCAGTTAGGGTTAGCCAGGGAGAGCAGGAAACTTGTATTTTCCAAACTCAAGCCTAGACACTATCCTCTCTGTCACCCTAGAACTTTCTGGTGTACCATTAAAAGAGATGTCGTTAATAAACCTTTAATTTGCCTTTCCTTATTTAGGACAAATTCTATAAGTAAATTAATCCTAATTTACTTATTTCCTAATTACTCTTTTAATGTAAATTGTCTACATTTATCCTTATGGCCCATTTCCCCCTCTAAATCATATCTATGCTTTTTGGTATGTAAACTATACCGAATTAAGTGTCACTAACCATGATTTTGCTAAACCTGCCAATTACTCGCAATTATGGCCCATTTCAAATTTATGCCAATATACTTACCGTGCCAAATTAGCTAATCCAATTCCGATTCAACATTCTAATTTACGTCAAACTAGACTTATTACTCTAGTTCACTATTCATGTAAATGCTAGATTTACACGTCAATACTAGATTCAAATTACACATCTTATAATTCATGTCAAATTTATCCAATTTGCATTTCTATGAACATGCCATAATACATGTTCCCAATTTATGCCAATTTCCAAGTTAAACTACATTTTTAGTAAATTTCATATTTTGCCCAAACCGCATTCCGACCGTTCGTATAATCGTGATTCAGTCTAGATTATAAATAAAGCTAGGTTCGTAGAAAATAGGGAATGAACCAAAGATAGGCATACTAACTGGCATAAAAAGGTTTGAATAACGACGTCGGTTCAAGAACTTGGGTAGACCTAACTTAATAGGTAAATTCCCAAGGTCTAAAACCAAAGATAGACAGAATAGAGACGCAGGTTCAAGAACATGGGTAGACCTAACTTAATAGGTAAATTCCCAAGGTCTAAAACCAAAGATAACCAAGAATAGACATAATAGATGATCGGGTTTAAACCCAATTTCATAGTCACAAAACTTAAGCAACACTTTCCTAGTCATGAATCACAGGTGTTAAATCACAGATGTCCTTGTTATGACATAGGCAATAGTTTATATTTCATAATCAAAGGCATAGGCTTAGTCAAGGAAATAATCCTCATAGTCACAGTCACATTCATAGGCAATGTTCATAGTCATAGGCAATGTCCATAGTCATAGGCAATGGTTTTAAGGTCCATAGTTTCATTGTCACGGTCTTATTTGTCCTCGAATCATAACAGTTCTTAATTAGGTTCAAGAGTATAGGCACTGATTCGAATAGAGAGAGAGATTTGGCATATTCTTTTATTCCTTTAACTTCATGTCACGAACAGAGAAAAACGTTCAAATCTAGAAATAACTGACTTACAGAGATTAGATTAGAAAGATGGTGTTGCTATGATTCGTAGAAAAACAGTCGTTGAAGTCGTTTGAACCTCTTCTTGAATCCTAGCTTGACTTGAACACCTTCTTGAAATCTTTAGCAGCATTTCCTTGTCTTGGTTTATTTTATATATATTATTTATTTATATATTTTCTTAGAGCCAGCATAAGGATAGAAAAGAATTGTGAATAGAGAAGAAGACCAGGGCTGTTTATATAGTGTAGAAGTCAACGAATCTGGTCAGAAGGGCGTCCAAATACAGAGAAACGAATCTGGTTCAGGAAGCTGGAAAAAGCGGGGGGGGGGGGGGGGTCGACTACCCAGTTGACTCCCCAGTCGACCTGGGTCCCCTCTTCTAAGTCTGTTTTGAAATTCGAACTTCGCTGAATCTTCCGGAGGCCATATCTTCCTAATACGGACTCCGATTTATGCAAACTCGGTCTCGTTTTCTTGCAGAATTCAGAGACGAACGCAATGGCGCAGCCGTTTCCCTTGATTTTGATTTTAACTTTTAATTCTGCCTTGATTTGCGAATCTTAGTGTTACAGAATTGCGGGGTGTTACAATATGGCTTAATCCACGAAGAAGGAGAAAGGTGAAAAGAAAGAGGCCAAAGTGGAAGAATTACAAACAAGGGATTGGAATTTAAGGAGGGTGGAAGAAATAATAGATACCGCGACAAGAGGAAGTGTCTTTTCTGTGGTATAGCGGGTTATTTAATTATAGGAAGAAAAGATAAGTGGTGAAACAGGGCATCTTACCAATGATTGCCCGAAGGACAAGAGCAAGGGTAGAGGACAGGATCTACTTCTGGAGGACAGGTTCATGCTCTCATGGCACTAGGACAGGAGAGAGATAGAAACGTTTTTGTTGAAAGTTTGATTTCTTTTTTTCGAACTTTGTTTGACTCTGGCGCTTCACATTCTTTTTTATTTGCTTCCATAGTTGAGTCTCTGCACCTTATTACTAGTAGGGTAGAGGATCCCATTATTGTCTCAAATCGAATTGGTATTCGGCTCATTTATCTTTGGTTTGTAAGGATTTGAGAATAGCTATATTAAGTATTAAGTTTAAGTGTTATGCTTATGTTTTTGGTTTCATGGCCTATGGGTTGATTCTAGGCATGGATTGGTTAGCTAGAAATTGTGATAGGAGGGTAGTTAGATTTTTGACTTGCCTCAGGAATACCCTCGAGATTTCGTGTGATCATAAGGGATCAGTTTGGCTTAGCTACCTAGAATCACTGGATGCATCTATCGACGATTTGCGATCCGTTAGAATAGTCCATGAGTACGCAGACATTTTTGATTAAGTTAGGGGTTTGTCCCCTAAAACGCGAAATAGACTTCCGCATATATTTAGTTGACAATGCAAAGCCAGTTGCATTACTTGTACGACACATGACTCCAAGGGAAAAGCGGATGGTTCACTTCACTTGTGCGTAGATGATATTTTGGTTTTCTCTAAGAGTGGGGAAGAACATGCTTTGTATCTAAGGGAAGTCTTGAATACCTCCAAGCGCATCTGCTTAAGGATAAGTCCTCCAAATGCCATTTTTGGAGGAAAGAAGTGAGGTTCTTAGGACATATGGTCTCTAAGATAGCGGTGGATTCTGCAAAGGTAGTGGCAATCCAAGATTGGAAGGTTCCTAGAAAAGCATCGGAAGTAAGAGGTTTTCTTGGACCAGCGGGCTAATATAGGAAGTTCATTAAGGACTTTGCGAAGATATTAGCCCCACATACTGGATTAACGAGGAAGAATCTAACCTTTACTCGGGATATTGATTGTGATGTCGCTTTCCAACGATTGAAGAGGGCTCTTACACTGGCCCCAGTTTTGACTTTTACCTTACGGTAGTAAAAGGTTTACGGTATACATGGATGCATACGGCACGGGACTAGGCGCCATTTTGTGTAAGAAGGAAGGGTAAGGTCGTAGCAGATGCCTTAAAAAGAAAAAGGTTGACTTCAAGTCCTCTTTAGGTGGAAAGGAAAAATTCAAAATACATATCAACCCTTGATTTTAAAACCTTCGGTTAAGTTAGCAGCTGGCATCGCTAAGAGTAAAACCTATGCTTTTGGACCAAATAGGGACTTCATAAATAAAAGACTCTCAGATAGTTGACGCAATGGATAAGTTAAGTTAAGAAAATACCTCTAATCACCTTAATAAATGCACTTGGTAACATGGTTAGCATCTGTTTATTTTCAAGAGATATTTCTTCTATATGGAATACCCTCTAGTGAATTTTGAAGACCCTTTGAGGAAATGTTAGCATGACACAGCAGAAGTTGTAGTCCTGAGTATACTAGAAGGAGAAGAGGTGGAACGAGAGGCGACAATGTAATGGGTTCCAACTCATATTTTGGAAACAGAAATTAAGGAGATACGCAATCGTGAAGTTAAGACAGTCAGAGCACAATGGGGTGAAGCTCAAAAAGATGCGACTTAGAGGATTGAAGACTAGATACACGCATCATACCCTTTTTGAGGGTATATCCTTGATCTCTCTTTTTCTAGGAATTTTATGCATACTTGTTTCTATCTTTTTAGGTATATCCTCTAGGCCATACCTTTGATCCTTGGGTAGAAGCCAATGTATGTAAACATGTGTTTGAAAAATGTTATCATTGATAGTTGCAAGTGGTTGCAAGAGGTTGCTAGCGGTTGCTCGTGGATGCATATATACACACATTAGGCACTAGATCGGCTCAGTCACTTTCATATTGCATATGCATATCTGTATTTATATATGGATTGAAACTTGAGGTGTTATCATATGGATGTTGCATTTGTATGAATGATTGAGCACTCATGTAGAAGTTATAAAATATGATTAGGAGTAATTGCATACATGATGGACTCATGGCACTAACATAATTCGCACTAAGGAGGTCAACTGAATCAGTAGACCTCCTGATTTGGCATTAGATAAGGACATATACACAAACTATGCACATGTTCATGAAAAGAATTAGAGACCTTTTAAGGACAATGGATGCCTGTGATTGAATGATTGAGTAGATGGATGTTGGATGGTAGGATAAACATTCTTTTTAACTTAGAGATTTCAAGGACGAAATCCTTTGAAGGAGGGGAGAATGTAACAACCCATATTTTCCTTGAATAATAAAGTAACGAACTAAAGAATACTTAATTGTAAAAGAAGAATTAAGGGAAACGAGTTACGCCATTGCGTTCGTCTCGAAATTCTGCTTGAGATAGAGCCCAGTATGCGTAAATCGGACTCCGTATGAAGAAGTTATGGAGTTCAGAAAATTTCAAGTTTAAAAAGAAATTAAATTAAAATAATAATTAAGAGTCAAAACAGTTCAAAATTCGAAAATTAAATCAGAGCGGCCTGAGCGGGAAATTTCCCGCTCAGGGGTGTCGACCCCCCCCCCCCCGGGGGAGTCAACATAGGTGTCGACCCCCCTGTAGGGAGTCGACCCCTTTTTGATCCTATTCCAGTGATGATTTCTGAGTCATTAAGGCATATGTGGGGATTTCTGGTTGGCTCTCTTTGATCTGAATGGCCCTGATTAATCATGGGTTGATCTAATGGCTTATATTAATCTAAACTTCTATATAATCACCTCAAACCTCAACCCCAGACCTCATAATTTCATTCCATGAAGCCGTCATGCCGTCCATCTCCAAACTAGCATAGCCACCATTCTTCTCCAAACTAGAAATCAAGTTAGAAAGCTCCAAACCAAATCCAAATTAGAGAATCAAACGTCTACATCAAAGTATTAGCTTTACAAATTCAGAAATCGGATCCCAGAATACAAGATCCATTCTTTTCTGTAAGTTCACATTATTTTCAGATGTGAATACCTGATTGTAATCTTGACATGTAATAAAATGAATCAAGATCTATGCCTGATTTTAAGATAATCTTTTCAGATTTATCCCTATCCTTCTATTGAATCTATGTCTTTGCATGCCTTAGAGGTTATTTTGTTGATTAAATCAGGCATATCTTTGTTGTACATCAGGTTTATAATCCTTTTGGGTTCATGATGTTATTCTTAATCCTACGATAATGATTGTATTAGTTTATTCAAGAATCTATCTTTGTTGGATCTAAATTTCATGTATTAGGTCTGTTGTTACATGCCTATTTTTATGCCTATTCTTATTTTATGCTCCTTCTCTCTCTTCCCCTATCTCCTTTTTTCTTTTATGAAGCTGGGTTACCTTCAAACCTAGGCTGAAATCGCAAAATACGAACGATTGGAATATAGGGGATATTTGGGAATAACCTATTTTGGTGAAATAATTGGGCATAACATATTCGGTGAAATTGTTGGTATAACTTGTAAATGATATTGGGGCATTATCACTATAACTGCAAGTTTGGATTAATTGGCATGTAAATCAAGTTTTGGGGCATAATTGTTATTGTTGCGAACTTGGGGTAAATTGAAATATTAAATTTAGATTGGGCATAAACTATAAGTTGAAATATTAAATCTAGATTGGGCATAACTATTGGTTAGGACGCCAAGCATAATGTATATTCTGATTTTTGGGCATGACTATTATTGCAAATTTGAGAAGATTGGGTGTAGCCTATTTTGATTAATAACTTGTAATCGAAATTGCTGGGCATAACTTGAGAATTGAAACATGACTAGTTTTGTGAAATTGGGATGATTAGCATATAAAATCTAGACTTGGACATGTATGGTAAATATGTAAATTTGCTAAAAGATAACATGCCTAACCCAAGGTTAGATCGAGTTGCGGTGTAAAACTGCCCGAAACCGCCCGACACATTCAGTAACCGCAACAACACAAATCTAATGTGAGAGATTAGCGTACTTAGCCCAAAACCTGAGGTTAGGATGAGTTTGTGGTAGAAGTCTGCCCAGAACCGCCCGACACATCCAGCAACCGCAAACAACAGTTCTAATGTGAGAGGTTAAGGGATTAATGAATAAATTAATGCTAATAAACAGACATGCTAAGAGTGGTAGGGTTATGTAACATATGAATAAGAGACACTGGACCAATACAACATGTTAATTAGACAAGTGGGTGGGTTTAAGTAAATTTAGACCGTTATAACATGCTAATTAGACAAGACGGTGGGGTTAAGTAAATTTAGAACACTTAACCGTTATAACATGTTAATTAGACAAGTGAGCAGGGTTAATTTAACCAATATTACATGATGTGTGGAAGGGTTAAGTAACACAAGAAGGAAACACTTAACCAAGGTAACATGACAAGTGGGTTGGTTAAGTTAACTCGACTGGATTGATGACACTTAACCAATACAACATGGTAAATGGGTGGGTTAAGATAACTTAAATTTATTGATGACACTTAACCAATATTTCAAAGTTGATTGGGTTAAGGCAAGCTTAACCAATAATACGTATGGACTTGATAAGGGGAAGGGTTAAGTAAATATTGGGTAAGTGGGCAATATTAATATATATATAGGCCCACAAACTTAACTGTTATATAAACGTGCGTGAATCAGTGGGAAGGTTAAGTAACATATGAATAGGCAACACTTAACCAGTACAACATGTAATTAAGCAAATGGGTGGGGTTAAGTTAAATTGGGAACACTCACCCATTATAACATGTTGATTAGGAAACCCTAGTGACGAGGACCCATTTCAACAGTAACCCACATAGATGTATCATGGCACCCTGAACTAGGCAGGTAGGGCACGATTACTGGGCTAATTATAAGTGGTCAAAATAGCAGCGGGTGGTGCAGTAGTGTAGGTCTCGATGGAGTACGGGCGTGCACCTTCTCCGAGCGGGAAAAGCAGGCACTGGGCATCAGTAGTATACACTGTGCATCTTGAATTTGTGTCGGGTTGCCACCATAGGAATTGATACACCCCATGTTGGGACCAGCACATGTATCTACATACAAGCGGGGTCGAATGACACAAGTAATGAATACATATGAGTTAGGGAGTCGATCGATAGGGTAGTAAGGGTACATCTAACATATCCATGGGAATTAGGCTGATTGAGGTAAAATCCTTATACTAGATGTACACCTGAAGGCTACGATAATTGCGGGGTTGGGATCACCTTATTATTTAACACAGGATACTAGTTGGGACACTAGTAGGGAATACAAATTATTCTGTAAAAGACACTAGTTAGGATGCTAGTTGGGTGGTGCAGAGAAAATAGGAAATTAGAGAAAGAACCGAAGCACACTCAGTGTACCTTGCCTTGTCATATCGAACAATGCAGTGTAGGAAATATCTTAATACTTAGAAGCGCAACCATCATATCCTGTTTATCTTGTGTACCTTGTCATATCTAGCTCTCATCATTTGTCGTCTTGCTATGCTTATTATCATGGTTATGTCTTGTATCCATTTTATTTATGTCATGATGCTTTTACCTATCTACATGCTGAAAATCACTGGACTTACCAAACTTATGTCTGACCTAGTTTGTTTCGCCTCTTTTCTTCCGTTTCCCCTCCAGGTTCACAGGGAGGGAATATTACCACTTAGCTCAGTTCTCTTCCCATGCTCGAAGATAGTTGATGTATAGCTCTGAACTCTCTTTTTCCACTGCTATGGCTGGCTCATGCTTTATTAGGGAATACCATGGTCATTTTATGCTTCTTTATTTTGTTAAACAAGACAGATGCGTTGTTGTAATGGGTATTGGTGTTGAAAAACAATCTTTGTACAAGCTGTTTTACCAAGCTGTTGTTTTATCAATAAAGTAAAGTTTAATTTATTTTTCACTGTATAAATTTTGTCTGTTTTGTAAATTATATGTTCTATACACTTATGATGCTCCAATGAAGTTAATGCATTCCCTGTGAGAGTGACCTTAACGGAGGTGGGGTGTTACATTAGATCTAACCAATGTTGCAACTGTCAAGATTAATAAATTTACATTTACCATAACATAGTTACAAGTCAAGATCCATAAAGGCAACATCATAGTATAGCCATAATTGCATCAAATCTAGAGAATTAGATCTATCATGACATAGTATAAGATCTAACAATAGCATAGATTCAATATTTATAACGTATCCAAATCATTGTCTTTCTAAATTCACTATTGTTTATCTAACCTAAGAGCAACTAGAACTCACAGCGTTAGATTTAGAGAATTGAGAGAGAATAGATCTGAATTCTGAATTTTGAATTTGATTAGCTAAACCGTTGTTGTAGAATTTGATCTTCTAATTTGACTTGATGGAGAAGAAAGGCTTGTTTTAATTTAGATTAGAGTAGCATGGAGGCGCCATGGATGAAAACAATGAGATTAGGGTTAGGTGTTTATTTATAGGTGTATTAGGTGAATTAGGACCTTTAGATTTGATTAGGAACCATATGAACCACCAAAATTAGAAAAACACGTCATCAGGAAACTGTCCAGATCAACCAGTCGACTGGCCAATTTCAAACGGGCGACAATTTTCACTTCTTCTTAAAAACGGTCGACTGGTGATAAATGGGTGGTCGACTTGTAAACGGTCGACTAGTGAAAAATGGGCGGTCAACTTGTTTTACAGCATTAAACTTTAAATCTTCCGAGCTTCATAATTACTTCATACGATGTCCGTTTTATGCAAACTCGGACTCTGTCTCAAGAAAAATTTCGAGATGAATGCAATACTGTAGCCCATTTCCTTTTATTATTCTTCTAAAAATTAAGCATTCTTTAATTTGTTAATTTTAATATTTTAAAATTATGGGGTGTTACACGATTGGAGGAGTTCGCCAGCGGTGGGGGGAGGGGTCGGGTGGTGCTTAGAAAGGAAGGGGGAGAGGTGAAAGGAGAGAAAAGCGAGAAAGGATGGTAGTATTTATAGGAAATTGAGGAAGGCATGGATCAGTGAGGCGTCAACATTCAAGGGAGAGTTGGGAGGATGCTTGACAACTCAAAGAAAGCACAAGTTGATTAGGGGTGACAACATATAGAAAGCACGCTTCTTATAATTGCATTCTTTTTTGTTGATTTAATTACACTACATGTGCTTGTTTCTATACGTACTAATTGTGACTGCTACAAAATTTGAAAGTCTGCTATGTTTCATAGATATAGTTCTAAAGGCCTTTTATTTGTATTATTATTGGATTTTAACTGTTTTTCCGACCAGCGTTTATAATACCCACACTCAGATACCAATTTCGTTTGATATGAAATTTGTAACCTTACAATAGTTCAATGTCATGAATCCAATAAAATTGGTTTCATCAAAATTCGAGATTGTTTGAAAAATGGTCTTAATTTTAGCTTTTAAAATAGCACTGAATTATTGATTTTCAGAGTATTCTTTTTAATTATCATTTTAAAAACCCAATAACCTTATTTTAACTATTTTATAATATAAAATAAATTTAGAATTTATTTTCAAAAAAATTTAGGTCCTAATTTTATATTTAAATATTTTAAAATAACTATATATGTATTTAAAACCATATATTAAATTGATTGAAAATTCGGGTCATTACATACTACATAAATATATACACACACACGTACAATGTAATGGCCCGAAATCTGTACCCTTTGAGTTGACTAAATACAACACACGTCCAACCCAAATTGCACAGAAATACGAATACTTATGGGTGAAGAAGAAAAAGATAGAAGAACAACAGAAATAACGACATGGAATCTCATATCGTAGCAGAATAAAATAATATATATATATAACAGCTTTTAGAATACAAATTTTAAATGTATATACATACCATTATCAGAGTACAACATTTGTTCATCAAAGCGGAAATAAATAATACATAGCTATCTAAAGCTGGAGCCTTCTGCTCCAAGCTCCTCCAAGTATACTTGTAAACACCTGAACTACTTGACTGCCCATAAAAATTTGGGCACCCGAGAGTTTAAGGTAAAACAAAACAAAATGAACTCTGGATCAGTCATGGGACTAGTGTGAGCAAACTCCAACCACTTGGTTTAACTTTTAAAAATTCCTTTTAAAAGAAAGGATAATCGTAAGGCCGATCCACACAAATGTAAGGATGGTTTTTACCCTATGATAACCCAAAACATTCTTTGAATCAATACTATTTTGATATTATAGTAGTGTCTAAATCAAATAAGTAGCATTCTAGAAGAACGCTAGCATCTCACGCTCCACATACATAGTATACAATCAAAACCGCGGCACTTATTGGAGAATGGATTCCAACAATGGCAAGGTATGCAACCACCTTCCGATAGTGTATCTCTAAAGTAGAATGCACTGGGTTCAACAAGAACATCTTGAAACCCAGCAAAACATGATCGGCCACACACTTTGCTTGAGTGATCCGATTGTATGTCACCAATAGTTGGGATCACCAACCATTACCGAAAGCATACAACAGCGATAGAATAAAGAAGCAAATGAATTTTCTCTAGATCAGGTGACAATACATTCTAATGGGAGCGACCCACATAGCCATGCGACCTACCCGGTTTTATACCATTTAACGGTTGTGAGGCCTGAGGCTACGTCTTACCTTTTTAATACCACAACGATCATTCATTTTGAATGCCACATGGTCAAACCTGCCAAATTATTCATGGATTTTTCCAGAAAGATTATGACATAAAGCTAAGAGAAACGAGTTCCTCGACCACCAAACGTTAATTCATTTGAAGAGATCAATGTATATGATTTGTTAGGCATACTCTATTAGACATTCGTCCATACAAGTTGTCCTATGACTGGACAAACCAAACGTACTTTTTTCCGTTAATCTATCTTAGGAAATTTCTACATAGGATTAACTTTAAAAGACCTTCCACTTTCTCAGTCTTCGATTATCTTATAACCTGATTCGCAATGCTTATGCCTATACAAAGTGGTTTTCGGATAATAAATCCAACCAATCTCTCTGTATTTACAACGATGGTATTAAATTGACCAATACTTCTGTAGTAGGTCATTCAACTATCGAAGAAACAAACATTCATCCAAAGATTCTATTCCCAAAGGTAATACTATTTATTAGAAACAAACAACCACCGAGCCCTATTTTAATTAATATTAAATTAATTAAATTATTTTTCCACATTCATCACAAATATCCTTATTTGTATATATTTTTTAAACTGTTTTTCCCACGAACCCATTCACTTTCTATACTTAGAAAATATTCCCCATTTTATTTGTAAAACGTTTCCAAATCACATTTACTTGAGTTAAAACGAATGTTGCGTAAAACATCATTACAACAACCTAAAATATTGTATTTAACTAACTATATTTAAATCTCGTATTAAATCTTAATCGTTTCCTTTTTGGAAATCATTTAGTATAACAATAGTGTTATAGTCCAATGCTTTTCTATTTTTAATGAAAACATCTATTAAAAAACTTTAATTTTTTTAACAAACTTGGTTCCAAATTCTGCACGTAATCGATAAATTGATTACTAGCTATCAAATTCCTAAAAAAAAATCTATCTTCTTAAGTTTTCGAAAAATTTCACCAACGTCTCCTTTGTACGGCTCACTCGATACAACTTCAAATCACCTCTTTAGGCCCTTTCCATTCAAAAAGAAAATAAAAAAGCCAAAGGACTTACCAAATAGGCTCATAAAAACTCATATTGAATTAAATATGTACCTCTTTTGTTGGCATTTAATTTATCTACTCCCATTAGCTTCGTTCCATACCTGTTTAACACATATTCAACCATTCCCAATTTATTCCAACTTAATCTAATCGTTTTAACTCAATATGCTAATTTATTCTCTAATTATCTCTTTTTCCTAGTCCTCTTTTTATTTGATCATATCATATTCAAATATATTTTTAATTCTCTTATACACAAGTCGAATTCCATTTCTAACTCGAGTTCCATATTCAACTTCAAATTTAAATTTACAAATCTAATTCACTTAACCAAAGTTAAGTTCAATCTGAAAAATCCTTTAACTTATATATTTGTAATTAGTTAACTTCACTCAATAATTACAAATATGATCTTTGTTTCATAATCAATTCATTAACCCCACTTGAGTTCATATTTATTTTATAACTCAAGTTTGAATTCTACTAATGGAAATTCAAGTTTTATTTGCCTAAATTCCTTTTATTTTATTAAATAAATCGTTATAGTTTATAAACTATTATACCGCTGTTTTTCTGGAAAAGATTTTGATATAACTCAAAATCTATAAGGCAAACCCAGATTTTCTCTTGTCCACCCTTATCTCTTCAAACCAAACAGCTTTTCTTTCTGGCAGAAATATTCTTGATAACATTATGTTAGTACATGAGCTACTTAAGGGCAACAAAACTAAGCATATTTCTCCTTGAATGATGCTCAAACTTGACATTTGAAAAGCTTTTGACTCACTGCAATGGACTTCTATTACGATAATTTTAAGCTACATGAAATTTCGTCCATGTTTCAATGCATGGATATATTCTGGTATCAGCACAACACATTTCTCAATTAACGTCAATGGTTCCTCTGTTGATTATTTTAAAAGTAGACAAGGAATTAGGCAGGGAGATCCAATTACATCTTACCTTTTCATTATTGTCATGGAGCTACTTATTAGGTTGTTAAATGATCTTGCACATAAAGAGCAATTTAAACTTGACCCAAAATGCAAAATTCCATGCATTACTTCTCTGATGTTTGCAGATGATCTCATCATTTTCTGCAAACAGAAAGTAATACTATTTCTATTATCATGTCCACTCTTCATAAGTTTTACTGCATGACATGGATAAAGGTAAATTTGGATAAATCTGAGTTTCTTACTGTTGGGATCAGTAGTGAACTAATTGACCATATTCATGCTAATACTGGTGTCATGCATAGTGATTCTATTATCACATGCCTTGGATTTCCTCTGGCAACATCAAGGATAACAACTCAACAATGCTTCCTACTTTTTAAAAGAATTATTACTAGGCTTGATTATTGGTCATCGAATATGCTTTGCCAAGCTAGCAGAATTACTTTGGTCAAATCTGTGATCATTGCGATGCAAGTATATTGGGCTCGCACTTTTATACTACCACACAAACTGATCACTATTAGTAGAGCTGCTTTCATGTGGCTCACATGGAAAGGTAACATACATATGAGGTGTTTATCTCCTACCTACTTTCATTTGCTTGAAAAACCAATTAGCAAATGGGGTCTTGGGATTATGAATATGTACTTGCGGAACAAAGCAGCTTTTGGCAGATAGGTGGATGATATTCTGAATAAAAATAATAGCCTTTGGTCAATTGGTCTTATATTCATGTGCTAAAATATTAGATATTCTGGTCTATGAACACTAACAATGCTTTTAGTTGGGCATCGAAGAGTTTACTGAAACTTAAGTCCATGTTTCTTCCATACATTAAGTATGGGCATCTTGATTATATAGTATTAAATTGTGGTATGACCCCTAGTGTGATTTTGGTTGCATCATTGGGAATCAAATTTCCTATTCTAAAATGCAACAAACTAGAATCAATACTGCTAGCAATGTAGTAAGTGTTATCTCTGGCAACTGTTTGAATCTGCCTGCTTCTTCCAATCGGCAAGTGTTGAGTCTCTGGAGAAATATTATGAGAAGCTGGAATTCAACTGCAACCAACACATTCACTTTCTGGGATTGGAAAGGTGACAAGTTTCTCATAAAAAGTAAGTATGCAAAAATACTTGCACTACTAGAAAAGTGGGAATATTCGACACTAATTTGTGTGCGTTGCATGAAAAGTGTGGCGAAAGCTATGCTTTTTTGATCTTCTGCAACAACATTCATTTGTTGTTGCATTAGATATGAATGCAGTGTTGCGGTTGGAATTCTTGTGTTGTGATGTGCAACACCAGTTGAAAGTGTTGCTTTACATAAATACATGTCAGGTCAGCGATCCGCATTATCAGTTTAAACAAATAAATAATGTAGATGTTTGATTAATCCAACGGTTCAAACGTATCCCTGCTTCAGTTTAGTGAAAATTTGGCGCGATCTTTTCCCCATTCATGAAATACCTTCCCCCAAAACAAATTTCTCACGTACTCCTCTTTCTGTCCGTTTCTCTCTCCACTAAATCCATCCACTAAGACCTCCGATTGCTACTCTACCACTGGTACAAACTATAAACCTCTGATTACTCCTGTTTTAAAAACTTTACACCTCCGATTTGGATCATTTCGATCAATTACAAGTAGTTAGGGCATCATCATTTCGGTTTTATTTAGTTGATTTCATCACTAACTTATTTTGGTCTACGTTCAAAGTCTTTGGTGATTTCGGTATACCGATTGCCTTAAATTAGGGTTTTTATAATTGAAGTGTTGTATTTACATGTTTGCATATGTTGAAATTGTGCGTATTCTGTATTGTTATGTTTGCCAAATCATTGATGTATTGGTAAATAATGCTTATTTCGACAAGTGGAAACAAAATTTAGAGGTCAAAAGAAATCCAATTTAAATATTTAAATGTCTATTTCTGTTTGTAGTTAAATAATGCCTATTTCTCTTCCTACATCGTATAACTACGAAGATACCCTGGGCATGGGTAATCTACGACTATCAAACCCATCATCACCAGAAACTCCTATTGATTTTTATATAGAGATGCAAGAAAGGTACTACGATGATTTGCTTGAGTATGAACTAGAGCAACAAGAACTCCGAAGACAATGGCGAGAAGAAGAACGACATGAAGAAAGTGCGATACGACGGCATAGTCATGCTGCCTTGCGTCGTCAGCATCAAAACAACCAAGTAGTTAACGAACAACAAGCTAACTCACCAATCATAATGCGTGATTGTGGGTATGTCACTGTAGAAGATGTTTTTTCAATTGGATTCAACATTGTCGTCATTATTTTAGTGTTAGATCCAAATTTTTCTCTAACACCCAAATTTTTCAGAATTACAGAGAATAATATCTAGAAATGAAGAAAAAAGAAGTGAATACACCAGATTTATAGTGGTTCGGTCCACTTTATATGTTTTAGATTATATGTTGAATATAAGTACAATCAATTATTTCACTCAATCTCACTCTTATAATTATGATTCTATCAGTAATTTCGAGATAATACGGATGAGAAATAATGGAATAACAGTAATGGTGGAAACAATACTCATAACTGTCAAAAGATCCTGATAAATGCCAAGTATAGGGCTATTTATAGGTGGTATCTGCAGGCAGTTCATGACAACACGTGGCAAGGATCCCGAGGATCTTGGACTGGTTCGTGGCTTGGTGGAGAAGTGGTCAATATATCAGTTATGGACAGGTGTCATCAAACCTGAACTTGCGGATCGTGGGGGACCTGGTCGTAGCTGGGCATTTAGGGATGTCGGATCAGTTCGCGGAGAGGACTCGGGTCGTGATGAGGCATCATGAGCGGGGTGGCGAAGCTCATTCACGAGCCGAGGATGACAGGGAGTCCACGAACGGGCTGAGATAGCTTCACGAGCGAGACTTCAGATTGGATTGGTGTGTGAATCTTGGTGGCTTGGTCCAAAAGCTAGTCAACATTTTGCCCTCTTAAAGTATGTTTTATCAGGGATGGAACATGCTTCGAAACTTCTGAACCATCCTTTCATGAAACGATGCAAATGAATGGTCGTGTTTGTTTGTAACGTCGCATTGCTTCAATGGATTGTGTTTTCTGATGAGTATATATATTAGGCTGGACTTCCAATTATTTCTTTGTTCATTGTTTAATTTCCATCTTCTGAATTCCAGAGTATATCAAGATCAACTTGTCGGGTAAGTTTTAAATCCCATGAGTATTTCCATATCTTTTATTTCATGATCATTCTCGAGTTCGGGTCGTTGGAATACAATGCGGTTTGTGGAACGGGGCACACATCACGAACCTATGGTCGAGCGGGCCACCTTCAAGACCACGATGGGCTTCCTTGAACGCTCGTAGCCCATGGGTTTTCATGGTCCCGAATGAGACAAAAAGGAGAAGACCAAATGCCAACGTGATTCTTATATAAACTGGCCTTCTCTTCCACTCCTCTTCTTCTACTACTTCTTTACTGCTGCCGCTCCTCTTCTTTTTAATCCAAGAAACCCAACTCGCGATTTTTTCTAGAACCTTATACTTCCAGAAATTTATCCAAAGAGGCAATACCACTAAGATGATTGCTTTTCTTTATTTGCTATCCCCATCGCCTCGAATTCCGCATTGCCCTGTGTCTTCGAGTGGAGCTGAGTTGGTTTGTGGTAGGATTTTGGTCACGATAGTGTTTGGGTGGAGGAATGAGGGTAGCGGCGTGTTCTTTTAGGGCAGATCGTAGAGGAGAAGAGGAGGACATCAATTTACGGAGGGATTTGAGCATTGATTGTGAGGCAAGTTGTGTCGATGGTGAAGCAAGATGGAGGGTTCGGTCGCGATGGTGGAATAGTGTTGGTTCGTGGGGATGGAAAATGGACGGGTCGTGGAAGCCTCTTACGAGCCGTATGGGCGAGGCAATGTGGTACTCAACTGACCACAGTCACGAGCCCATTCACGGCTGCGAACCGAAGCCCCAATTCATCTACCATGAGTCGGACTGCTCCCACGAGTCGAAGCCTTCCCATGAGATGCAACAAACTCTCGTGCTGAGCCCCCGTCATGAGCCGATATACACTCACGAGCATAACCTATTTATGAGCCGACCTATTCACGAGCCGACCTATAGAACTTCAGGGATTAGCCTATCTCTGGGCCAACCCTAATTTTATGATCATATCCGACTTAGTTATATCAATCAAAAGAATTCACCAAGGTTTACTTTAACTAAAAATCAACCGCAACTTGGACTAATCGATGAATAGTTAGGTTAGAGCCTTTGAGATGAACTTTTTGGACTGAACAACAGCGTAACTTAGCAGCATGCAATGGCCATTATTACGCTTATCCAGTTTACTTTGTGATTTTATTTTCCAGTATTATGCACACCTTCACACACTAGAACTTGCACATGTTCAGGATAATTGCATTCTAATATTTCATGTTTATTCGCCAAAACAGCCATGTCAGAGAGATGTTCATCAAGAATATCAGAAATCAGAGCAGATTCAGAGTCGTCAAAATATCATAATCCTGATGTGCTTCCGTTTGACACAGATTTGGAAAATTCTGGATCTGATTATGAGACAAATATCGATAGTGAATCAACATCTTCTGAGAACACATCACTCGAGGAAGAAGAAGATGATCGAGCTCCTGATTAAATCCCAGGTGTTAAAGAAGTATAGAAAGAGAAGCTGAGTGATTCCATGGCTTCTAAATTGGATAAGTTGAAATTGGAGAAAGTCTGTCTTAGGCACTGGATCCCTTGGGACGATGTAAAAACACCAAAGGAAGGATCCCATGCCACAGGGACTCCAAAGATTTTAAAGACCGAGCTCACCTTCAAAGATTTGAAATTCTATTATCATTTCAAATATCGTTCCACAGGGACTCCAAACTTCTCTTTCTTCGAGTCAATTCCTGACAGAAAGGTATTATCGGATGGCCATAGCAACTTAGGGGATGCTAGATCTGATTGGTTTTACATAAAACATCAGGATGGATGCACGAGGAAATGGTTACAATCAAATAGGTTTCAATTCTTATGATGCATATACGACTTGCATAATCGAAATGCAAATTATTCTTTTTTCTGTACAGCTCACGATTTTGAAAAAACAGAGGGCTCAGAATATGAAGATCGATTATCCCGTCTTATAAAGAGTAAATCATATTTTTGTAGAATCAGAAAGTGTATGACCGACGAGAGTCTTCACAAACACTATCTTCTGGATATAAGATTCGGGCTTGGTACAGGTGGCAAGCCTTACAAGTATGTTCCCCCGGCTTAGGGAGAAGAGACTTCAGGGGCCACGAAAACAACCGAGTTTCGTAAGAATCCTTCACCGATGATTGATCAGGATGATGAGGATTTGAATGTATATAAAGGAGACGAAGTTCAAGTTAATGAACGAAAGGATGCTTTCTCCTCTTGTTGACAGCTCATGGTTCCTTCCTGACGTCGGCTCGTGGTGGCTCCCTAGAGGCGGTTCGTGGTAGCGTGAGCAGGGTGGCTCATGATGTTGTCTTGGGATCGGGTTGTGATGCTCTCTGCAGGTCGGATCGCCCCCTGATCTTCATGAACTGGAGACTCCACCTCGGCCTACTCATGAATGCTTTCTTTGTTAGCTTCATTTGCAGTTTCATTTGCTTGCGAAGCTCGTGCATCCTTGGACTTCTTTCCTGCTATAAGGCCTTGACTTTGCTAAAATCTTCAAAAAACTGAAATAGTGGAGATTCAGACTATTTTCTTCAGACTTGAATATCCAAATAGTAGAGCAATAATCCGATATGTTAAGACTTCAATTCTCAGTGAAAGCACCAAAATGTTAGAACCAAATTTGGCTCTAACACCCAAATTGTTCATAATTGCAGAGAAAAATATCTAGAAATGAAGAAAAAAGCAGTGAACACACCAAATTTATAGTGGTTCGGCGTTAACGAGCCTACGTCCACTTTATATGTTTTAGATTATACACTAAATACAAGTAAATCAATGATTTCACTCAATATCACTCTTATAATTATGATTCTCTCAGTAATTTTGAGATAATGCTGATGAGAAATAATGGAAGAACAGTAATGGTGGAAACAATATTCAGAGCTGCCAAAAGATCCTAAAAAATGCCAAGTATAGGGCTATTTATAGGTGGTATCTGTGGGTGGTTCGTGATAACATGTGGCACAGATCCCGAGGATCTCGTACTGGTTCGTGGCTTGGTGGAGAAGTGGTCAATATGGCGGTTATGGACAAGTGTCATCAAATCCTGAACTTGCGGATCGTTGGGGACCTGGTCGTAGCTGGGCTTTCAGGGACATCGGATCGGTTCGTAGAGAGGACTCGGGTCATGATGAGGCATCACGAGCGGGGTGCCGAAGCTCATTCACGAGCTGGGGATGACAGGGAGTCCACAAAAGGGCTGAGATAGCTTCATGAGCGAGACTTCAGATTGTATTTGTGTGTGAATCTTGGTGGCTTAGTCCAAAAGCTAGCTAACATTTAGATGTCGTGTTTATCCCACAGGGTGTACCTTTTGGCAGTGGATTGACCAACAGTTTCCAAGTCGAGCCGCTGAGTACGCAAATGAATTACAACATCAACTTACAACGCTGCAAAATCGAGTTATTGGTTTTCGAACTGATGTTAATATACTTAACGACTAGCTTCAATGGCTAAACATTAGAAGACAAAATTAAATTATTGCATCGTTCTTTGTATTAGGTACAATGTATCTTCTCTGTATCACCTGTATAGTCTTTGTATCTATACTGTTTTGTTTTGGTGCAGTCATGTAATGTTATGAATTTGTGTTCAGTATCCTTAGTTTCTTGTTTTATGTATTCTCCTGATAACTCAGTTCCAAAAGTTAGTGATAATTCATATCAAAACAATTGTCTTTGTATCATCACACTGATTATATATATTTGTAAATTATTAACTTGTTTTGTTTTCATTTCTAATTTAGTCAAACCTTACAGGGTAGCACTTGTTCGTGTCTTGAATCTATTTATGGTATAAATTTGGTCTTATTAGGTCGTGGTTAGATTGCGGCAATGGATAGTGAGAATTACATATGGATAGGACTTTCGAGATTGAGTGCAGAATATGTAAGAGGGGTAACAACTTTTCTAATAAATGCATTTCCCATTTATAAAGTAGGTGATGAGATAAAGTGCCCCTGCAAAAAATGTACAGAACGTAATTGGTATTGTAAAAATGTCATATACGATCATCTTATTTTTAATGGCCCTTCTCCATTACATACCGCGTGGACTTATGAAGTTTCATAGAAAAAATTAATAGGTGTTGATGACCATATGGATGTTTCAACGGAGATGGATTTTGAGATAATTTAGATGTGATGTTCAAATGTGTAGGTTACAAATTTGGTCAAAATCCCAGGGACTTTGTAGTAGAACCAAGTACAGAGGCCGAGAAATTTTATCAGCATGTTAAAGAAGGAAAAAACCGTAATATCCTGGCTGCACTAAATTTTCTCGACTAAGTTTCTTGATCAGGCTTTTTCATTTAAATTGTACTTATGGAATTAACGAGTCTGCGTTTGGTGAATTACTAAACTTTATAAAAGTAGCCTTTCCTGATGCCCAGTTGTCTTTGTCTTTCTATGCTGCAAAGAATGTCATTAAGGGTTTAGGTCTTGATTACCAAAAAATACATTCCTGCCCAAACCATTGCATGTTATATTGGGAAGAGAATAAAGATAAACAGGTTTGTGACATTTGTGGTTTTTCGAGGTGGGCTGTAAAAGAAAAAGAAGACACCGTTGATAATAATGATCCACCAAAGTCGATTCCCAATGTTTATCCGTCAAAAGACCGAGCCTGGGATGGAACTGCAAAACAGGTGCTTGTAACATCTTATGTGATTGTGTCTCAAACCAAAGTTAGACGCGAATCGTGATTCAGGCGCAGAAGCCAAGGTCGGTCGTTCATATTGGGACAAAGCCGCTCGAACACTGAAACAAATCAAGTTGTCCAATCAACATAGGCGGAAGCGACCTCATAGCATAGCCGTAAGGACAAACAGGGCCATACAAAGGCAGCAAAATGACGAGCGCCCTTGAACCAAGAAGGTCGGTCGCGCAAGAAACAAAGGAGAATCGATTCCAGTCCCACGTTTTTCTCTTATAAAAATCTCCCAAAGCATTCACTGTCATAGGGACGCCCGCTCCTATGGACCCGCTCAACTACTCAAGACACCCGCTTCATTGAGTCGCTCGCACATGATAACTGAATACAACCATGGACAACTGGCTACAGCTAGCTGATGGTTTGATTGTAATTAATTGAATGAGCGATCCGTAGCCTGTATAAATGGATTTCAGATCATTTCCCGGGGGAAGCTCACCTATAAATACATCATGATTACCAACATAGAGGGGAGATCCAATCTTTGAAACCACGAAGTGCTGCTAAATTCTATCCTCAACTACTAATTCGGCCATGGCGTCAAGTACAATCTTGTGATCAAGGAAAATGAAGGCATCCTCCTTCTCAATCGTTCATCCACCCTTCTTCTCCTCAAATTCTACCATTCTCTTATATAATTCCAAGATTGAAACATATAAATGAGGGTATATTGAGTGAATATAGATATGTATGAAAAGAGAGAATTGAAGTATTTTGTAATCCTCATTATAAGATTGGAAATCACCTTCACAGCGGACGTAGGCCTAATTAACGGCTGAACCACTCTAAATCTCATCTCTACTTTACCTTTCTCACATTTTTTATTTTCAATTGCTGATTAAACATAGTTCCATTTATTTCTTACCGTATCGTTGAAGTACAGTTTTTGTACCTTGGGTGTTTAGACCAATTTTGGTGTAAACATTTTGGCGCCCACCGTGGGGCCATGTTTGCTTTTTTTCCCATTAAGATCCGACGAGATTTTCTAAGAAACATTGTACTTGAAATCATGAGCATGCCGAGAGAAATTGCTGACAAAATTGATGGCGTCTCCGACGCTGCCACATTGCTTACCATCCATTCTGAAGAAAGGAAACCGCGCTTATTCCAGAATTCTGAATTCACTTCCCTCAATGACACCATAGGGAATATCTTCATGGCAACTGAGAACACTGAAAAGTATCCAGTCCCAGAACGGATGCAAGTCAGAGATGCTACCATAAAATCAGGAAGATTCTGTCAATTCCATAACCAACCAGGACACGGTACTAATGAGTATAGGCACTTAAAATCATTAATCGAGGGGCTAGTCACGAAAAACCATTTGCAACAATATGTGCAAGGCCCTTGTCCTATTTCTCTGTAAACAAGGGGCAATAAGCTCTCCATGGGAAAGACCTAAACTAGCCCGGAGCTAATGCTTGACTAAGGATTAGCAACTGGTGTCCTGATCATGGAATTCTGAGCTAAAATTCCCGTCACTCTGCTTTATTACTCCGTTTTTACCATGTTTACTTAAGAAATAGTAGTTGTTTTACCTTGTTTTGCCGCTTTCTATATCCATGTTAATATTTGACAATGAATTACTTATAAGAGCCTTTTACAAATGAAATTATCATATGCTTATCTGAGTACAATACTTATCGCTTCATACTAAAATCTGATTTTTTAAAATGTAGGCATGATAGAAGAAATTAATCATACCCATCCTAGTCGCGAAGGAAAGGTTCTCAAAGCATATCTTGAGCAAAATGGCTTTAAAGCATCACAAAAAGCATGCAAACCAAATTGTATGTATAAGCACATCACCTCAATAAGACATGTTGTTCTAAGATAAACAACAAGCCAAAAGGTGGTACTTCCCTTAGCAAGCATTTGCTGGAGAAACTAACATCAGGCTTCAAAAAAAGGTACAAGGGAAATAATAAAAATGTCCCACGGATAAATACCTAGGCTGGAAACATCCGTCCTAGTGCCGGAAGGACCGGCAAAACATGCTGGAAGGACAAGCGCAAATCAGAAATCCTAGCCGAAAGGGGGTAATCAGAAATCCTAGCCGAACAGGGGTAATAGAAATCCTAACCGTAAGGGGTTATCCAACAAGGTCTTTCAGTCCTAGAAAAATCAAGGCTAACAAGGCCGAACTTGGGTCGAAATGGAAACCCAAGACCTCCTATGGGGGCACCTAAAAGAAAACACCTAATAACAACACGTTTCTTAAAAAAAATCATAAACTGATCAAATGAAATCATGATTCAAATTAACAAAATCTATGAAATTATAAAAGAGCTTTGGAATGGGGACATCACCATTGTGTAAAAAATCACCAATGCCCACTCAAAACATACCACAAGCTAGTTATAACCGTATTGCAAGAATTATTCGAACGATAAGATTCGGCGACCAACAAACTAAAAGTACAACCACTCATAAGAGTAGAGTAATAAAACTATTATAATAAAACTTTTATAATACCTAAACGATACAAATGTAAGTGCACAAACATAAAATATTAAGCGAGGGCCAACACTCGCACAAACAACCGGTCGAAATGCGTAATAGGTAAAAGAAAATATGCTGGAATCAGACCATAAAGGTCACAAATGCTATTTCTTATACAGAGGAGGATGAACCAATTGCTCAGGCATTTACTGATCTATCTACACAAAAGAGCCATCAAAGGAAAAAAGATTATGATCTTGGACTATTAACCAGCTGGCTTCCTTTTGCGTTTCAGGGTGGACACAACCTTAGTATTCCAAATCTCGTCCTCATCTTCTGGATCAGACACGTCTGGTATAGATGGGTCATCTGATGAAGGTGTGATGAGAGGATTAGTGTTGGTAGATATTAAAATAGAATCAACAGTGGCAGATTGAGCAGTGGTGCCACAAGCAGATAAAGAAGGTGGCGAAAGCACACCTGATGCAAATGGGTAACAAACACTAAACTCAGCAATCTCAGGTTAAGAAATAAGAAAATCCAAATTCGGGGTAGATTGATAGATGTCAATTTTACCTGAAGTTATTGGGTATACAAAGTCAGCCCCATGATCGTTCGCATTTAAAGAAGTGTTGCCGTAACTTGCGCACTGTGTAACAACATTTTCTTGATCTAGGCACTCAGTAATGGGTCGAATTCTAGCAATGTCTAAGGCAGAGCGATCTACAGGGGGAATAAGGGAGCTCGAAGTATCAATTCCCATGGAGTCAGGTGGAACATAAGGAATCGTAGCATCTGAACATTCCCTCCTCAACGATTGAGCTCGCTCGTTCGCCAATATCCTCCTACCTTCAACTAGAGTTTTGCGTTCTTTTTCTTCTAAAAGATGTTCTTGAACGAACTCATCATCAACATCATTGGAATATGAAAGTACCTGTTCGCAAACAAGGGCCAGAGTCCGTGGAAAATCCTTGTTCAAATAACCTAAGCTTCGATGACTCATGGCACTACAGAAATCGAAGTGAAACAAAGTATTGTCAGTCCCAATTCTGGCTTCATCAAGATATTTATGCAACCTGGTTCTGTCCTCTTCAAAGGTTCTAAGGGTCTCGTTCTGAGAAGCACTTCTGCCCTCGAGAGCCATGTACTCTTGTTTTAAAGAAATCAAAGCTTGCCTTTCTAAGGCCAAATGGCGCTCAGCAAGTTCTTGAGCAGACTGAGCTTCTAGAAGTCGCGCTCGCATACCCTCCAGCTCCTTCCTAAGCTCGACATTTCTGGCCTCTAAGCTATTCACTTTAATGCTTCCATTCTTTAAAGAGGTAATCTCAGATTCTTGGGATCTAATCAAGTGGATCAGGTCAGCTTTGTCGTTTTCTAAGATTTCAATATGGTCAAGGTGCCGAGCGTTCAATTTCTGGAATTAATAACCAAATTTGGCCCATTGTTCCAGTCGCCTATCAACGTCCTTCATGGCCAGATTCAATTGTGTCTCAAATTGATTCTTAACAATATTAAGCTGATTGGTCATGCTACTTTTTATGGCATCTAAACTTTTCACAGCATCTCTCCTATCATTGGGATGTAAATCCAGGTAAAAATGCATTCCCCTTAAGTCCCAAACGCTGAAGCGAACCTTAAGCGTTGAATTTCCAAGAGAAACATTATAAGATGGACAATCACGTATTATTTGAACTTGACAGGGGTCGGAACAATAGATCTTGCAGAAGGTTCCATCGATGCAAGCACCTTAGCCTGATTAAGTCCCCCACGCCTTAAAGAATCGACCATTGGAAGTTCAGAGGTATGTTGGACTTGATAACTTGAAGACAATTGTGGATGCTTCAAATAACAAGAAAGGCGAGGCTGTAAGAGACTTCACGGATCAGTAAGATCAACTTGTTTAGAGAAGCTATCCTGTAATGAATAGTTCGCATTTACACCGAAAAAATAAAAACATGAATTCAACAAGCGTTCAAAGATTATAAGATTTATGGGAAGTTATGCCACAAGTAAGATGATATCAAAACCGATTCCAGGGGAGATTATGAAGGCAGAAGCTTTCCCAGGACACTGAGAAAGCCCTTAGATTCTTCCCATATCAGATACAACGGGGTCAGACATCACAACGTCACCCTGGTTCAAGTATTTGGCAGATTCCAAATCCCCCAGGTCTCCAAAAGTCCCTGAGGAACCTTCCACCTGAGTAACAGGGCGAGTAGAACTTTCAGAGGTCATTCCAGAAATTGCATCGACCCTCAAACCGACCATGTTCTTATCGACTCTTTTTTCACTTCCTTCAGTAATCAAAGACGAAGGTCGACCACTTACATCAGGGATGAGATGTTTCTTTTTGGTAAAAGGCTTACCAGCGGAGCGTTGAGAGTGAACTGAAGTCTTTTTAAAAGATCGTGTAAAGTGAATCGGTTGGTACTTGCAGAGGTTCTCCTCTGAAAGCAACACCTCTCTACTCCTTTATTTTTTGTCAACGGAAATTAAAAAATTAAGAAGGGCTTGATTTAAAGTGAGACCCACAACAGAAGAAATCACTACAAGAATCAAAGAGAAATCCAAATGAGAAAGAGAAAAGGAGTAGGGATTATAGGAGCAAAGGTGTAATTACCTCCTTCTGCCCATCATCCATAAAATCTACAAGGACATCAGACGAAGAAATATTGATCCGGGAACCCTTTAGCACCATCTATCACACCAGTGATAATCCTACCATGCATACCGTCCATAAAAAGGAAGGAAGGACCATCTAACTCCCTTCTTTAAAAAGTATATAAAGAACAGATATCTGTAAATGTTGGTTCCTGCTACCAGACTTTCATGAAGAGTATGTATAGCCCAAGCAAAATCTGATACCCACTAGGATGCAACTGATATGGGGAAATGCCCAGGTGCTGCAAAATGGACTCTAGGTAAGGATTAAAAGGAGGAATCGCCCCACTAGATAGCATGGGGTAATTAATCGTCACATATCCAGAGGGCGGATGATCGACCAATTCTTCCTTTTTGCGAAATCTGACTTCGTCTTTCAAAAACCCAAAGTGGTCGCACATTTTTAAATATTAATCAAAAGAAAGTGTCGATTTACAGCAACTAGCCGCCACCCTATCAAAAAAGCGAGGTTAAGGATGAATCTGGCTAATGATCAAGTCAGAACCAGTAGCTGGGGCAACCTCAATTGCTCGGTCCAAGCCCTTCCGTCCCCCAGACATAATGAGTTGACTGGGATTAAGATGAATTAGTGGTCAGTTACATTTTAACACAGATAAGTATGCTTAAAAAGAAATTACGAATTGAGTTGTTAATAGTTAAAGGAAGAAACTCAAGATAAATACATCTTCCAAATTAGATCAACAACCCTATCCAATAAAAAGGATTTACTGGTATTATAATCGCATAAAGGAAGAGTTATAAATTTAAAAGTATGAGAAATGCAGGCTCTGATTTGGTCGGTCATGACTGTTAGTCGCACCTGCCAAAAGAATAGTGAGAAGGGAAGAGCAAAATAATCGCTATGGTATAAGTATTCCATTAAACATCGGGTAAAGACATGATGAATTAGGAAATGTTGTTTCATAGGCATTTCAGTAAATGACCTGCCATCATAAAAAAGGCTAAAGTTTATCACAAACGTCGGAACCGCCAGAGGATTCTGCGTGAAATCCGAGTACACACCAAGTCAAATCAACACTTTTCAAACATCACAACCATGTGTGTTCAAGCAATTCAATATTAATAACTGGGTCCCTCTTTTGCAAAAACAAGAGAATTAACCCAGAGCCAGAGTTAAGAGGAAGGAAATTCACTTACGAGCAAAATTCAATTCGAAGAAAAGAGCATTGTAGCCGGAAATAAAGCTGAAGTAAACCTTCGAAAAAAGGGGGCAAGCAAAATGATCAATCAAGCAAAGGAAATCAAAGCTTCTAGAAGCAACAACGAGGTCTTCTACAATGAAATCGCCATTGAAATGGGTTTATTGGAGAAATATAAAAGCGGGAAAATGAAGAGACAATATTTAAAGAAGATTAGAATGCCCCTTTTTAATAATATGATAGCTCAATTAAAATCTAGTGATCTGGTTTAGCGTAACTAGGAAATATCCCACCAAATGTCCAAAGACAAGTAATTTTTGGAATATTCAAATTCTGAAAACATAAGCTATTGATGAGGGCGCCAATTTTGCAGAACGTTGAACCAAACCCACCCAGTGATATTACATCTCATTACTTCGAAGCTCGTATTTTTGATGTTCTAAAACTACAAACTTCGAGGGGAAAATGTTTATCCATCAAAAGACGGAGCCTGGGATGGAACTGCAAAACAAGCGCTTGCAACATCTTATGTGACTGTGTCTCTAACCAAAGTTAGACGCGAATCGTGATTCAGGCGCAGAAGCCAAGGTCAGTCGTTCATATTGAGACAAAGCCGCTCGAACACCGAAACAAAGCAAGTCGTCCAATCAACATAGGCGAAAACGACCTCATAGCGTAGTCGTAAGGACAAACAGGGCCATACAAAGGCAGCAAAAAGACGAGCACCCTTGAACCAAGAAGGTCGGTCGTGCAAGAAACAAAGGAGAATCGATTCCAGTCCCACGTTCTACTCTTATAAAAATCTCCCAAAGCATTCACTCTCACAGGGACGCCCGCACCTATAGACCTGCTCAAATACTCAAGACACTCGCTCCGTTGAGTCGCTCGCACATGATAACTGAATACAGCCACAGACATCTAGCTACAACTAGCCAATGGTATGATTGTAATTAATAGAATGAGTGATCCGTAGCCTGCATAAATGGATTTCAGATCATTTCCCAGGGGAAGCTCACCTATAAATACATCATGATTGCCAACGTAGAGGGGAGATCCAATCTTTAAAGCCATGAAGTGCTGCTAAATTCTATCCTCAACTATTGATTCAGCCATGGCGTCAAGTACAATCTTGTGATCAAGGAAAATGAAGGCATCCTCCTTCTCAATCACTCATCCATCCTTCTTCTTCTCATATTCTACCATTCTCTTGTATAATTCCAATATTGAAACATATAAAGGAGGGTTTATTGAGTGAATATAGATATGTATGAAAAGAGAGAATTGATGTATTTTGTAATCCTCATTATAAGATCGGAAATCACCTTCACAGTTGCGTAGGCCTAATTAACGGCTGAATCATTCTAAAATCTCGTCTCTACTTTACCTTTCTCGCATTTTTTGTTTTCAATTGCTGATTAAACATGGTTCCATTTACTTCTTACCGTATCAGTGAAGTACAGTTTTAGTACCTTAGGTGTTTAGACCAATTTTGGTGTAAACACCCAAAGCGCCGGCAAATGTTATGAGGTACTTTCCTCTAAGACCTAAGTTACAAAGGAAGCTTATGTGTAAAGAATTTTCCAAACTTATGAGATGGCACCAAGTGGAATGATAAGAAGATGGAAAACTAAGACATCCGACTGATAGTGTGGCATGGAAGATGATGGATGCTCGCTATCCTGATTTTTCATCAGAAAATCATAATGTTAGATTGGGTCTAGCATCTGATGGATTTAATCCATATCGTTCAATGAATTCAAGTTATAGTACATGGCCAATTGTGTTGGTAAACTACAATCTTGCGCCTTGGTTATGTATGAAACAAGAGAATTTTATTCTTTCTGTAACTCCCCGCATTTTCTGAGAATATTAAAAGAACGAATTATTAAGTGAAACGGGTTACGCCATTGTGTTCGTCCCGGAATTCTGCTTGGAATAGAGTCTAAGTTTTCGTAAATTGGACTTCATAGGAAGTTATGGCCCTTAAAAGTTTCAGGAATTCAAATAAAATAAAACATCTCAGATATAAATTTAAAATTCAAATCACACACCTGGGCTGGGCGGAAAATTTCCCGCCCATGACCCAGATCGACCTGGGTCACATGGGTCGACCAAGGGGTCGACCTCACCCCTATTTCCAGATCCGAGGCCTGGTTCATTTTTCTGCATTTGGACGCCCGTTCTGACCAGATTCATTGAACCCTATGCTATATAAACACCCCTAAGGCTATAGTTTTCTCTACACAACTCCATTACGCCTATACTCTACCCTAATTCATATCAAAAATAAATTAAAGACGTCCTTATGCTGCTCTAGTTCTTCAAGAAATCAAGTCTACAATTCAAGTAGGGATTCAAAGGCTAATTCAATGACTTCAACAACTATTTTCTAAGAATCAAATCTAAATTAGAGAATCGATAATCTACGTCAAGGGATTGCTTTTCAGTTTCAGAAAACAGATTCCAGAAATACAAGAATCATTCTCTTTTTGTAAGTTCAAATTACTTTCAGATGTAAATTCTTAATTAAAATTCTTGGCATGTGATAATCTGGATCTAAGCTATACTTGATTATGAGATAATCCTTTTAGATTTATCAAATCTAGTCAATTAGATTTATGTCTGCGATGTTATTCAAATCTAATCCATTAGATTTATGCCTGATGTAAGTAATCCGTTCATTTGAATCTGTGCTTGTATATGCCATTGGGAATCGTTATTGACTATGGAATTGGTCCAATCATATCTATCCTTATTGTATATCGGAATTGTAATCTTGTTTAAGTTCATGATATAACTCTTGTCAAACCTATACGTCTGTGATAGTTCATAGTGATATTCATATCATATCTATATGCCTGCAACGTATTCTATGCAAAATTTGTCAATTTGGTATATCAAATTTATTGGACCAATAGTTCTTGTCGTCATATGCCTATTCTTATGCCTCTTATGTTCCATATTGTTTCTCCGCTTATTTCATGAATCTTGCATTGAATCTCGAAATACGTACATTATGAATGCAGGGGTAATTGGGTATAACATGAAATTGACATTTATTTGGCATAATTTGGAACATGTATTATGGCATGACTGTTAAGATGCAATTTGGGGAAATTTGACATGAATTATGGAATATGTAATTTGACATATTAAACCTAGAATTGGCATGAATGACAAAGTATGAAATTTGGTATGAAAAAACCTAGTTTTAGGCATAAACTGTAAATTGGAATATTAAATTTAGCTTGGGTTTAACTATTTATTTGGGACGCCAAACATAATGCATAGTGATTTTGGGCATGACTATTATTGCAAATTTAGGTAAGATTGGGTATAACCAATTTGGATTAATAACCGGAAATTGGAATTTGTTGGGCATAACTTGGGAATTGGATCATGACTAGGGTTAAGTTCATTAGAACACTTAACCAATATAACATGAATGACTAGGGTTAAGTTCATAAGAACAGTTAACCAATATAACATGAATGACTAGGGTTAAGTTAATGAGAAACACTTAACCAATATAACAAGATGAATGACTAGGGTTAAGATAATGAGAAACACTTAATAAATATAACAGGATGAATGACCAGGGTTAAGTTAATAGGAAACACTTAACCAGTATAGCATGATGAATGGGTAGGGTTAAGTAATAAGAAACACTTAACCAATATAACTTGATTTTTGGTAAGGTTAAGTTAAAACAAGAGGGCAACAATTAACCAATATAACTTGATTGGTGGTAGGGTTAAGTTAACACAAGAAGGCAACACTTAACCAAAGTAACATGACAAGTAGGTGGGTTAAGTTAACTTGAATTGATTGATGACACTCAACCAATACAACATGATGAACATGTGGGGTTAAGGAACACTTGACCAATATAACTGGATGGATGAATGGGGATAAGTTAATAGGAAACACTTAACCAATCCAACATGATGAGTGAGGAGGTTTAAGTTAATAAGAAACACTGAACCAACATGACATGATTAATGGGTGGGTTATGTTAATGTGAATGGACAACACTTGACCAATATGGCATAATATGTGGGAAGGTTAAGTACATATCAAGTTGGGTGGGTAATATTAGTAAATATAGGCCCACAAACTTAATCATTAAATAAACATGCTTGAATCGGTGGGAGGGTTAAGTACATATCGGGTTGGTGGGTAATATTAGTAAATATAGGCCCACAAACTTAACCGTTAAATAAACATGCTTTAATTGGTGGGAGGGTAAAGTACATATCAGGTTGGCGGGTAATATTAGTAAATATAGGCCCACAAACTTAACCAGTAAGAAACCCTAGTAACGGGGACCCATTTCAGCAGTAACCCACATAGATGTATCATGGTACCCTAAACTAGGCAGGGTGGGGCACGATTACTGGGCTGATTATAAGTGGTCAAAACAACGGCAAGGGGTACGTCAGTGTAGGTTCCGACGGTTTATGGGGGTGCACGTACTCCAGAGTGGGAAAAAGCATGCACTAGGTACCAATAGTTATACACTGTGCATCTTGAATCGTGTCGGGTTGCTATCATAAGGGTTGATACACCTTATGGTGGGACTAGCACAGGGTATCTACACGAAAGAGAGGGCCGATTGACACAGACACAAGGAAAAATTAATACGAGTAAGGAGTCGATCGATAGGGTAGTAAGGGTACATCTAACTTGTTCATGGCGATTAGGTAGATAAAGGTGGAATTCTTACGATAGATGTACACATGAAGGCTACCATAATTGCGGGGATTGGGATCACATTACAATATGATCATTTTAGATAGAATACTAGTTGGGACACTAATTAGTTGGTGCAGAGATATAAAAATCAGAATAACTAGGTAGCAGCGAAGCAGAGAAAGAGTAGAAGCGCATTCAGTTTATCTTGCCTTATCATATCTATACTAATCGTATGTTATCTTGTTATCCTTGTTTCACGTTCTTGTCTTATATTCAGTTTATTAATGTCATGATGCTTTTTCCTGTTCATATGCTGAAAGTCACTGGACTTACCAGACTTATGTCTGGCCTAGTTTTGTTTCGCCTCTTTTCTTCCATTTCCCCTCCCCCCATCCCCCCCGGTTCGCAGGGAGGAAATGTTACCACTTAGCTCAGTTTTCTTTCAAAGCTCGAAGATATTCGTTGTATTGCTTTGGACTCTCTCTTCCACTGCTATGGCTGGTTCATGCTTTATTGGGGAATATCATTGTTATTTTTATGCTTCTTTTATACTTGGAAGTTTTTTAAATCAGGACAGAAGTTTTATGTATTACTTTTAAGTATGATTGAGACAACTATTGTAAAAGCTTGACTGAACCACATTGTTTATAAAATGACTTTATTTTCCGCTGCTTTATTTGTCTGTCTTGTAATTTACCTGCATTTTTTACCTAAAATGCTCCACGAAGTTAAAGCATTCACTTTGTGAGTGACCTTAACGGAGGTGGGGTGTTTCACTTTGTATCAGAGCTGAAGGTTACCGGATCAGATAAAAGATTTGAAAAATTATTTTCAAAACGGTCTTAAAAGAAGCATTTTCAAAAGAAAAGTTTTGTTTTAAAGGCATATTCCCCAAAGCCATATGCACTATCTTTAGATCCTCTGTTTGAATCCTTGTTTCCTTCTTTCCTGAGTCTCCGGGGATCCTGGCTTTCTGTGAGGTAACCTCATCGCGACATGGTTCCGTAGGCTCGATGAGACTACGAAACCTGTCAAAAGGCGAAGAAGTACCCAACCTCCATCCATAGCCATAGTAGTTTCACCTACGGCTAATTCTCTTCCAAGCTTTATAGGGTTTCCCGTGCGATGGAGGCAACGTTCGAAAGGCTTGTCAACATGGTTCACAAAGGAGGTAAAGAGAAAGAGGCCAAAGGGGAAGAATCACAAATAAGGGATTGAAATATAAAAGGGCAGAGGAAATAATAGATCCCACAACAGGAGGAAGTATCTTTTTCTGTGGTATAGCGGGTCATTTAATTATAGGATGTAAAAGACAAGTAGTTGTTTTTAGCATGGTGAGGTTGGGCATCTTATCAAGGATTTCTCAGAGGACAAGGACAAGGACAAAGGATAGGATTTGCAGGAAGGCAAGTGCATGCTTTCACCGCCAGTGTACCTGAGGGAAAGATAGTAAAGTCTAGTTTTTCTTTTTGATCATCCTGTTAGTACTCTTTTTGATTTCAGCACTTCACATTCGTTCATATCTGCTTCCGTAGTTGAGTCTCTGCACCTTAGTACTAGTATAATAGAAGATCCCATTATTGTCTCAAATCCGGTTGGTGGTTCGGCTCATTTATCTTTGGTTTGTAAGGATTTGAGAATATCTATATTAAGGATTGAGTTTAAGTGTAATGCTTATGTTTTTGGTTTCATGGGCTATGGGTTGATTCTAGGCATGGATTGCTTAGCTAGTAATTGTGAAAGGAGGGTAGTTAGACTTTTTACTTGCCTCGGGAATACCCTTGAGATTTTGTGCGATCCTGAGGGGATCAGTTAGGCTTAGCAACCTAGAATCACTAGATGCATCTATCGACGATTTGCGATCCTTAGAGTAGTCCATGAGTACGCAGATGTTTTTGATTAGGTTAGGGATTTCCCCCTAAAACTCAAGATAGACTTCCGCATATATCTATTGACAATGCAAAGCCAGTTATGCGATCAACGATAGTTTTAGGGAAAGATTGGCGAGGATAGCCAGAGTCAGTTAAGTGCTCGATTGTTTGGTTGTTTTTCTAGCATCATCTCATATAAATCATCAAAATTCGGAGGAGGTATTCCTTGGGTGCTTGTCTGATATTGGTTTAGGCCTTTGGGGCTTGTACTTGAGGGATGTTGAGTTCGACTAGGATGGTTTGCGTGAGAAATAAATGGTTGTGGCAGGCGCCCTAAGTAAGACTAACCTTAAGAGAGGTAAAAAGTACATAGCAACCTTTAGCTTTAGAACCTCAGATTTATGACATGATGGATAAGCTAAGTAGAGGAGAGACTTCTAATCATCTTGGTATATACACTTGGTATCATGGCTCACACCTGTTTATCTTGGAAAGATAGTTCAACTACATTGGATACCCTCTAGCATAGTAAGTGATCGAGGTCCTATCTTTACTAGTGAGTTTTGGAAATGGAGGTCAAGAAGCTTTGCAACTGTGAAGTTAAATTAGTTAAGGTACAGTGGAATAGCTAAAGAAGACGCGACGTGGGAGACTGAAGATAAGACACACGCATCATACCCTTTTTCTTGAGGGTATATCCTTGATCTCTTTTTTTGAGAATTCTATGCATGTTTGTTTCTATCTTTTTCTAGGTATATCCTCTAGGTCATAGCCAATGGATATAAACATGTGTTTGAAACATGTTATGATTGGTGGTTGCAAGTGGTTGGTAGTGGTTCCTCGTGGATTCATATACACACATTAGGCATTAGATCGGCTCAGTCACTTTCATATTGCATATGCATGAGTGAATTTTTATATATATGAACCGAAACTTGATGTGTTATCATATGGATGTTGCATTTGTACGAATGATTGTGCACTCATGTAGAAGTTATAAAGTACGATTAGGAATAATTGCATACATAATGGACTCATGGCACTGACATAATTCGCATTGAGGAGGTCAACTGAATCAGTAGACCGCCTGATTTTGCATTAGATAAGGACATGTACACACACTATGCATATGATCATGAAAGCATTAGAAATCTTTTTAAGGACAATGGACGCCTGTGATTAAATGGTTGAGTAGATGGATGTTGGATGTTAGGATATGCATTCTTCTTAACTTAGAGATTTCGGGGACGAAATCCTTTAAGGAGGGGAGAATGTAACACCCCGTATTTTCTGAGAATATTAAAAGAACTAATTAAAGAATACTTAATTTTTAAAGTGAGAATTAAGGGAAACGGGTTACGTCATAGCGTTCGTCTCGAAATTCTTCTTGGAATAGAGTTCAAGTTTTCATAAATCGAACTTCGTATGAGGAAGTTATGGCCCTCAGAAGTTTCAGGAATTTAAATAAAATAAAATAGCTCAGATTTAAATATAAAATTCAAATCACACACCCGAGATGTGCGGGAAATTTCCCGCCCAGGACCCAGGTCGACCTGGGGGTCAACCTGGGTCACATAGGTTGACCAAGAGGTCGACCTCCCCCTATTTCCAGATCTAAGGCCTAGTTCGTTTTTTGCATTTGGACACCCGTTCTGACCAGATTCGTTGATCCCTATGCTATATAAACACCCCTAAGGCTACAGTTTTCTCTACATAACTCCATTACGCCTATACTCTACCCTAACTCATATAAAAAATAAATTAAAGACGTCCTTATGCTGCTCTAGTTCTTCACCAAAACAAGTCAAGAATTCAAGTAGGGATTCAAAGGCTAATTCAACGACTTCAACAACTATTTTCTAAGAATCAAATCTAAATTAGAGAATCGATAATCTACGTCAAGGGATCTCTTTTCAGTTTCAGAAAACAGATTCCAGAAATACAAGAATCATTCTCTTTTTGTAATTTCAAGTTACTTTCAGATGTGAATTCTTAATTGAAATTCTTGGCATGTAATAACCTGGATCTAAGCAATACTTGATTATGAGATAATCCTTTTAGATTTATCAAATCTAATCTATTAGATTTAAGCCTACGATGTTATTCAAATCTAATCCATTAGAATTATTCCTGATGTAAGTAATCCTTTAATTTGAATCCGTGCTTGCATATGCCTTTGGGAATCATTATTGCCTAAGGAATTGGTCCAATCATATCTATCCTTGTTGTATATCGGAATTGTAATCTTGTTTAAGTTCATGATATAGCTCTTGTCAAACCTATACGTCTGTGATGGTTCATAATGATATTCATATCATATCTATATGCCTGCAATGTATTCTATGCAAAACTTGTCAATTTGGTATATCAAATTTATTGGACCAATAGTTCTAATCGTCATATGCCTATTCTTATGCCTCTTATGTTCCATATTGTTTCTCCGCTTATTTCATGAATCTTGCGTTGAATCTCAAAATACGTACGTTATGAATGCGGGGGTAATTGGGTATAACATGAAATTGACATTTATTTGGCATAATTTGGAACATGTATTATGGCATGACTGTTAAGAAGCAATTTGGGGAAATTTGACATGAATTATGGAATATGTAATTTGACATATTGAACCTAGAATTGGCATGAACGACGAAGTATGAAATTTGGCATGAAAAAACCTAGTTTTGGGCATAAATTGTAAACTGGAATATTAAATTTAGCTTGGGCTTAACTATTGATTTGGGACGCCAAACATAATGCATAGTGATTTTGGGCATGACTATTATTGCAAATTTAGAGAAGATTGGGTATAACCAATTTTGATTAATAACTGGAAATTGGAATTTGTTGGGCATAACTTGGGAATTGGATCATGACTAGGGTTAAGTTCATAAGAACACTTAACCAATATAACATGAATGACTAGGGTTAAGTTAATGAGAAAAACTTAACCAATATAACAAGATGAATGACTAGGGTTAAGTTAATGAGAAACACTTAACCAATATAACAAGATGAATGATAAGGGTTAAGTTAATAGGAAACACTTAACCAGTATAGCATGATGAACGGTTAGGGTTAAGTAATAAGAAACACTTAACTAATATAACTTGATTTGTCGTAAGGTTAAGTTAAAACAAGAGGCCAACACTTAACCAATATAACTTGACTGGTGGTAGGTTATGTTAACACAAGAAGGCAACACTTAACCAAAGTAACATGACAAGTAGGTAGGTTAAGTTAACTTGAATTTATTGATGACATTTAACCAGTAAAACATGATGAACACGTGGGGTTAAGGAACACTAGACCAATATAACTGGATGGACGAACGGGGATAAGTTAATAGGAAACACTTAACCAATCCAACATGATGAGTGAGGAGGGTTAAGTTAATAAGAAACACTTAACCAACATGACATGATGAATGGGTGGGTTAATTTAACGTGAATGGACAACACTTAAACCAACATGACATGATGAATGGGTGGGTTAATTTAACGTGAATGGACAACACTTGACCAATATGGCATAATATGTGGGAGGGTTAAGTACATATCAAGTTGGGTGGGTAATATTAGTAAATATAGGCCCAAAAACTTAACCATTAAATAAACATGCTTGAATCGGTGGGAGGGTTAAGTACATATCGGGTTTGTGGGTAATATTAGTAAATATAGGCCCACAAACTTAACCATTAAATAAACATGCTTGAATTGGTGAGAAGGTAAACTACATATCGGGTTGGTAGGTAATATTAGTAAATATATGCCCACAAACTTAACCAGTAAGAAACCCTAGTAATGGGGACCCATTTCGGCAGTAACCCACACAGATGTATCATGGTACCCCGAACTAGGCAAGGTGGGGCACGATTACTGGGCTGATTATAAGCGGCCAAAACAACGGCAGGGGGTATGTCAGTGTAGGTTCCAACGGTTTACGGGCGCGCACATACTCCGGAGTGGGAAAAAGCAGGCACTGGGTACCAGTAGTTATACACTGTGCATCTTGAATCGTATCGGGTTGCTATCATAAGGATTGATACACCTTATGGTGGGACTAGCGCAGGGTATCTACACGCAAGAGAGGGCCGATTGACACAGACAGAAGGAAAAATTAATACGAGTAAGGAGCTGATCGATAGGGTAGTAAGGGTATATCTAACATGTTCATGGCAACTAGGCAGATTGAGGTGGAATCCTCACGATAGATACTCATGAAAGCTACCATAATTGTGGGGATTGGGATCACATTACAATATGATCATTTTATATAGAATACTAGTTGGGACACTAGTTAGGTGGTGCAGAGATATAAAAATCAGAATAATAAGGTAGTAGCGAAGCAGAGAAAGAGTAGAAGCGCATTCAGTTTATCTTGCCTTATCATATCTATACTAATAGTGTGTTATTTTGTTATCCTTGTTCTCACGGTATTGTCTTATATTCAGTTTATTCATGTCATGATTCTTTTGCCTGTTTATATGCTGAAAGTCACTGGACTTACCAGACTTATGTATGATCTAGTTTTGTTTCGCCTCTTTTCTTCCATTTCCCCCTCCCCCCTCCCCCCTCCCCGGTTCGCAGGGAGGAAATGTTGCCACTTAGCTCAGTTTTCTTTCCAAGCTCGAAGACAGTCGATGTATTGCTTTGGACTCTCTCTTCACTGCTATGGCTGGTTTATGTTTTACTGGGGAATATCTTGTTATTTTTATGCCTCTTTTATACTTGGAAGATTTTTTTAAATCAAGACAGAAGTTCTATGTATTACTTTTAAGTATGATTGAGACAACTATTGTAAAAGCTTGACTGAACCACATTGTTTATAAAATGACTTTATTTTCCGCTGCTTTATTTGTCTGTCTTGTAATTTACCTGCATCTTTTACCTAAATTGCTCCACCGAAGTTAAGGCATTCCCTTTGTGAGTGACCTTAACGGAGGTGGGGTGTTTCACTTTCAAGATTTATATCTGGTCCAGATTCTCCAAAGAACAATATTGACGTATATATGCAGCCTTTAATTACGGAATTGAAAGCATTATGGAATGTTGGCGTCGAAACATATGATTCCTTGACTGATGGGAATTTTAATTTAGGTGCAAGCATCTTATGGACCATTAATGATTTTCCAGGATATTCCATGTTGTCAGGTTGGAGCACAAAGAGGAAAGTAGCGTGTCCAATATGCCATTATGAAACTTCAAATTATTTGAAGCATAGCAAAAAAATGTGTTATATGCACCATAGAAAGTTTCTTGATCCGACACATAAGTGGAGGCTGGATAAGAGGAGATTTAATAGCGAAACTGAAATGGGGAGCATTCTAGAAACATTATCAAGAACTGATATTGAAGATTTATTGCGGGGGTTCAAAAATCGGTTTGGGGATAAGACGAAGAAATCTGGTAAATGTGATGGCCTTTTTGAAGAAAGGTCAATACTGTTTGACTTACCGTATTGGTGTGATAATCCCCTTTGACATAACCTGGATGCCATGCACATAGATAAGAACATATGCGACAAAATATTAGGTACTTTACTTAATATAGGTCGCATGTCGAAGGATCACCTAAATGCTCGTTTGGATTTACATGAATTGGGCATAAGGAAGGCCCTTCATCCTGTTAAATGTGGTGAAGAAAAGCATGTTGAAATTAGAGCTACAATATTTGATATGAAAAATAAGTAAAAAGAAATCTTTTGCTCTGTATTGAAGAACGCCAGACTACCCTACGGTTGTGCCTTGAATGTTAGTCGGCACGTGCACATAAAAGAGAGAACGGTTGTGGGATATAAGAGCCATGAAGATCATTTCATACTCCATTATTCATTACAATTTGCCGTGAAGAGAGCGTCAAAACCCAAGGTTGCGTTATCAATGATTAGATTTAGTGCATTCCTTAGAGGACTATGGAGCAAGGTTATCGAAGTGGATGACATCAAGAGGCTGCAAAAAAATTGTCGAGATACTTTGTCATTTTGAAATGATTTTTCCATAGGTTTTTTCGATATAATGGTACAATTGCCTGTTCATATATGCAGAGAAATCAAATACGGCGGGCCTGAATATCTTAGATGCATGTATCCGATTGAGCGGTATCTAGGAAAGCTGAAATCTTATGTGGGAAATAGAAAGACACCAGAAGGTTCATTAGTAGAAGGTTACTTGGCAGAAGAGTGTGTGACCTTATATTCAAGATTTTTAAGCGTTGATTGAGGAACAGATACACGTCGATTGATTTTGGAAGATGTCCAACAGATTTGGAATATCATATTGGAACAAAGAAGAATAAAGATGGGAAGATGTTCAATTTGAAAGATGCAGATTGGAAGGCAACGCATCACTATATTCTGTTCAATTCCGGTAATAAAGAAATTGAGCATTTGATCGAGTAAGTTCTTAAGTTCCTATATCATTTTCCTTAACTATAAATTAACATCTACATTTCATAGTTTTTTTGACCTTAATTATTATTTAGGGTTCACCGAGCTTTTGTGGATGGTCTTGCAAATCCAAGAACATACAAGAGGGAACGAGAACATTTTGAAGAGTTTTGGAATTGGCTTAAAGGAGAGGTTCTGAAAAAGGACAATATTTCAACAGATTTAGAGGTGTTTGCATTAAGTCCTAATCGAGTAGCTAGGAAGTTTACCGATTATATAGTAAATGGATATAAATTCCACACAAAATTTAGAGATTCTCGATGTACCACATAGAATAGTGTTGTATTTTTGACTTCCAAAACCACCAGCTTTGCAAGTTCGAAAGACTAAAACCTAATAGTAGGTGATGTCAATTACTATGGATCAATCGAAGAAATTTTTGAGCTTGATTATTGGGGAGCTTTCACAGTGGTCCTTTTTAAGTTTTGCTGGTACCAAGAGGAAAAAGATTCATATGGTCGTACTCGAGTAAATTTTAGCAAGTGCCATGAAACTGATCCTTATGTCCTGTCTTCGCAAGTGCAGCAAGTATTTTATGTGGAAGATGCAGTTGAAAAGAACAATCATTACGGTATTAAAAAACTGCCGAGAGATTGGTGTGATACTGAAAATCAGAATGCAATGGAAGAAGACATGAGCAATATGCATTCACATGATATAGGTGTAGGTGGTGAACTAGAACCAGAAGTTATTGATGGGGGTTGGATTAGGGATGATGTCCCCGTAATACAACTAGAAACAGAACTAGAAGCTGAAGTTCCTGATCCTGTTCCACCTCGTTAGGAAAAAGTACCTCTTTCTTATTGCTTTAATTTGGTCTAGTTTATGATGTATTTGGCACTTTTTTTTTAGATGGAAATTATTATCTTTGATGAATGTATTTGGAACTCTTTTCTTATAATGCAATCTACACTGTTCACATGTTTTATGATTTAATGTCTTTCTTTACTGTCATCTAAATTGGTTATAGACCAAAATGTTATAGTTGTTATATTTTGTCCACTTTAACATGCATGTACCTTGTTCTAATGTATTTGTACAAGATGGATGAACTTATTAATATCTGACTGCAACATGGCGGACAGTTTCGAAAGACATGTTACATCGGTGGATAATCCTTTGTAGTAACAAAATATTATGTAGACCGCTTTTCTTATAGTGTGCTTATGAATTTTATTAAAGATGCTCTCCATTACGCTGAAATAGGAGGACTCTACATCGTCAATAAAGGAATGAGGGGTGGCTGGCAGCTAATATTGAATGACAAGGACATAAACGAGTACGTACAGGGCTGCAAAAAGCATGAAGAAGAGGTTTTTTACATCGACAACACCATTGACAAAGACAGTGAGTCATTGATTCAACTGTAGCCACAAGTAATCATACGGCCAAGGAAAAACATAATTCAAGGTATATATGTATATGTAATATGGATCCATTCTTATATATATATCTGTGTGTGTGTGTAAAGAACTATGAAGGAGGTCATCGTTATTATTTTTATAGTTCCAGGTTCTACTAAGAAGCCGGTTGCAAAGCGCAAGTATACTACCGCACATAGACTTCAGCAACAACACAAAATGATGAAAAACAACCTAACTCAAGTGGTTCAGAAGAAACTATCGTCAGAGCCTGATATGAATAATGATGAATAAGATGTTACTGTGACGGACAAAGGAATTAGGAGGAAATTAAATGTAGAAAATGAATCAGATAATGGAGATGATACCCGAGAGAATGAAGCTGATGTTCAGGTATTTTTTAGTTTTCATTTCAGTTTTATTAATCCGGATGAAATCTTGTATTTCAAACTATTTTTTATTAAAATTCTTGAGACGACCCAAACTTCCCCGTTAAGGAAAGCACGGATAGAATTGAGGACAGAACAAAATAGAACTCAGACGGAAGAACATTTCATTGTTATTACAACAATTCCATCAGATACAAGAATATACAGAGTATAAATGAATAAATTACATTCAACAAATATCAGAGATTTAAATTACATTTAAATACATCGCAGCGGAAAATAATACAAAAGCACAACTAGAAGTAATGCACGGATACAGAGCTTTCCGAGCATCGTTCCAGCTGTAAATCAGGATCCTGTGAATATAAATCTGCAAAACCAAAGCTACTAGCTGCCCGTGTCGAAAATAAGGGCACCCAGAGTTTAGGTTAAAACAATAAACTCCAGGTCAGTCATGGGACTGGTGTGAGAACTAAAACAGTTATTAATCTTTATTTTTAAAGTTAGGTAAATCAAGGGACCACGCCGTATAACACGGAACGGGTTTCCTCCCAAGAATACCAGTGCATATAACAAAACAGCGCAATGCTCTTTGGAAAAATGAAGCTATTATAAGACCCAGGTCCCATCACACAATGCAACGCAAGCCGGAGGATAGGGTTTTCCCTTATAATAGCCAAACATGCTTGGTACGTTTAAAACAAATCATTTGATACTATTATAAGTGTATAGTGTCAAAACAATTTCAAATCATAAATATCAATCATAGGCGGCATGGGTACCATCTATCATGTCGCCATACTAGGCTCTACAAATAAAGCCGCAATATCACGTATTGGAAATTGGATTTCCGTCATTAGTCGAGGCAAGGGGCAAGCTCCTCTCCGTTCGAGACACTCTAGCAAATGTCTTAGGACCCCACTTTGATCCTTGGAATCGGCTGGGCCGGTCCTCTCTTACTTTTGAGGATTGGCAATTCCTAAACACACGTTTCCCGGTCCTTACATACCTATATCCGAGGCGCCTCGCATTTCAACAACCACACAGGTGAAAAGTAGATATAAATGTCAGGGCTGGTAGGTCACTGATACCACCATAGCTAGAAAGAAACGTCGTGCTCTCCCAGTGGTCCGTCTCCCGTTTTTGACTCATACCAGGGTGTGAGGCTCGCGAATTCACGTTATACACAAAGCTACGCCACACAGGCCGTGCTTTGATCATCAACCACAAGACTTTGCTTTCCAATAGAAGCCTTGATCAATTGCCACTTACGCGTGCCACACTGGCAATTCACTCCATGCGACTGATGTCCATCGATATACAACCTCTGAGCTCGTACGTCTCAGAGAAGGGCGTTAAGCAAGAGAATAAATTCTCCGCCGCCAAACAGATGTATATTTAATAGAGATCAATCAACACAGAATAAAATCCAATGTCAGACACACAATCCATTTACAAGTTCGCTCTGGGTCTGAACGAAACCGAAGGCACTTTCCTCGCATATCCATCCATCTCCAAGTACGTCTGGACGATCACCAACTATTCCCCTCATCTTGGGTGTACAGCCCAATCGAGATCATCAGTAATCACCCAAACGATGTGGAGACTTCCGGTCTTCAACCACCGTCTTCATCTTCGACATCTCGTCGAATCGGTTATTCAGAATGGGTATAAACCCGGCCTTTCCGAATAACCCACGTATATAATAAACACGTGTTACACAAACACAACATACGCCTCATTCCAATTCAGAATATTCTTTTATTCACAAAATCACATTCTTAGGGAAAGGTTCCCATTAATTTTATCCAAGATAAATTCTTCTAAATTTATTCTTTATTCTTCCTTTGGATATCATTTCAAACCATCTTATGGTTTTCCAAACTAGTCGGGATTAGCGAACCACACCGAAGTAATTATTTATTTTATTTCCCAATCCCAACCTATTCATCCCCTGGAGCAAAACTGGTCATACTCCATATCTAACACCACGGTGCTATCGGTAAAATTAATTACCATTTCACGTTTAAATCTAATTAAAGATTTAACTATCGTTTTGGAGCAAAACTGGTGGTACTCCATTCTCGATCACCTTTCAGATTTAATAATTTAAATTATCAATTCACATTTCAATCTAATTAAAGATTCATTAAAACTCCACTTAGTTTTAATCTTTCAAAAATCAATTTCTATTGTTAATTGGGTTAAAGAACAAGTGTTATTCAAAACACTGCTCACAATAAACCCAAGAACCAATTTAAATTCAATTCCAATTAATATTATTTAATTGGTACACCTATTTGAATCTAAATAGAAGGATTTAATCTTTTTCTCAACTGGGCTTAAGAACAGTGTTAATGAAGACACCATTCACGACAAACCCAATTAACATTTGATATTAAATACAAGGCTCTGAATAGAAAATATATCGGCTTATATTCAATATCAAATTCTACGACCAACAAATATCGGATTGGAAATAACGATATATATATATATATCTTTCAAATTCCCATAACAATATTTGTATAATCACGAAATTCAACATCGAAATATTCCGAAGATAATTTCGATTCAACTCCAGTCCAATTCACGTATTGGGAATATTGAATATTTTTAAAATCACTTTCAAATTCAATTTATTTATTTCAAAAATAAATTGATTTTAATTCTTGTTCAAAACTAGTTCATTTCGACAAAAATACCTTTTTATCCTTTCAAACGTGGAATTTTTCATCCCAGTTCTTTCCAATTCATATATTATGATTTTACACAAATTATAGATATTTTTAATAATTTTATCAAGGCCCGTACAGTCGATTTCCATCAGCGGCCATCGAACTGCACTTACAACGACCTTTTCCAAACTTGATTTGGACATAATTCCAAATCCAACCGTTAGATTTCAAATTTCTAATATTTATTGGAAAGCTATTTTCGATACGAACCCAACGGTTCCGGTTTTAGGAGAATCCGACGGTCGGATCTCCCGCAACATCAATTCGAAGTCAATGGTCGAAATTCACGAACTGCCGCAGCGTGGCGCATTCTATTCGGGCCGTTATATATATTTTATATATATATATATATATTATATATTTCGTTGATTTCCTTTTAAAACATATTTTTATAAATCGTTTTAACTTCGTTTTCAAAACGATTTCAACACTATTTCAATTTCTAATCAAAATTGAATATTTCATATCATTACTATATAAATGATAATATTTTCAAAACGTTATATTTTGAAATCACCACTTTTTCTATATTCATTATAAAAACGAATATAATCGATATAAATATCGTTCACATCAAAATGGCGCAACTTTAATCAACACGGCTTTATATATTTCAATAAATTCGTTATTCTATTCAACAAATGAATATTTATTCTATTCAACACATGAATCTATATTTCTTTCAACACACGACTAATCTCAACACATGAGTACTGTCAACACACAACTATTTTTGTTATGTAAAATATTTTATAAAATTATGGTATCTATCGTTTGATTTTTAATCTGACTCCAACCGTAAAGTAGTGTCTAATCTTAAATATGATAAAGATGTAGATTTTATTATTAAAATATTTTACTCAACACATGAATTATCTTTTATAATATTCATTACTTTCCCCATTGGAATGAGGCCCAATCAATCACCATATAACGTTAATTATATGGATTCCACCCAACACATGTATATAATAGCAACGATAAACAATCAACCATCATACAAAGTGCACCACACAACTGCATAAGCATCAAATATAAATAATTAACGCTTACACAGCCTGTCGACCAATCGATCGACATACAATGAAATAATTGGGATTAGTGTATGCCAAATATTATCCCAACACCCGTGTGGGGTTTCAAATCAACAAACACAGATTTTTATTTGTGCAGTTGGGCGATGTGTAAAATTTATCGTCCCAATCAATATCAGTCAAATCAGTGTATATAAACAAATCGGCCGATTTGTTTATAAATATTTATTTACTCACATTCACTATATTCATATTCACGTTAAAAATTATATTTTTAACGATAATTAATTTATTTCAACCATCTACATTTTATTATCGATTTCACATCCACATCACAAACAAATTTCACAACACATCAAACCAGCATACAAACCATCCATGGTCTGTGGACGACGGGTGTCGGGTGCTGCTAAGCACCGTCTGCATCCTAGTATATATATATATATATATATATATATATATATATATAACTAGAAAAAGAAATTTAGAGTGAGAAGTTCTCACCAAAGCTATCCCAACTCCACGACACTTCTATTGTAGGAAATCATCACTGTTCTCGCCTTTTGTCACTTTCGTTGCCCGTAGCCACTACATATATAAAAATCACATTTTTATATTGTTGCTATGTATATAAGAATCATATTTTTACACCGCTATTATATAGATAAAAATTCCATTTTTACATTGGTACTATATAGATAAAAATTCTATTTTTACATTGCTACTACATAGATAAAAATTCTATTTTTACTCCGCTACTTTATAGATAAAAATTCTATTTTTACATCGGTGTTCATATAATAAAGATTATATTTTTATCACGCTATTCTCTATATAAAGATTTTGCCTTTTCATTTATAAATATTTAATTTTTATTGCTATGACATTATTATAAAAATCGTATCTTTCCTACAAGAAAAATCCTATTTTTATTCTCTAAAAATATAACTTTTCTATTCTAAAAATGTGGTCTTTATATCCATAAAAATCGAAACTTTATATGCTAAAAAAAGTTTTTACATGACTAAAAATATAGTCTTTACACTATGAAAAATCCGATCTTTTCACTTTCAGAAATATGATCTTTCTTATAACCAAAATCATATTTTTTCTTCTTTAAAAATCCCACCTTTCATGTTGTAAAAATTATCTTTTCTATACTATATAAAAATTATATTTTCAGTATTCCTATAGAATAAAAATCAAAATTTTTTACCTCTACAAATCAATTTTATATAAATAAATTAGCTAACTAAAATAAACAAAAGAAATGGTAAAAGTGAAAATTAAACACTCATTATTTTTGAAGAGGAAGGAGAAGGAAGCATGGCGCTGGGCTGAGGAGATGGCGGAGCATCATCGTGGGTGGCTACAGGTGGCGGCAGAAGGGGGAAAGAGGGGGAGAAGGGGGCATTCGATTTTGGGGGATTTGGGGGTCTTGGTTGCGGAGGAGAAGAGAGGAAGAGGAGGAAGAAGAGGAGAGGAAGACGGCGGAGCACAGGGGGGAAGCTGCGGCGGCCTAGGGCGGTGCGGCGCCCTGCCTAATGGAGCGAAGGCTCCATTGGGTTTTTTTTTTCTCTCGTTGAAAAATGAAATGGGGGGCCAAAGGGAAGGTAAGGGGAGAGTTTTATTTTTTTAATTTATTTAATTATTTAATTTCAAAAAGTTGACTTTTTCATTTGACCTCTAAACGAGGCCCACTGCCTGTCATCCATAGCTAATTACCCCCATTCCGAACACAATGGAATATGTATCGTAGGCTGATTCGACCGTTTTGATCAGTTTTCATCAAAATCAAAATATAACTCTATATATTGAATTTGAACGCGCATTTCAATTTACCGGGTCACATACGAACTCTAAAAATTCCCAAAAAATATTTTCTAGCTTCGTATTGACTATACGATCCTAACAAAACTAGTTTCATTGAATTCTGAGACCGTTGGAAAAATGGCCATTTTCCAATCGATCAAAATCAACTGAAACCGGTCAAACGCGTTTTCCTTTGCCACGCTCACATATTGATTTGAAAAGTTATGAAAATTGGAATCTAGCAATAATTTGACATCACGGATCCAAAAAAAGTTGTTTCGTCGAAATCCGAGGTCGTTTGCAAAATTTCCATTTTTAAGGGCCTGAATTCCATAGCGACTATTCAGAATTTTCAACTGGACATATCTTTTTATCCCCGCTATGAAATTTTGATTTTTCGGATTTGTTGGAAAGATATTCTCAATTAGATTCAAATATTTTTGGTTTCACTAAAATCCGGTTTGTTTTGCACCCGGTACGTTCAATTGAAGTTTGAAATCAAATTATCGAACTACCGCGCCATTTTCAATTCCTTTTATAATTATATATAATTATTTATATTCTAACAACGACGTATATAATTATATTCGTTCGAATTCTATTCAAAATAAATTTCTTCGTCGATATTATTTAAAATAATTCATTTTAAATATTCAAAATTCATTAAAATTGCCAAAATAAAAAATTTAAACTAGCTCGCATTTTCTGGGTTGTTACAATTCTTGTGCGTGCATTCTGCCAAAATAGCAAGAACTATATACATCGAGTCTATTTGGTTAACTAGATTAAATTTATCATCGAAGGTGAGTAATAATGCTACTCTGCTTGCAGTTCTCACAATCATCAGTTTTGACGAAGTATGAACAAGAGCGAATCGCGCGAATGCAAGAAAATGATGCAGTTAGTAGATCACTTCGGGTGCCTTCATTTGTTAGTTGTATGCAAGAGGCTGCCGCACGAAATAGGAAAGATAAAGGTGAAGATGTTGTTGGACGTGATGAATACATCCCAGAAAATGCGGGTGAAGACATCACTGATGATTCATTGGATTCGGAGGTATAAAGAAGTTATTTGTTTATTACTTATTGTCTTTGCCTTTAGGAACGTAAAAAATCTTGAACTTCGACTTAATTGTAGAGAATCAATATTGTTAAGTCAAAGGATCCTTTACCTGGACCGAGAACTCATTCGCGAGCCAATGCAACCGTTGAAATTAAGAAGGAAAGCGATGACTTGCACCCCTTCCAAAGAATGCTGGCTCCAACAACGAGTTGATCATGACGCACACTCCCACTCCAAAGAAACCCAGTAACCAGGAGAAATTCGCAGAAACATTAAAGAAATTAACGAAACCTACACTGTCTTTCTCAGGAGTTTTAAAACCTACAACGTCTCGACCATCCGTTTTAAATCCTACATGTAGAAAATTGTTCAAACAATCAACCAATTCATGTGAAGCTTGCTGGTTCAGTTGCTGCTTATTTAGCGATGCGGAAACGTCAAAAGCAGAATGTTGAAGCGCCTCCAACAATGGAAAATCTTACTGATCGATTAGAGCTGGAATGGATTGCACAGGACGATGAAGTAGGTACAATAAAATATAATGTTTCTTTATCTGTGCACTGCACTGCACTGTTGGGTATGTCTATTTTCTATTCATTTTTCTGAACCTGGTAGATAAAGTACAAGTTCCAAAACTCCTAGAGGGAAGTCAAAAATGACTAAGGTGCATGCTAAAACCCCTGATGATAAAGTAGTCATTGAGTTGAATGAGGATGGTCAGCCAGTATCTGATAATAATACAGAGTTAAGCAATTTTCTTGGGACACTAGCAAAGGATAATGTGTCTCTTGCTTACATCAATTGGCATGTTGTTCCTGATCAATTAAAACGAAAAATGTTGGAATATGCTCTGGTACAATCTAATTTCATTAACCATATACTATTCAACTGACTTCCTAAATGTTTGGTTCTAATTAATTAGTTTGTTTCCTGAATTTTGTGATTGATATATTAGGCTAGGTATGCCATTCCGGAAGAAGGACACAAACGGGTATTGAACACACTTAACGACTCTTGGAGGCAGTACAAGTCTCGCACCAAAGCAAGGTATTATAAAAAATATTTAGCTGATGAGGAAAGGCTTGCAAGTAGGCCAGTACAATTCTGTTGGAGGATTTTAAAATGCTCTTGGAATACTGGGGGGACGAAGCAGTTTAGCTACGGCTTTAATTATAGTCACATTTGTATAATGTTTAGTAGTTCACATTATCTTGTTTAGTGATAATCTTTTCTTTAGTAGTTCACATTATCCTTGTTTAGTGCTATTTTTTTTTTTGGATTTCTAGGCTCCAGCAGATACTAATTCCGTGCATCGTAATTCATTAAATGGGACACATACCATGGGTCCCAAAACTCATGCAGTAGCCAAAGAAAAGATAGTATGTGTTCTTTTGAACTTAAGTTATTTTTTTTTGATGGAGCTGAATTGGCCACATGATAATTCTAATTTGTTATATCATTGAATTATATTTTAAGTATCATTGTCATAATGTTCATAGGCGGCAACTAGATCTGTAAATTCTTAACATTGAATGTTAAAAATTGTGTTTAATTTTTGGTAATCCTAATACTTGACAGCGAAAGAAGGACCCAGAAAAAGCCTCCCCATCCTCTACCTTGGTTTATTTGGAAATATATATACGAGAACTGGGTAGAAGTTATAAGACTAACACGGATGAACTAGAGGCCAAATACGTGAGTACATATATAATTATATACTGAAGTAGAAATACTTGTGTCAGTATAATTGGCACATTATACGTTTGTTGGAGTTGCCTATTAAATCGAACACATAACTAGTTTGAAAGAAAACCAGTTCTGTTAATAAATTCATTCCTGTCAGCTGACTATATATATATATATATATATATATATATATATATATATGTGTTTGCCTGGTTTTCATTTTGTAGGCGAAGATTCAAGCTATGGTGGATGCATGTAGTAACCCAGAATTTTGGGGCCAATTTAAAATTTTTAATTTAGAAATTTTAATGAATTTTATATATTTAAAATAATTTATTTTAAATAGTAACGACTAAAAATTTATTTTAAAACGAATAAATTCAATTTAATTATAAAAGGAGTTTAAAACAGCGTTGCAGTTTGAAAATTTGAATTTGAACTTTAACTGACTGTACAGGATTCATTTTAAATCAGAATTGAACTAAACAAGAAATATTTAAATCTGTTTAATCATATCTTTCTAACGAATCTGAAAAACTGAAATTTCGTTTTAAAAATCAAAAGTTATGTCCAGTTTAAAAGTTAGAAAAGTCGCTGTAGAATTTATATATATTTTAATTAAATATATTAGCCTTGAAAATAGCCATTTTGCAAATGACCTCGGTTTTCGATGAAACCACTTTTGTTGGAACCGGAATGTCAAATTATTGCTAAGTTTCAATTTTCATAATTTTTCGAAGTAATATGTGAGCGTGGCAAGTGAAATTGTGTTTTGACCATTTCAGTCAAATTTAATCGACTTGAAAATGGCCATTTTTCCAACGGTCTCGGAATTCGACGAAATTAGTCCTGTTAGAACCGTATCGTCAAAACATAACCAGAAATAATTTTTCTGTAATTTTTAGAGTTCGTATGTGGCCCCGGTAATTTAAAATGTACGTTAAAATTTAATAATTAAGTGACTTATAATTTAATTTAAAGGAAAACATATCGTAACAGCCGAATTGGGTTACGAAACGTGTTCCATTGTGTCCGGAACGGGGGTTATTAGCTAGGGGCGACACTCGTTGGGTTTGATTTGGAGTTTGTAGAAACATACAGATTAATTTGGAAAATAAATAAATTAAAATAAATAAAATACGCTCTATATACCGTATAAATACGGTCCAATACACGTAACCCTAATTTCATTTTCGTGGCCGCCGTTTGTTTATATCAATGGCCGAAAACTTCAACCCTTCTTCCCTCTCAATCTTAATTCATTCAAAAAATCGCGAGGACTGCAAAGCAGAATACGTAGAGCTCAGCGTGCTCTTGGATATCAACGGTCAAGATCGGACCTAGTGGCTTGAATCGGCTGGAATCTCGGTGGAAAGAGCATGACTTTGGAGGGGTTTTTCTGATCGACTGGGTGGTGCGAGTGGAGCGAGGCACCTGGAGGAGGTAGGCGAGCTGATGGTCTTCGGCGGTGGCATCTCAGATGAAGATCCGATCAGTGGGGTGAGCGTCGGCGCCGAATTCTTTGAAATCGATGATGGGTTCAATCTTTGGATGTGTTCAGACAAAGGAAGAAGATGTTTTTTTTATTTAATTAATTTAAAAACTATTGGTCTTTAAAAGATCGTAACTTGTTCATTTCTTATCATTATTCGATGAAAATGAAAGCGTTGAAATCGTGAAGAGGAGATCTACGACATGATAATGACGAGAACTGAAACTGAGTATATCAAATTTTGGTCAAATCCAGATCTGAGTTGTTCAGGATTAAAAGCTATCGGTGAGATTTCTATTATAAAATAAAATCAATTATTTATTTCATTGTGTAATTTATATTCATAAAATTCAAGCTGATATTGTATGTATATTCGCTGCGATGTTGATTTATTCTGCGATGTTTGAAAGTTGAATGGTTGATTGTCGTGTTTGTCAAATTTAGATTAACGGTAAAATTTCACTTTTATCGTTAAACATGTCATCGTTGGTCAAATTTAGATTAATACTAAAAATCTCATTTTTATTGTTAATACGTCATCAGTGGTTAAAATTAGACTAATAATAAAATAATATTCGTTTGGTTAATATGAAAACAAAACATTCATTTTGTAAATATGAGAACAAAATAGCCATTTTGTTTAGAAAAATAAAATTTTTCGCTTTGGTTAAATTTAGGATTGACATATAACATTATCATTTTTTTTTTTTGTCAAGATTCAGTTTAGAAATTGTAATCAGATAAATACTCATTTTATTTGTTAGGATAAAGTTAGAAAATTTGTACAAATAAATTATTCTTTTATTTGTCAGTAGAGCACATAGAAAAATGTATACAAATGAAATATTCCTTTGTGGCATTAGAATTATATAACAGGTTATGTAGGCAAAATCTTCTTTTTTATTTTGTCATTAGAAGAATAGTTATAAAAGTTTAGAGAATCAAGATTTTCACCTTTGTTTACATTTAAATGAATTATACAGGAATCAACATTTTTTGTTAACATCAAAAGGATTTGATTAAAATTCACATTTTGTTAATATAAAAAGGATTATAACAAAATTCACATTTTGTTAACATTTTATGTAAAGAAGAATTAAAGGAATGAACTAAGAAATGTATATTTTTATGAATTAGAAATGGACAATTTTTGTCACTTTTTAAAGAATGAAATATAAAGAGAAATTTTTTCACTTTGAAAGAATGAAATAAAAAGATTACATTTTTTTAATATAATCAAAGAATGAAAAGAAAAGGTTACATTTTCATGTAATAAAAGAAATAAAAGAATTCATTTCTATGTGATATTAAAAATATTCATTTTGTCCTTCAGAAAGAATTTCACCAAAATATTCATTTTAGCCAAAACTTTATTATCAAATGAAAATGTATATTTTTATACATTAAAAAGGAATGAATATGAAATGTATATTTTTATATTTTAAAAAGAATGAATCTTTGTTTGAACTTTGTGAACATGTAATTTACGTTTTTATATAAATGAATAATTAAAAAGAATAAAACCTTGGTTAGAATGTGTTACCAGGTAAAATTACATTTCTATGTAATTAATGTTAATCAAAAAGAATTAAACAAAAATGTACATTTTACTCATTTAAAAAGGATGTTATAAGAAAATATCATTTTAGGGTAAAACATGATTAGTGAAGAAAAATTATCACATTTTTGTTTATTTAGAAAGAATTATAACACAATTTTACATTTGGTTTACATTAAAAGGATTATAACAAGATTTACATTTTGTTTACATAAAAAGGATTAAACAAAATCATCATATTTTGTTTACATTAAAAAGAATTAGTCAATTCTGTCATTTTGTTTACAATAAAAAGATTGAGATAAAAGTGAATATTTTTATTGACACTTTGTTTTTCCATAAAAAGATTGTACATTAAAAATTACATTTTCAATGTAGTTTAGAATCCATTGAAAGGATTAGAATAAAAGGATTATACCTTTGTAGTCATTTGTTTACAGTGAAAAGATTAGAAAATAAAGATAACACCTTTAGGGTAATTGAAATAAAAGATTAGTTTTATTGTCGTATTGAATCAAAGGATTACCTTTTATTGTAACATTGTTTACAATAAAAGAATTGAATTAAAAGACTAGGTTTTTATTTTCATTTGTTCATAGCAAAAAGAATAGAAATATATGTCTAAATGTTGAAATGTGTGATGTGTCAAATATAATGTTTATTATATTCAAGTTTGAATAATACACTTCCATTTACAGGTCATCCGACTTGTTTATGTGATTGAGATGATAATTTTTACACATCGCCCAAGTACACAAATAATTTATTATTTGTTTGTTAGATGAAACCCCACATGGGTGTTGGGATGATTTTTTAATCTACACTAGTCCCAATATTTAGTGTAGAATCCACTTTGGCTGTTATTTGGATGTTTGATAATTATTCATCATGATTGTTGATTTCATGCAATATATGGATATTGATTGAGTCACATTCCAATAAAAAATATTCTAGAAAAGGATACATTAGAAATTATTTTAGAAAAAGAATCTATTTTATAAAAAGTATCTATTTTAGAAAAAGAATATATTTTAGAAAAATGTATTCTTATTGAAGTGAACTAGTATTTAACTAGAATAAATCATTAAATTTAGATTTAATGAAGTTTTCCAATTTGTTAGTATTTAACTGAAATTTAATTAAATAAATTGGAGTTTGGTTTTGTCGTGAATAGTGTCTTAAATAACACTGTTCTTAAACCCCATATGAAAGGAATAATCTTTAATTTAAGATTATTAAAAGTTTCCAATTATACTTAGTAATTGAAATAAGATGAAACGTGAGTTGGGTTTATTGTGAACCATGTTTTTAAGTGACATGTGTTCTTTAACCCGACTGACGGTGAAAATATGATTTGGAACTTATAAATCTTTTATTAAGATTTAAATGGGAATTTTCCCAAAAGTAAAGTTTTCCAATTTAATATATTAAATTGGAGTTAGATGGAATTCGAATTAATAATAACCGAGATAAGCTTCTGTAAAAGAAGACCGATACTACATATGGAACTTAAAAAGGCTTTGCCGTTATTCCATTTATATTATTGGTCGGATACAGAAATTTATAACGATTATATATTGATTTGGTTTCTATGAAGATTCCATATTTAATGGAAGTCGATTTTGGGTTTATTGTGAACTATGTTTTAAATGACATTAGTTCTTTAACCCAGTTAAAGATAAGATTAATTTCTTAAATTTAATTAATCGCTGAATAATGATTTGTGATATTTAAAACCAAATTTGGTTCTTAATAAATCTTTAAAAGTAAGATTTGAGAATAATTTAAAGAGTTTATCTTTGATAGAATAATATGAGTATTTTATTAGGAGAATATTCTGAATTGGAATGTGGCATTGGATGTGTTTTTATAATACTTGATTTTATTATAAAATACGCGAATTATTCGGAAAGATTGGGGTTAACCCATTCCGAGTAATTACTACGACGATGAAGAGTCGAAGATGAAGACGGTGATTGAAGATCGACGATCTTCAGACCGAATGGATGTGTTGCTACAGAGACCCTTGATGGGAGTAGCTACCTTGAAGGGGTTTCAGTGGTGGCCGTCCGGACTATTGTTGATTGTTCAGATTTGGTTTTCGCTCAGACCCAGAGCATAAGCTAGTAAATGGATGCGTGTCTAACATTGGATTTCGTTCCATGTGAATTAAATTGATTTCTGTTAATGTATGTCAATTTGGTGGTGGAGGATTTATTCTCTACTTAACACCCTGGTATATATTAATAGTGGTTGATCGCATGGCGTGAATTGTCAATGTGACACGCCAAGATGCAATTGTTCAAGGCTTTTGTTGAAAAGCAGGGCCTTGTGGGATTATCAAAGTATAGCCTATTACGGCATAGCTTTGTGTATATCGTGATTTCGCGAGCCTCACACCCCGGTATGAGTCTAAAACGGGAGAAGGGAACGCAGGGAGTGCACACGTTATCTTTCTAGCTAGAGTAATGTCAGGGACCTACCAGCGCGGACATTTTACTTATGTGGATGATGGATTATGAGGTACCTCGTGTTTTATAGGCCGTTAGTGGTCATATTATAGGTCCAAAAGGACCGGGAAACGTGTGTTCAGGTATAACTAATCCACGACCCTTCGGAGTGGACCGACCCTGCAGCTATCCATGGGTTGCCCATAGGCGTGATCCTGAGGTATTTGCTAGAGTGTCTCGAATCGGTAAGGAGCTCCTCCCTAGCCTTGACTCATGATGGAAACCAAATTTCCAGTACGACCCCATGCGGTTTTGATTGTAGAACTAGTATGGCGACATAGTAGGATGGGGTACTATGCCGTCTAAGATTAATACATTTATATTGAAATGATTTATAAAAACATATACACACTAGTAGTAATACGTTTTACGTATTTATCATCTTTTGATCATTATAAGGTAAAACCCTATCCTCCGGTTTGCGTTGCATTGTGTGATGGGACTTGGGTCTTATAATGATTTCATTTTTATAAAAAGCATAGCGTTATTTGAACGATTTACTTCACTTATGCACTGGCAATCCCGTGGAGTAAACCCGTTCCGCGTTAGCGGCGTGGTCCTATGATTAGCCATATTTATTAGATAAGTTAAGTTAAGATTTCTCATACCAGTCCCATGACTGACCTGTAGTTTGTTTCACTGGCAAACTCAGGTGCCCTTATTTTCCACACGGGCAGTCGAGTAGCTTTTTGCAGATATATTTACAGGATCCTGGTTTACAGCTGAAGCGGTATTCGGAAAGCTCTGTATCCGTGTATTCCTTTCAGTTGTATATTTGTAATATTTTTCCGCTGCTATTTAAATGTAATTTAAAACTCTGATATTATGGTATTTCTATTTTTGTAATAAGTATTCATACCCTGTTACATTTTTGTACTCTGATGTAATTATTGTAATCAGCGATAAAATATTCTTCAGTTTATGTTCTGATGTATGTTGTTCTCAAAGCAATCCAGGCTTTCCTTTACTGGGAAGTTCGGGTTGTTTCAGTTGGTATCAGAGCTTTGACTTACAGAGCTCGAGAACAAGACACATTAGAACCGAACGAAAGAATTCATCAGAGATTGGATTAGCAATATCCAATAAGAATAACTCGTTAGAGATGGGATCAGTAGCATCCTAGAACGAGTGTGAAGAGTATTAGTTTCTTTAAAAATAAAAGTGAAAACAAATTTAGTTTTGAAAATTTTATCTAAATATACATATTTGAGTATATTATTATATTTTAATCTGGACAATCGAGTATATAAAGATTTCGAATATACGAGTAATTAACGGATATTCGAAATTTTAATATACTGGATAGATATAGAGTCACACTCTAGTCGCCCGGAGATGATTCTGATGATGGAACTCCATCATCAGTATTTCTGTTCGAGTTTCGAAAGTGGGATGTCTATATATTTTCATTGATTGGTATGAGAACCAACACTTAGTCAGTACACATTGCTATGATTTGCACTAAGAATATGATTTTTGACTATATATAAAGATTATATATTTGAAAAGTTAATCACCTAATTGATTGCTGGTTGTGATGTTTGATTATTAGTTTAACTAATAAAAGTATAGAAATGATAATTAATTTAACTAACAAAATTATGGAAACCAATAAAGTTGAGTTGGTTAAATTAAACAACTTTTAGCTTCGTTCCTTTTTGAGGACGAAAAGATTTTAAGTAAGGGCGATTGTAACAACCCAGAATTTTGGGGCCAATTTAAAATTTTTAATTTATAAATTTTAATGGATTTTATATATTTAAAATAATTTATTTTAACTAATAACGACTAAAATTTTATTTTAAAAAGAATAAATTCAATTTAATTATAAAAGGAGTTTAAAACAGTGCTGCAGTTTGAAAATTTGAATTTGAACTTTGACTAACTGTACAGGATCCATTTTAAATCAGAATTGAACGAAACAAGAAATATTTAAATCTGTTTAATCATATCTTTCTAACGAATCTGAAAAACTGAAATTTCGTTTTAAAAATCAAAAGTTATGTCCAGTTTAAAAGTTAGAAAAGTCGCTGTAGAATTTATATATATTTTAATTAAATATATTAGCCTTGAAAATAGCCATTTCGCAAACGACCTCAGTTTTCGACGAAACCACTTTTGTTGGAACCGGAATGTCAAATTATTTCTAAATTTCAATTTTCAAATTTTTTTCGAAGTAATATGTGAGCGTGGCAAGTGAAATTGTGTTTTGACCATTTCAGTCAAATTTAATCGACTTGAAAATGGCCATTTTTCCAACGGTCTCGGAATTCGATGAAATTAGTCTTGTTAGAACCGTATCGTCAAAACATAACCAGAAATAATTTTTCTGTAATTTTTAGAGTTCGTATGTGGCCCCGGTAATTTAAAATGTACGTTCAAATTTAATAATTAAGTGATTTATAATTTAATTTAAAGGAAAACATATTGTAACAGCCGAATTGGGTTAAGAAATGTGTTCCATTGTGTCCGGAACGGGGGTTATTAGCTAGGGGCGACACTCGTTGGGTTTGATTTGGAGTTTGTAGCAACATACAAATTAATTTGGAAAATAAATAAATTAAAATAAATAAAATACGCTCTATATATCGTATAAATACGGTCCAATACACGTAACCCTAATTTCATTTTCGTGGCCGCCATTTGTTTATATCAATGGCCGAAAACTTTAACCCTTCTTCCCTCTCAATCTCTTAATTCATTCAATAAATCTCGAGGACTGCAAGGCGAAATACGTAGAGCTCAGCGTGCTCTTGGATATCAACGGTCAAGATCGGACCTGGTGGCTTGAATCGGCTGGAATCTCGGTGGAAAGAGCACGACTTTGGAGGGTTTTCCTGATCGACTGGGTGGTGCGAGTGGAGCGAGGCACCTTGAGGAGGTAGGTGAGCTGATGGTCTTCGGCGGTGGCATCTCAGATGAAGATCCGATCAGTGGGGTGAGCGTCGGCGCCGAATTCTTTGAAATCGATGATGGGTTTAACCTTTGGACGTGTTAAGACAAAGGAAGAAGATGTTTTTTTTATTTAATTAATTTAAAAACTATTGATCTTTAAAAGATCGTAACTCGTTCATTTCTTATCAGAATTCGACGAAACTGAAAGCGTTGAAATCGTGAAGAGGAGATCTACGACATGATAATGACGAGAACTGAAACTGAGTATATCAAATTTTGGTCAAATCCAGATCTGAGTTGTTCAGGATTAAAAGCTATCGGTGAGATTTCTATTATAAAATAAAGTCAATTATTTATTTCATTATGTAATTTATATTCATAAAATTCAAGCTGATATTGTATGTATATTCGCTGCGATGTTGATTTATTCTGCGATGTTTGAAAGTTGAATGGTTGATGGTTGATTATCGTGTTTGTCAAATTTAGATTAACGGTAAAATTTCACTTTTATCGTTAAACATGTCATCGTTGGTCAAATTTAGATTAATACTAAAAATCTCATTTTTATTGTTAATACGTCATCAGTGGTTAAAATTAGACTAATAATAAAATAATATTCATTTGGTTAATATGAAAACAAAACATTCATTTTGTAAATATGAGAACAAAATAGCCATTTTGTTTAGAAAAATAAAATTTGTCGCTTTGGTTAAATTTAGGATTTACATATAACATTATCTTTTTTTTTTGTCAAGATTCTGTTTAGAAATTGTAATCAGATAAATACTCATTTTATTTGTTATGATAAGTTAGAAAATTTGTAAAAATTAATTATTCTTTTATTTGTCAGTAGAGCACATAGAAAAATGTATACAAATGAAATATTCCTTTGTGATATTAGAATTATATAACAGATTATGTAGGCAAAATTTTCTTTTTTACTTTGTCATTAGAAGAATAGTTATAAAAGATTAGAGAATCAAGATTTTCACCTTTGTTTATACAGGAATTAACATTTTTTGTTAACATCAAAAGGATTTGATTAAAATTCACATTTTGTTAATATAAAAAGGATTATAACAAAATTCACATTTTGTTAACATTTTATGTAAAGAAGAATTAAAGGAATGAACTAAGAAATGTATATTTTTATGAATTAGAAATGGACATTTTTTGTCACTTTTTAAAGAATGAAATATAAAGAGAATTTTTGTCACTTTGAAAGAATGAAATAAAAAGATTACATTTTTTTTAATATAATCAAAGAATGAAAAGAAAAGGTTACATTTTCATGTAATAAAACAAATAAAAGATTTCATTTCTATGTGATATTAAAAATATTCATTATGTCCTTCAGAAAGAATTTCACCAAAATATTCATTTTGGTCAAAACTTGATTATCAAATTAAAATGTATATTTTTATACACTTAAAAAGCAATGAATATGAAATGTATATTTTTATATTTTAAAAAGAATGAATCTTTGTTTGAAATTTGTGAACATGTAATTTACGTTTTTATATAAATGAATTATTAAAAAGAATAAAACCTTGGTTAGAATGTGTTACCAGGTAAAATTGCATTTTTATGTAATTAATGTTCATCAAAAAGAATTAAACAAAAATGTACATTTTACTCATTTAAAAAGGATGTTATAAGCAAATATGATTTTTGGGTAAAACATGATTAGTGAAGAAAAATTATCACATTTTTGTTTATTTAAAAAGAATTATAACACAATTTTACATTTGGTTTACATTAAAAGGATTATAAAAAGATTTACATTTTGTTTACATAAACAGGATTAAACAAAATCATCATATTTTGTTTACATTAAAAAGAATTAGTCAATTCTGTCATTTTGTTTACAATAAAAAGATTGAGATAAAAGTGAATATTTTTATTGACACTTTGTTTTTCAATAAAAAGATTGTACATTAAAAATTACATTTTCAATGTAGTTTAGATTCCATTGAAAGGATTAGAATAAAAGGATTATACCTTTGTAGTCATTTGGTTATAGTGAAAAGATTAGAAAATAAAGATAACACCTTTAGGGTAATTGAAATAAAAGATTAGTTTTATTGTCGTATTGAATTGAAAGATTACCTTTTATTGTAACATTGTTTACTATAAAAGAATTGAACTAAAAGACTAGGTTTTTATTTTCATTTGTTCATTGCAAAAAGAATAGAAATATGTCTAAATGTTGAAATTTGTGATGTGTCATATATAATGTTTATTATATTCAAGTTTGAATACTACACATCCATTTACAGGTCATCCGACTTGTTTATGTGATTGGGATGATAATTTTTACACATCGCCCAAGTACACAAATAATTTATTATTTGTTTGTTGGATGAAACCCCACATGGGTATTGGGATGATTTTTTAATCTACACTAGTCCCAATATTTAGTGTAGAATCCAGTTTGGTTGTTATTTGGATGTTTGATAATTATTCATCATGATAGATGATTTCATGCAATATATGAATGTTGATTGAGTCACATTCCAATAAAGAATATTCTAGAAAAGGATATATTAGAAATTATTTTAGAAAAAGAATATATTTTAGAAAAAAGAATATATTTTAGAAAAATGTATTCTTATTGAAGTGAACTAGTATTTAACTAGAATAAATCATTAAATTTAGATTTAATGAAGTTTTCCAATTTGTTAATATTTAACTGAAATTTAATTAAATAAATTGGAGTTTGGGTTTGTCGTGAATAATGTCTTAAATAACACTGTTCTTAAACCCCATATGAAAGGAATAATCTTTAATTTAAGATTATTAAAAGTTTTCAATTATACTTAGTAATTGAAATAAGACGAAACGTGAGTTGGGTTTACTGTGAACCATGTTTTTAAGTGACATGTGTTCTTTAACCCGACTGACGGTGAAAATATGATTTGGAACTTATAAATCTTTTATTAAGATTTAAATGGGAATTTTCCCAAAAGTAAAGTTTTCCAATTTAATATATTAAATTGGAGTTAGATGGAATTCGAATTAATAATAACCGAGATAAGCTTCTGTAAAAGAAGACCGATACTACTTATGGAATTTAAAAAGGCTTTGCCGTTATTCCATTTATATTATTGGTCGGATACAGAAATTTATAACGATTATATATTGATTTGATTTCTGTGAAGATTCCATATTTAATGGAAGTCGATTTTGGGTTTATCTTGAACTATGTTTTAAATGACATTAGTTCTTTAACCCAGTTAAACATAAGATTAATTTCTTAAATTTATTTAATCACTGAATAATGATTTGTGATATTTAAAATCAAATTTGGTTCTTAATAAATCTTTAAAAGTAAGATTTGAGAATAATTTAAAGAGTTTATCTTCGATAGAATAATACGAGTCTTTTATTAGGAGAATATTCTGAATTGGAATGTGGCGTTGGATGTGTTTTTATAATACTTGATTTTATTATAAAATACGTGAATTATTCGGAAAGATCAGGTTTAACCCATTCCGAGTAATTACTACGATGATGAAGAGTCGAAGATGAAGATGGTGGTTGAAGACCGACGATCTTCACATCGAACGAATGTGTTGCTACAGAGACCCTTGATGGGAGTAGCTACCTTGAAGGGGTTTCAGTGGTGGCCGTCCGGACTATTGTTGATTGTTCGGATTTGGTTTTTGTTCAGACCCAGAGCATAAGCTAGTAAATGGATGTGTGTCTGACATTGGATTTCATTCCATGTGAATTAAATTGATTTCTGTTAATGTATGTCGGTTTGGTGGTGGAGGATTTATTCTCTACTTAACACCCTGGTATATATTAATAGTGATTGATCGCATGGCGTGAATTGTCAATGTGACACGCCAAGATGCAATTGATCAAGGCTTTTGTTGAAACGCAGGGCCTTGTGGGATGATCAAAGTATATCCTATTACGGCATAGCTTTGTGTATATCGTGACTTCGCGAGCCTCACACCCCGGTATGAGTCTAAAACGGGAGAAGGGAACGCAGGGAGTGCACACGTGATTTTTTTAGCTAGAGTAATGTCAGGGACCTACCAGCGCTGACATTTTACTTATGTGGATGATGGATTATGAGGTACCTCGTGTTTTATAGGTCGTTAGTGGTCATATTATAGGTCCAAAAGGACCGGGAAATGTGTGTTCAGGTATAACTAATCCACGACCCTTCGGAGTGGACCGACCCTGCAGCTATCCAAGGGTTGCCCATAGGCGTGATCCTGAGGTATTTGCTAGAGTGTCTCGAATCGGTAAGGAGCTCCTCCCTAGCCTTGACTCATGATGGAAACCAAATTTCCAATACGACCCCATGCAGTTTTGATTGTAGAACTAGTATGGCGACATAGTAGGATGGGGTACTATTGCCGTCTAAGATTAATACATTTCTATTGAAATGATTTATGAAAACATATACACACTAGTAGTAATACGTTTTACGTATTTATCATCTTTTGATCATTATAAGGTAAAACCCTATCCTCCGGTTTGCGTTGCATTGTGTGATGGGACTTGGGTCTTATAATGATCTCATTTTTCTAAAAAGCATAGCGTTATTTGAACGATTTACTTTACTTATGCACTGGCAATCCCATGGAGTAAACCCGTTCCGCGTTAGCGGCGTTGTCCTGTGATTAACCATATTTATTAGATAAGTTAAGTTAAGATTTATCATACCAGTCCCATGACTGACCTGTAGTTTGTTTCACTAGCAAACTCGGGTGCCCTTATTTTCCACACAGGCAGTCGAGTAGCTTTTTGCAGATATATTTACAGGATCCTGGTTTACAGCTGAAGTGGTATTCGGAAAGCTCTGTATCCGTGTATTCCTTTCAGTTGTATATTTGTAATATTTTTCCGCTGCTATTTATGTGTAATTTAAAACTCTGATATTATGGAATTTCTATTTTTGTAATAAGTATTCATACCTTGTTACATTCTTGTACTCTGATGTAATTGTTGTAATCAGCGATAAAATATTCTTCAGTTTATGTTCTGATGTGTGTTGTTCTCAAAGCAATCCAGGCTTTCCTTTACTGGGAAGTTCGGGTCGTTTCAATGCAGGAAACATTGCTGAGGCAGATGCACTTGTTTCTGGCGGGAAGAGCCACACGCTGAACTGGCTTATAGGAAGGCAAGGTAAAATTGCCGAATAGTCTCCAACAACTCCTCGTTCTTCAGACAGTTATGTGCAAGAGCTGATCCAAAAAATAAGGCAAGAGCTTGAGGCGGATTTGGAAGAAACGGTGAACATGAAAGTGAAAGAGAACGTGTCATGGGTGTTAAAAAATCTAGGTGAAGCTAATCCAGATCTTAATTTAGACGTTGGAGACTTTTGTGTCACCACAACAAGTGATGAAGATGAAATTGTTACCCCTGTAACCCCAGTAACTGACTGAAGTTTTTGGATGAAATGTGTTAGCACTTGTGATATATTATGTTCTTTTAAATTATGGCACATGTGGTATGTGTTCGTGATGGCACTTGTGGTATGTTTGGATGATGGAACTTGTGGTATGTGTTGGTGATGACACCTGTGAGTTGGTATATATAATTGGTTGGTCTGACTATGGTTATGAATGTTTTGGGAGGATTTATTGTATGAATATTTTGGTATATATGTATGAATGTGGTACAATGTTTTGTATTGAATATATGTACTGCAGAATTTGTAATTACAGGGTAGTATTACAACCGCATTTGATTTTTTTCTTCTGGTGCTGCATTTGATTTTTTTACCATTGCAGTTGATGTTTTCTGGTGCTGCAGTACAGTATTGTGGTGTCGCATTAGATGGTGTTGTTGTGTTGCATTAGATTACTGTGGTGTTGCATTAGACTGTGGTGTTACATTAAGTGTAATATTATTAATTCCACTATGGTACAACATGTGGGGCCCACAGCTTACGTGGTGCCATGTGTATAGCTGACGTGGCATGTGACACATGTGCAACTAACGTGGAGAGATGACGTGGCATGTGACACGTTAGCAGTTGACGTGGAAAGTCCATGTTGACCCCATTACCATGACCTAGAAGCCAGACTCTGGCATTTACTTAAGGCAACGCTGTATGTTGTTGCATTACATGCATATACTGTTGCAATGGGGTTATAATGCAACACTTTCTTTCCATGGCCGTAGATGGGCAAAAGCATTGCCTTAGATGGCTACTGCAACGGCTGTGGATGTCATGCCCCTTTGGTGTTGCCTATTTGAAAAAATGGCCTACGACAGAGTTTTTTGATCTACGGCCACAGAAAAATAGCGTCGAATATGCCCACTTTTGTAGTAGTGTTGGTACTTACAATATTCTTACATGCAGATGGAATAAGCTAATTTGGAGAAAAGATAATAATGCTAAAGAGAATCTTTGCCTCTGGAAGATCGAGCCCAAAGCAAGTATGACTAAAGACAAACTGCTAAGCCATGGTATGGATGTCGATGGAGCTTGTGGATTTTTCTGCACTCAATCTGAAAATGCTAATAATTTTTTCTTTAGATGCTCAGTTATACATATGATTTGGATGAACACTCTGGCACAAATTGGTTGTACTAGTTCTCAAAAGAGCAGTGCATTAGAATTGGAAGAAATCAGAGGCAAAGCAAAAGGCATAAGTAACAAAGCAAGATTTTACAACTTTGTGTTGAAGAAGTTTGTATTCAAAGTCTCCAAGGAGAGAAACATAAGAGTTTTTTATCATGATCGTGCTACAAACTTTGGCCGACTCAATCAACTTATTTGGCTCGATAGTCACGATGGCCTGAAGTATTTGAAATTCACATTCGATCCAGGCACTTTTGGAAGCTGACTAGCCACTGCTGTCTCATGCAGTTTTTGTTTATTTTTGTGTTGTATGTTTAGTTTCTATAATAGATTATATACCATGTGTATCCTTGTTTTCTTTTGGTTTTTTCTTTGACCCTATATCTTTGTATTTGTCTTCGGAATATTAATAAAAATGTAGGGGTCTACTCAACCCCGTAAGCTTTGCCAAAAACAAATTCCAATATCCTTTCTGGAAATATTTTTTTTATGAATTCGACATAGTAGAATTATAATCATTAATCCATATGAATTAGTTTCAATTCAATTCACATTCCGAACTTCGGAAAAATTTCATCGTTTCCTTTTTGAGACAATTCTCAATTCCCCTTTTTAAATTCACGTCTGAATTTAAATTCCCAAATTATCCAATGATAATTATTCCATTCCATTTATAAACATCATTTATAAATTCACTACTAGTTTTATTATTCAAAACAAGTTAATATATCCTGGCTCGTTCGAAATTCAAATTCTATTTTGGAAAAATAAAATTTCCTTTTTAAAACTCAACTTCTTTCCTTTTTTATTAAAATATAATTTAATGGTATTTAAAATACCAATATTTTAGGGAAAGTGCTATTCAAACATTCATAAAACCCAAATAATCAAACACGGATTATTTATTACATCATACAACACTATATATGAAAACAACAATAAAATTGTTGTGGAATCCAGTTGGGTTCCTCCAACCTATTTTCCCTGCATCCATAGATATTAGACACCATAAATAAAATACCAATCCTGCTTCAAGACAGTATATCATGGTATAGAAGGTCATCCACTATATATATTGTGGGGCTCATAGGGTCTCATACGGGAAGTATCCAGCTACCAAGGCAAAACAAGCTAATATATATATATATATATATATATATATATGTATATACATATAATAGCCACAATAATATTTCAATGCATCCGAACAACCAACAAGCAACATATAAAAATTTTGCACACTAAATAAAAATTCGTTTATGATAAATTATAAATGAATCAAGAGAGAAGATTGTCAAATAAATGAATTTTTGGCCAAAACTTGTCAAGGATGCAGCAGATTATGCCCGCAAATGCGACAAGTGCCTGAGGTTTTTTAAAATTTCAATAGCCCTGCTTACCGAGCTAAGGCAGATAGTTAGTCTTTGGCTGTTTGCTATATGGGAAATCGATACCATCGGAACTCTTCTGATGGCCAAAGGTGGTGCACGATATGCTATCGTCGTAGTTGATTACTTCACCAAATGGGCCGAAGTCGAGCCTCTTACTACAATTACTACTAAGAAAGTCATCAATTTCGTCGTCTACACATCATCTATTGTTTTGGAGTTCCTAAGACTTTCATTTCCGATAATGAGGCCCAGTTTGAAAGTGCTAAGTTTGAGAACTTCTGTCGACGACACAACATTGAGAAGAAATTCTCGACAGTAACTCATCTGCAAGCTAATGGGCAAGTCAAGGCTGTCAACAAAGTGATCAACTCCATCATCAAGAAGCATTTGGAAAAGACCGAAGGCTTATAGGTAAATGAACTACCTCCAGCCCTTTGGGCTTACTGGACTACCCATAAGTCAACGGTCGATCAGACTCCATTTGTTCTCTCTTATGGATCTAAAGTCATTATAAAGATTGAGCTCAAGCTCCAATCTAATTGAGCTGCTTACTGTGATCCGATGACAAACCAAGACCTTCTCTTGGAATCACTTGACTTACTCGAAGAGAAAAAAGATGAAACTGAACTCAGAGCCGCCGCTCAACGACAATGAATCACCTGGTACTTCCACTCTAAAGTCCTCCCAAAGAACTTTGACATCGGCGACCTCATCCTGAAGCGGATCTTTCCCACTCCAATCGGTTTCGGTTCTCGCTGGGAGGTCTGTATGTCATACAATAGAGGCTTGGAGATGGATCCTTCAAGCGAGCGACCGGTGATGGCGCCGAGGACCGAAGAGCATGGAACAGCGAACGCCTACGCCGCTATTTCACTTTGTCTATCGAATAGATTTACTACTTCCCACCAATTTTTTGTTTTCAAAGTTTAAGGCATTGTAACGTAAAGATCATTACTACCAAATTTATCAGTAAAGAAATTTTAGGTTGTCCATGTGCTTGGTGTGTTTACTTTCTACGTTGTATGTTTGAGCAATCATTACAACTGACTTGCATACACGAGCGCACAACACTGGATCGATACCTTGAAGCTTGGAATCGATCCTCATACTTGAGTCTTTACTAAGACTCAAACCTTTTGATGCGGTTAGCCCTTTACAAGCAAACTCGAGTCTCGAACCAATGACGAGGCCGAATATAAGTAACTGGACTGGAGTCTTGAATTAACGACGAGGCCGAATATAAATAACTTGGGATGCTCATTAACTTGAGTGTCCAACCTTGTTCCTTGGTCTTCGGACTTGGGGGTAACCCACTAGCCGGGTGAGTGTGACATCGAATACTCGCTCGGCTCATTCCAACCTGCAAGGTCTGGATCCGAGTACCAAACTGACGAACCAACGACACCCTCGAACTCTAAACCAAACGAAATGATGAAAGAGTCTAAAGGAAGAACCAACAACGTCCACCTTGCCTCCTTATGACTTGGGATCAACGACTGACATGAGATCCCGGGAGGGGAGACACCAAACTCGAATTCCGCACTACTCAAGACCAATGACCGAAAGGAGGTCTTGAGAGCAAAGTTCATATAATTACACTACACACAACTCGAAGCTCCAAACTGAAGGGAAGCCCCGAGAGCGGAGTCAACACACACAACCTTCACATGACTTGAGAATCACAACAGTGCAGCCATAGACAATATTTACTCAAGTGTGACGACAAGTACATTTACGCTGGTACAAATATTAGAAAGCGTAGACAGAAGTTCAAACACTTAATACAACCTTCGATATAAGCAAAGTCAACTAAAACTTTCATTCACAAGAGCATAATACAACTGCCTATTTCTTTCTGATGACGAGATGTGCATGAAAACTAAATCATGTCTCTAAAAGCAAGGGTCGTACTCGTGTATCCTATCGGTCTACATAACCAAAAAGCCCAACCTTCACTTGGACGAGTCTCCCTTCTTCTTCTTCTTGTCAGACTTAACACTGGATGGATCATCATCAACCTTCTTCCTCATCTTTCAGAAGATGCTTGCTCCTCTTTACATCTTTCCCTTAGTTGGAGAAGTTGACCCATGGGGGCACCACCTTGAACTTCCGCTCATCATTTTCGTCACTCGATATCTCAGCGACCGGCCCGTTAGTGGGTGCGGTTACTTGCAGAGGTTTAGTTGTTACTTCGCTAGTGAGCGCTAGTATCACTGAGGTGTCACCCTCCTTCCTGGTCTCTTTATCATCCTCGCCTCCATCTCAGCCTTTTTCTTGTCCTCTATGGCCGCTTTATGTACGGCCGCTAACCCACCCTTGAGCTTCTTGGCTTCCTTCTCCTATAACTTCTTAAACTCAACATCGGCTCTCTTCTTGGAGGCCTCATCATCAGCCCTCTTCTTGGAGGCATATTCCTTATCTCTTCTCTCGACGGCTTGATCATCGGACTTCTTCTTTGCCGCCTCCTACACTTTATCCTTAGTCTCATCCTTGGCTTTCTTCCTAGCCTACGCCTGAGTTGTTTGCATGGCCTCCTCACCTGCCTTCTTCTTCTCCTGCTCCTCAGATTTGGTTAGCAACTGAGATTTCTGTGCCTCCACCAAATTGAGCATTGTTTGCACTCATGCCTCTATCAGCCTGGTTACTTGAACCTCCTTTCCGTCCTTTACTTCCCCTTCTACGAGAAAGTTTTTAAAACCCTCACAATCCATATCAAAAAATGTATCTAAGTAATTTCCTCCCTCTCCAAATTGCTATCCTTGCATCCCTGCATCAAACCCAAGCAATATTAACGCGAAGCCCATTGTTACTTCTGCTCTGGAGGAACCTGTATAATGAAAAAGAAGGCAAATTAATCTACTTTGACTTCGTGTTTACATCCTTTTAAGCACTCATGATAACGAGACTTTACCTTCCAACACTTGCAGGGTCTCTTTGGCAGGCGTAGTGCTCCCAACTGTTGGTTGTAAAGAGCTTCCTTATCCCAACCCCGGATAATCGGATCATACTCGGTAGAGATGGGGCTGGGACCATTGAACCGCTTGTAGAGGCGAATGGCACAACTTTATGTTGTAGAGAGCTATCTCCTATAAACTTATGAGCGACTACCATGCTCTCAGTAGTCACTGACTTCCCATTCGCAGCCATAAGTTCCAGCATCCGCGCCTTCTTAGCGTCTTCTATTAACAACCTTCTTCCATCTTCTAGCACCGAGCGCTCCTTCCTAGTTAAATGATCAAACATTAATTCAAGAACATCAACTAAATCCACCTTCTGCAATTGAGCCTCAAACTATAATAGCCTATCCCAATTCTGAGCTATGATCTAGGGATAATCTTTGACCCACGAGATTCCATGGAATCAAAGTGTTTTTATGTACATGTCTTAGATAGATGGATCCAGAGACTCCTCCACCCTAAACTCGGCATCCTCAATGTTAGCTTTAAGGTTTTCCACCTCATCTTGGTGCTCGATTTTTATGCTATCCACTTAGGTCAACACCTCCTTGCTCGTAGCCTCGACATCAGCCTTCTCTTCATAGCCTGAGCAAGCTCAGCATTCCATAGATCAAGTAGCTTTCGGAGCTCATCGTTCACTGTGATGAGTCGCTGGACCTACTCATTATCATCCTTCATCTTCTTGTTCTCCGCAACAAGATCCTCATTATCTTTACAAATCTGGTGTAACTCCTTCTTTTCACCCTCCATCTGGATATTCCTTTCCGTTAAAGCTTTGTTATCCTGCGTGAGAGCTGTATTCTTTGACAAGACCATGTCCGTTGTATCTTTGTATGACTCTTAATCCTGCATCGGTTCAGTCTCTACCCTCTTGTGCTCTCAATTCAATTGTGTTGTTTCGATAATAGAGAGTTAGCATATAAACGTGCTACTCATATATGCAGAAATAGGTACAATTCAAAGAGTTTCCTTACTCAGTTCCTTATCCATACTCTCTATCACTCCCCCTCAGCTTTAACATTCAACTCCAGTTTTGGATTTCAACATTCTTTAAACAACTCCAAGAGATGCCTCGTGTCCCTATGCATTTTCCTATATTGGAAGTAGGCATCATACACTTTGCCTAAACATCCTTGTACACGTTCAGAGGGATCTGGCGAATGTCTAACAACCACTTGAGTTTGTAAAAATAGAAACTGGGAAATGCCTCCTTCAGCAACGCTTTCCTCTGTTCGCGAGTGAAAAGTGAAATTTCCGACCTCAGGCAACTATAGGCCATTCATTGACACTTCTTTCTTCCTAGATCTCCGATCCCCAGGCACCATCTCCATACTTACAAATGAGGTAATGGGCGCTAAGGGTGGAGCATAAAAAGGGAGAATCGATAATTGCTGTCGTGTGCTCGATATCTCTAGCCTCGAATCCATGCCCGAAGACCGAATGATATGTGGTGGAGATTTCGAATGTCGAGGTTGATCTCTATGGCGACGTTCACTGCGGCGGTTATGAGGGCGAGGAGGGTATATAAACAACTATGTGCCTCTTCTGAAACTACTTATAATCCCTTTCCTCTTAAGTAGGTAGCCCCCAGATCCTCGACCTCGATATCTATCGCCATCTCGAGCCATTTCACCTGCACATAATAGATTCAAAGTTAGAGTCGAACACTCCACGCACACAAACAAATGTTGTTTTATGCAGTGTTTATGAGTGTGTATCCTAAATGTTCTCTCCACAGACCATATTTAAGCCCGCTTGAAGGGGTGACCTCCACAACGTTCAGCGTTAGGCTTCCACTAGGTGTACTACTAGGCCTAGACAAAGTAACTTCAAGTGGGACATCATCCAAGTCCTTAAACCGACCCTCCATCTCCAACGACACAGTGGTCCCAAACGTAGCAACTGGAGAAACCGGCCTGGGTGAAACTGTCGTAGACACGCGAGAGTAGATGACAGACCCACTACTTTAGTGACTATCTCCTCATCACTGGAGCCACCCTCACTAGGTCCTTCCTAAGTAGTTCTAACTTTGCGTCGCTTGGACGCGACAAGAGCCACCTTCCTTTGTAGACCCGGGGGACTTTTTCCTCTCTCAGTTTCCGCCTTTTCTTTTTGTCCAGCACCAACCGGACATGTCATTGAACGATTTACGAGTAGTAAGCCTGTTCGATGAAGTTGTTGTTCAAATAGGAAAATATCGGTGGTGCGAGCCTTAGATGAAATAATTCTCAAGGCTTCAAGACGCTCTTGGTACACTTTGCCTTTGGGTACAGAAGGAATGCATGTTACATAGACATAAAGTTAGTCACGAGCTTACGACTCTACTAACTACCAACCCAAGGCAAGAAAGACACTTACTTCAGGCCAACCATCGCCTTGCGAATCATATGGGGCAGCGGACATATAACCTATCATATTTAAAGACATTGAGTCCGCTTCATGTCCCCATGAAAAATTGGGTGTTGGCTTGTGCCTCTAAGTAGACCATAGAAGGTGCAATAGCAGTTATCCTCTTTATTTGGGACAAATACCGGGTATCCTCCCCCACAGGTACTATATGTAGGTATTCCCTAAATAGAGTGCAGGTACTAGAAAGGAAGGCGTACATGTTCGGGTGAAACTGCATCGGCGATAAACGGAAGTAGCGCAACATATCCCCGATGAACCCGCAGGACGGGGGCATGCACCAAGAAACACACATATGCCTCTTCCAAGTAGTGTATTCTTTTGGAGGTGAATGCGCCCTATCACCCCCTTTAGGGAAGTGAACATCAGTCCAAGGTATGCTGAACTTCTTGAACACGCGCCTTAACGCCTCTTCATCCATCCGCGAGGGCTCCGAATCCGACAGATCATCAACTATGGGCGCATCCGCCAACTTGTCTGGTGCCTCAACAATATCTTCCTCCGTTATACCTACATCCTCTTCTTCTTCGAGATTTCCTTCTGTCAATCCATCCTCTTTTAGTATCACTAGCTCAGTTGGGCATTCGACCGACTGCTGTGGTTATTCTGACAGCACACCCTGGTCGGCTGCTTTAGGCGAGCTTACATGCTGGGGAGGGGGGGCCAGGGGGGTATATGCCTATGAAGTATCAAGCTTGCTGGCCCCTGAACTAGAGTTACTTGATGTACATAACAGGGATAGTGAGTGTTCTGAAGCTCTAGCTTCTAAACCCTGAAGTCTTCAGGAAGATCTTGATATCATTGCAAACTATACTTTTAACATAGTCGCATTAGATATCGCATTGGAAAACTTATCCCCCTGTTGTTAGTGTAAACTAACATGGAACGTGTAGTGCCATGAGAAGCTAATACAATTATAATAAAAGAACTTGGAACACGACGACGATCACTAGTGCTTGGAATTATAACCATCGTCATCGTTGACCAACATCGTTGGGTTCACGCGAAGTCACAATGTGATTAAGATCGGAAATAAAGCCTAAGGGTCAGTAGTTCAGTCATATTTCCATGGTTCAAATTTTTTCTCTAATCCTATGCGCATGTCTGAATTATTGGTTCTTAATGGAGCGTAAAGGAGTTATCAATCAATATGTTCGAACCAAAGTTTGATCCAACCTCGCGACCTCGCGAAAGCGTTGCAACTCGGACAACAAGCCTCGCCGAATTTGAATTTTCAATAGGAAGGGTGAGATACATCCAGCAGTAGGGGAGTAAAAATCTACCTAGTCACAGGGATGAAAAATCACATCCCCAAAATCTGGTTATTTCGCATCCCCACGGTTAACGCGAAATTCGCATTTAGCTTAATCGAGGTTCATAATTTCTTAACTCCCCGAGATGCGAAATTTGCATTCCCAAACCATAGCAATCTCGCATCCCCTCTACTATTCGAATTTCTTATCCATTGCCTCGCAAAAAGTCGAATCCCGCTCTCCTCTTTGAAAATTCGCATCCCCGGCCTATCTTCACACTTTGTATCCCCCTTGTTGTGTAAATTCTCTAAGTCTTAGGGATGCGAAATTCTCATCTCAGGACTTAGTGAATTTTCGCACCCAGGGAGGATGCAAAATTGTCATTTTACATCCTCTTAGGAATGCAAAATTTGAACCACGCATCCCACTTCTCAGGAACACGAGACGAGCGTTTCACATCCCCAGTGCTGATTCGAGATACGAAGTCAAAACTTCGTATCCCCTCCAGAGCCACGAGATGCAAAGTAAGTCGTTAGAGCTCCTTCCTTCTTCGTCTCCTCACCCATTCGCCTCCTCATCTCCTTCTCCAAATCGCCTCAGGGTTCGAGTTTGAAACCCACGAGATTGTATCCAAGGGATTTCAAATCTCGCATCTCCTTCTGCAACATTGATTTAGAGCTTTGAAATCATGGGTTAAAAATAAAATTCAAGTCGAAGTAGTGGGACCAGAGTCTAAGTCCAACAACAGTTCATAAAACTAAATCCCAAGGTAGATTGAAACCTACCTATTGATTGTTTTCGAGTTATGATCAGGGTTCCTTTCAAAAATTAATCCTATGTCTTCTTGATTCAAAATATGCCATGTAGGGGGTAGGATTTTCGCATCTCTACATTTATATGGAGGAGGGAGACAGGCTGAGCGTGTAGGAAATATCATATCCCTCTGGGGATGCGAATATTCGCATTCCACCAGTGATGTAAAAATTCCCGCCTCTTTAAAAAAAGAGAAAAAATGGGAAGAAAAATGGGAATCCAATTTCCAATGTAGAGAAATTCTTGACTCACGACTCCAACTACCGCCATGCATATGCATTTTCAAAATTTTAATTACCGAGACCAATTTGATTCGCTAACCAATCACATGTTCATAAGTTTAAATGACCTTAAAGCATACGCCAAGCGATCTAGTTCACGATTCGATATAGTTTTTGAAAACCAACTCGTGTAATCGTAAACCGAAGGCATATTTATTGATTATGTTCTATTTCATACTCCAATTACGTCGCACAAAATCACATGAAAATATGTGAGCGCATACGCAATGCAGAGTCGACAATGGCTCGTTTATGTTCCCATATAATCTGGAGTCGATGACCAACTCTTAATTTCTACAGTCGATAGGAGTTAGACGTTCAAAAAAGCTACTAGAGAATCTGAATTCTCAACACACTTAACGGAACGGTCATGACCAAGCACTCGACATAGCCTCGAGACCTTTTCAGCTTCTTGAGATGATTATTTCAACTCAAAGCACATCACGTCAAGACAAGACGTACTTTGTGGGGAAGTGTCGCCAAAACACTAACGAACTAAGCCTAGGAGGATTGTGTGAGCATAGGCCTCACAACCCCTTAAAAACACAATTTCACATCCCTCCATGGCTATGCTTCATATCATTTCACATCCTCGGGTTTTGCCTTCCATCATTTCGCATTTCATCCCTCCACTTCATATCCCTCTACTTCGCATCCACTCAGAAAGATGCATACCTGGGAATTCGTATCCACTGGCTGGTCAACTCCCTCACATTTTGTATACCCTGTGATACGAATTTTATATCCCCAAGATACAAACCTTGCATTCCTACAAAGATGCCATATTTCATATCCTCGAGGAGTACCAGATATCGTATCTTTGAGGGGGGGTGCAAAATTCCATGCCAAACTACAAGGGGGTTAGATTTTCTCTAGGCCACCTCTTCAGGATGGAAATTCCTGCTGTGGTCCCAAATCTTACCTACTCCCACCTAATCCACTACCTATAAATACCCCCTACCTCATACTTCAAAAGGGTTGGTATTTGCATAATTTGATAGCACTTGAAGTACCTTGGAACATTAATGGCAACCTAAGCCTTGAGGAGGAAGAAGAAGAACTAATTTCTCCTAAGATTCGTACATGAAAAATATGACTCCTGAATACTGAACCAAATTTTGTAGACAAAAATTATGATAATGTCCAACACTTCTAACCTTCAATTGTTGATAGAATTCTATAGAAGCTTCAAACTGGACGTAGGTTTAATACGAACCAAACCACTATAAATTCATGTGTTCTTTGCTTACTACTTTTTCATATGCGAAACCTTATTCTCACATATTGGAGGATCTTGGGTGTGATGATAATTTTGCATGTCAACAGGTTTCAATGGACTAGATTTTAGCATTTTGCAAAAAATTCGGGTTCATTGAAATTTGGGTTGTTACATTTGTTCTTCATAACCCTTATATGTATATGAAATGTCTATTTCCTTTTTTTTGAACATTATGTTCAATAAATTGTTTTTAAGCATAAATATATTCAGTATATATAGAATTTTTCGACTTAATGATGGAATTCTTATGAATGGAAACAATTTCAGATCTATATACTAGGAACTGATATGCAGCACTATTTTGCACATGTCTTATGAAAACAGATACTACTGTTTTTAGTCTAATTTTGACTTTTTTGGTTTGGAGTCTCCACTTTCACAAGACAACCCCACACTTTTAAGTATTTATAGGATGGTAGTCCCTTTTTCCATAGTCAATGGACAATTTTAGATGTTTTCTTTCATTATATCTTATTTAGAATATGATTCACACAAAGAATAGCCTCTCCGCAAAAGTTATTTGGCAACTAATCAGTAAGGCTTTCATTATTTTTTCTAGAATTCTATTTTTCCATTTAGCTGATTGAGGTGTATAATACCATATGGCAAAGAACTCCATCAAGGAAAATTCAGATTCTCCTCCACTATCACTTCTTCAAGCTTTTATTCTCTTATTGAGTTGATTTTCAACTTCTACATCATACTGTTTGAAAATGCCAAATGCATCGTCTTTACTTCTGAGGAGGTACACTTCACAATATGTTAGACAATAATCAATGAATATGATGAAGTAAGTATCTTTTTCTTCCCTAGTTGGACATAATTTTAGGTCACACACATTTGTGTACACTAATACTAGAAGATGGGTTTCTCATTCTACATGATGAAACGAGGTTCTTGTCAATTTTTCTCCAGTACAAATTTGATATTTAGAATATATTCTATATTTTAATATGTAATCTAGATCGTTCAATTCTTGCAATCTATCAAAATTTTCATAGCCTAATCCAGAATTCCATAAGTTAAGCAGAAGATTCAATTTTATTCATATCATTGTTTGGTACAACCGTAGTTACATTTTCCTTCAACAAACTATCATGCACAAAACCTCTTCCTACATACACTTCATTCTTTGAAAACACAAATTGATCAGCCACAATGGAGAGGTTGAAGCAATGCTTGTTAATCAGCCACTATGAAATTGAATTCTTCTGGATTTTTAGAACATGGAGAACATTACTCAAGGAAAGTTCCTTTCCAGAAGTCAATTTTTGTGCAAAATTTCCCTTCACTTCAACCTTTGATGTTGATGAGTCTCCCATTAATAGTTTTTCATAAACTGTACTAGATTTTAAGTTGTAAACATCCACTTATTTGGACAGATGTGATGAGTGGCTGTAGTATCTATAGACCATTCGTTCGAGTTACTAACAAGGTTGCATTGCAACACATAAATGCATATAAGAAACCCCTTCTGAAAGTTCACTCACATTTGCATCTTATTTCTTCTTTTTAGGTGCATGGCATTCAGCAGCATTATGGCCTTTCTTTCCGCAGTTATTGTTGTACATAACGGTGTTGTATACACAATTATATGATTTTTGTTTGATGATAACAACCAAATATATTTTATAAATGTGTTTGTTACTGTACTGTTCTATATTTAAATAACAGGAAAATATTTACAAGGACAAAACTAAAGGCTTTTTTTTCCATAAGGACAGCCCAATAAAATTTTACTCAGAAGGACAACAACCTAACATCTCTTCTTCACGTGCGCTTTCTTCTTCCTCCGCTCCCGATTCACGTCCGCTCCAAGCAATCAAACCCAAAATCGGCCGCTGAAATTTATTCATAACAATTCATAAATCACGACAAGAACATTGACATTAGAATCGAAATTGCAATCGAATCCAAAAATTCGATTTCATAAATCACGAGAAACTGGAACCCTAAAAAAAAAAAATTTGTCGAACAACATAAATCCATTGGAAATCGCAATTGAATTGAATAGTAATATTTTTCTAACAATGGAAAACGCAGTTGAAGAAGTCGAAATTGTTGAAATAATTTTTTCGTGATCGGAAATGTTTTTTTTTTCATCGTTAATAGTATAGCAGTTCGTAGGTATCATTTTTCTATTTTTTAGTTATCATTTTACCGGTTTTAACTTCAAAATATAGCAGCAATTTTTAGTTATCATTTTTCTATTTTTCTAGTTATCATTTTTATTACAGTTTATGTGTTGTGTCAAACATCACAGCAGTTTTAAGTTATCATTTTTATATTTTCTAAGGTATCATTTTTAGTGTAATTTCTCTGTTATGTCAAACATTACTGCAGTTTGAAGGAATCATTTTTATAATTTTTAAGTTATCATTTTTACTGTAATTTATGTGTTATGTTTAACATCACAGCAGTTTTAACGTATCATATTTATATTTTTATGGTATCATTTGTACTGCAGTTTATGTGTTATGTTAAACATCATAACAGTTTAAATGTATCATTTTTATATTTTTAAAGCTATCATTTTTACTGTAATTTATGTGTTAGGTTCATATACGTCTTTTTTTTATGTGATAATTTTTGTGATGGTTTATTGATGCAAAATTGAAACAAGAAGAAAATCACATGGAAAAAACACATAACACAGTTAAAACATGAAAACTGATAATTGAAAAAATAGAAAACTGATACTTACAAACTCCATCAATGTTTTAAACAAAAACCAATGCAAAAAATGTTTACATCACAGTTTGATTGTATAAAATTAAATAAATTCGACTGAGTTAAAAAGTTGATGCAACAATATAACTTCAAAATTAACACAGCAATTAAATTGCATGGAAAAAATGCATAACACAATTAATAATGTAAAACTGATATCTAAAAAATTATAAATATAAACTGCAGCAATGTTTTAAAGAAGAACCAATGGAAAAAAAATTACATAACTGAAACATAAAATGATAACTAAAAAAAATAGAAATGAAACATAAAATGAAATACGTTTGACTGAGTGACGAAGTTGATGCAAAAAAAACAGTTTCAAAATTAACATAGTAATAAAATCACATCAAAACAACACATAACACAGTTAAAAAAGAAAAAATGATACCTAAAAAATTAGAAAAGTGATACCTAAATACTGATGCAATGTTTTGAAGATAAAATAATGGAAAAAAAATTTATATCACAATTTTATTGATTAAAATAAAAAAGTTCGACTTAGTTTCAACGCTGATACAACAATATAACTTCAAAATTAACACAGCTACAAAATCTCCTGAAAAAAATATGAAACACAGTTAAAACAGTAAAAATGATAACTAGAAAAATATAAAAATGATAACTAAAAACTGCTGTTATGTTTTTAAAGTTAAAACAGGAAAAATGATAACTAAAAAAATAGAAAAATGATAACTAAAAACTGCAGCTATGTTTTAAAGTTAAAAACAGGAAAATGATAACTACAAAAATACAAAAATGATAATTACGAACTGCTGTACCGGTAAAATGAAAAAAAAAAACATTTCCAATCGAAAAAAATTGTTTCAACAATTTCGACTTCTTCAATTGTGATTCCCTCGCCTGCTACATGTTTTTATTCCGTTCAATTAGGATTTCCAATGAATTTTTGTTGTTCGACCTATTTTTTTTCTAGGGTTTCTGTTTCCAATCGATTTTGATTTTTTGATGTTTGGTTTCAATTTCGAATTTCGATTTTTATTCCGAATGATGTTTGCCTTCGATTTTTGATTGCGCGATTTTTCATTTCGTGATTTATGATTTCGTGATTTCGATACGCGCGTGAGGGGAGAAGATGAAATCGTCGGCCGAATTTTTATTTCCAGTTTTTTGTCCTTTTGGATAAAATATTTGGTGGGTATTGTCCTTATGGAGAAAATATCAGGCGGCTGTCCTTATGGATAAATTTTAGTGGGCTTTTGTCCTTTAAAATTTTTTTCCCTTTAAATAAAATACATCTGTACAGAAATTCAAATATTTACTGTATTTTATTTAAAATATAAATATTATATTCCTAACATTCAAACAGTACATCTATATTAACTCAACTATTTAATCACTTCATATTTTTGTACTTATAAATAAACAGAATAGAATAGACAAGTCTGTTTGACAACAATGAAATAATATTTTATTTCAAACAGATTTTGTTTATTACAAATAATCAGTACAATCACTTTTTCATATAAATTAGCTCCTCACTATATCACTCAACACTCGGTACTTTTTCACTTATACATTCACAGCCTCAGTATACAGATTTTTTTTATTTACTGACACTGCTTCATTCACTGGCTTTCATCTTCAGTCTTCACTGCTCTCTGTCCAGTCCAGTCATCACAGTCAGTCCAGACATCCCTGCTTACCTGTCACATATGAAACACACACACAGTACACTGCAATAGAAATGAAACAAAATATGGGCAAATATAAATTTTATTTTTAAAATGCTATTTGCCTCAGTTTTCTGGTGTGTTTCTCATCATTTTTCATGACTTGATCTGATATATAAATATAGCACGCGCACAATACATGTATACACATACATGTGTATGTATATACACATATTACAGTGCAGGGACAGGAAAACTCGTCTGATGGCTGCATGTACACACGTGCATGAATATACACGTGTGCACTGCCTCGCCAATCAGTGTTGTGACTGAGGAGTAGCCACGTGGACCATCTCGACTCAGTGCAATACTCAAACAGCAAAACAAATGTCACGAGCCACACACACACATATACACATACAAAATTGTATATGTATATGCATGGAGTGGTCGAACCGTGGTCAAAACAGCTCAAACATGAAAACAACAAAGTCAAGATCAAGCAGCTAGGTTCAAAGCAACAAAATGGTTCAGCCAACAAGTTTGCTTATCAGTGTAATATCAACTTTCTAGTACATGTATGCAGCAAACTTAAAATGCAACGAGCTCATGTGCTTCAAACTTAGTCGAGCCATGTTCAAGATGGTGTGGCATTTAATTTTGGTCCAGAAAATAGTGTAGATGGCACATGTAGTATGTTCATGTCAAAGTGATGATGAACCAAGACAGCATGACTTAAGAAGTAATACAACAGTGCACAACTTTGGAGTCAATGATCAAGCATGGATACACATCTCAAACAGGGTCAAGACAGCAATGGGTAAAGCAAATGATCAACTCAGCATGTATGTAGATGATCATGTTCAAGTATACACAGAAAATAGGCAGAGCAATTGTGCTCAAGTGTTGGAGCATATATATAAACAGCAAGATGGCATGGTGGAGCCAGTATAGTAAAGTGGTCGAGCTCAAACAAACATTCACAGCATGTGTACAAGGATGGAGCTTCAGCACAAACAAGGTATACAAGGTGCAAGCATATATGAATGGTGAGCTAATCATCACAGCATCATGACAACAACTACAGGATCAAGATTTGAATCATTCAAAAATTCATGTATGGCAACAAATCAGGAAGAAACAAGAAAATTTGTTTCATGACATGATTCAGCAAATCACAAAGAATTTTGGCATGTTATCAAACAAGAATCTTTCAAGCAGTGAAACAAATTTTACATTCAAATGAAAGGGACTTTCCAGCATGTATTTTCAATATCATGGAAATTAATTCAAATCAGGCAACAATGGATGTCAGGAAATCACATGTTTGACAAAGCCATTTCAATTCATAAAAAAAAAAGGGAAGGGGCAAAAATTATCTTCCAGTTTTGGACTCAATCAAAGAGGGCAAATGGAAAGTATTCAGTTTTCAAATCTGACACGTAAGGCACAAACAAATTCACAAAGTATTCTGAGGGACCAAAAGTGGAAACAACATATTCTAGAGCATTCAAGGCAAATGCAGCAAATTCGTTTTCCAGTTGAAAGACAACAAATTTAAATTCCTTTTTCAACCGAGAGGTTTCACTTTCAAAAGGGAAAATCCACGCAAGTATAATTAAAGCCAAGAATCAAAAGAGGAAACCTCAATAATCAACCAAGTCATTCTTAATCGAAATCAGAGATTCAAAGGATTTTAAATCCTATATAACACCATTTTCATCATCGGCGTTGAAGAATAATCCGACACAATCGAAATCCAATAAATACAATTCAAAGAATTCAAAAGAAAATTACTCACAATTTTCCAGATTTCGATCGCCTGAAAATTTCCCCAAATCAGTGACGAGCCAGAGATAAACATCACAAATCGAAGAACCAGATAGCCTCAGGAACTAGAGCTTCAGAGATTAACGTTTTCGTAAAGCAACAAAACGATTTGGGGATTCAATATTGAAAACCCTAGGGCAGCCGCCATTTTTGATTTTCCAGAGAATAAAAAGGATCAGGCTAAACAAATGAAGGATGGTGCAACCAACAACCAAAGAGGCCGACCATTTTACAAAGGGGGTTCAAGATTTTGGAAGGGGATGACCGTTTGATTATTTAACTCCTTTTGATATTTATTAACTAGGGTTTCATATTTTGTTTTGTAATTTTTGTTGTAATTTCTTTTATAAACCAATCTGAACACTTTACTAGTCTGTCAAACTAGGGGTTACTGACTACGGGGCTGTAGGCAGGGAAAATCCGATCTTGGGGACAAAGATCAGTCAGGGTTTTCAGTATAGGGTTAGTACAGCAGTAGGTATTGCGAGTGTACAAAACTGTGTAGGCGGTTAGCGAGGGTCGCGAGACTGTAAGTTTGCGTATGCAGGAGTCTGTATAATTCTATAATAGAAACCTTGGGGAATGCAGCAGTAGGCAGGGTTGCCGAAGCTGGGTATATCTATGTGTTATTTATTTACAGCATTCATTTACTCTGATCATTATTTGTGCTGTGATATTTTTAATATTATATACTCAGTTAAAAACTGTGATAAACCCTATTCACCCCCCTCTAGGGTTAATCTAGATCCAACAACTGGTATCTGAGCTAGGTATTTGTGTTTAACTCTAGAGTAATGGTGAATCCTTGTTGTCAGTCTTCTGACAGTCAGTCCAGTTCATCTCCAACTATTTTCGATGGAACAGATTTTTTAAACTGGAAATCCAAAATGGAATCTTATTTAAAATTTGTTAATCTTAAATGTTGGGATGTTGTTATCAATGGTTTTGGTTGTGTAGATAATACTTTCAATACTTGTGCTATGAAAATTATATTTGATTATCTTAATACTGAACAGTTTAATCTTACCTATCATTGTTTATTTGCACAGGAAATCTGGGATACTCTTAATACGAAGTATGGAAGATCTGACAACGGTAACGCAAAACCCGAGAAAGTAAACTCAGATTCAGAGTTCTGTTTAACCGGATTTACAAATGAAAATTTAGAAGGATCAGATGATGGAGAATCAACAAATGTTGAAACAGAAAATTTCTCATATGAAGATCTGGTTTACATGTGTCTTGATTTAACTAAGTCTGTTGATAAACTCAAATCTAAAAACAAATCTCTGAAATCTAAAAATCTTGGGTTGACCAGCAAAATTGATGATTTGGAATCACAACTTGAACATCTTAAAAATTCTTCAAATTCAGATTGCAAAAATTGTTTGAAATTGAAAACCAATCTTGTTCATCTTAGTAAAAATATTCAAATGTTTGAAAAGGAAATTCTGATCTTGAAAGAAAACAAGATTGATTTGTCAAGGTTGAACAATTTTCTACAAAAGGAATTTGAAATTTTCAAGACTGATATATATTCCAAATTTGAAATTGTTGAAAAGGAAAATTTGTTGAAATCTGACTTGATTTTGAAAGAACTGGAAAACGAGATTGAAAAATCCAAGAAATTTGGGTTTGAAAAACAAAAACTTTTTGAATCTGAGATTGTTGAGTCCCAAACCAAAATTAATTTGCTTAAAGATGAAAATTTGGTTTTGAAGTCTGACTTTGAAAAATATAAGATCACTGAAAATCGTTGTTCAGATTTATTAAAAGAAAACCGTGATCTCAAAACAAAACTTCAACAACTTGAAACAACCTTGGCAAAATTTTCAAACAGTGAAAAATCTTTAAATATGTTGTTGAAAAGTCAATTTTCATCAGGAAATAGAATTGGACTTGGTTTTTGGAAATATGAGTTCTTTGAAAAGAGAAGTTCAAACGATTTTAAAAATCCTTCAATCTTCTTTGAAAAGTATCGTCTTGATAATATGAACTTTGTTAATTCAAAAGGATTTTTGAATCGAAAGCAAAATGCGAATTTGTTTTGTAATAATCCATCTAAGGAATCTTGGATCCCAAAAAGAGATAAAACAAACGTCGTTAAATTCAAACAGATATGGGTTCCAAAGGGAACAAAGGTAAATTCAGATGGATTGCTTTACAAACAGGTTTGGGTACCAAAACGAGCAAAAACAACTGTGAGTGGTTTTATTGTTTTTGTTAGACCACTCAATCCTCTAAACAGTTAGGTACCAAAGGAGGCTGAGGAACAACTGTGCTAAAAACTGAATTCAAACTGCGTCATATCATCAGGTTATTCACAGTTCCTTAGCCAAATCAGTTGAGCTAGAGATTCATTTGCTTACATGGATTTCAGGTATATCTCTACACTCATTCTTTTGTATATTCTTTGTTTTTAATTTATTTTTATTTTTTTTATTTTCCTCCTTCTATCTCTTCTGTCTATTTCCTTTGATTTGTCACTGCTGCAATTTTATTTTTTCTTGGGCTTTCTTAACTTCCAATTGCAGTTCTCATAATCTTGTGGAAATTTGCTTTATTTGAATCGAACTCTGATGTGTTAATTATTTCTAGATCTTGATGTTAATCTTGTAAATATCTGCAATTGTTTTGAAGTTTATTTTCTGATTTATGAATTCATAACAGTGTTGATGTATTCTTGTAAAATCTTGAACACTGTTAATTAGAATTCTAAATTTTTGAAGATCTGAAAGTTTAATGGAAATTCACACATCGTTGTTGTTTTGAGATTCTTCTAATTCATTTTAGAAAAACTTGAAATATTACACTCATTACAGCACTCTATTATTTATCAGTAGTGATATTTCCATTATTTTTCAGATTGACTTGGAAATTTTAAATTGTCTAGAATCTCAGTGATACATCTTGAAAATCATTGTTATTCATGATCATCATGGTTAGAATTTGTTTGTTTGAAATCATCTGAAATTATTAATATTTTGAATAATGACACACCTCCTAAATTTGAAATTATCAACCTTGTGTGACTGATTCATTATATTTCAAAACTTGACATTGATTCAAGTGATTTCAAATAAATTATTTTGGATCATGAATATCTATCAAACCTGATGTAAATGATCTGATTTTTTTTCTATGGGTTTGTCAGAAATACCTGTGAAAATTTCTTTGAAAATATGGTCTTAAAATTCTCTATTATTTCATGGTTATTTGATTTTAATATATGTTTGTTTAAAATCATTTGAAATTATTGATTTATTGAATCGCACACATATCTTGAATCTGAAATATAATATTGTGTGATTGATTCATTAAATCCTGATATATTCACATTTCTTCAAATGATTAAAAATAAACTAAATTTTATAATCATGGATCGTGGAATATATTGTTTTTGTGACCTTCAGAAACATCGTTTAACAAGTCTATTGTGATATTGATTTTTCTGTGCTGCTCTGATACTGTTTTTGAAAAATGTTTGTTTTTGGAATCATGTTGCTCTAATTATAAGAAATTGATTTGTAAATATATTTTTTTGAGGACTGCTTGATTTGGTATCAAAGGTTTATCGTGCTCAGATAAATGAAATTTGTGTGCTTGAGTTGCTTGCTTTGTAATTAAGTCTTTTCTATTGACTGAGATACCATTGTTTAGCCACCAGTGTCTTTTTAAAAAAATCCTCATTAATAGAGACTACAAGTGGTATCAGATTAGGAAGTGCTGAATTTTTTTTCCTTATTCTCATAATGTATATATTTTTCTTATCCCTCTTGTGCTTTGTATAGCTCTTCATATTCCTCTTGTAATTGATTTTCAATTTTAAGATTATTTATTGATTATTCATTCAAAATCATATCCATATTGAACTGTATTTATAATTCATCAAAATAATTAACAGATTTTGAAATTGTGATGAATTATGACTACGATATATTTCACAACAAGAGGAAATTTTATTTAGATTTTTCGTGATGGTTAAATATTTATTATAATATCTTTGAACTGGCAATTATTTCATGACCATCTTCATTATCTTTTATCTTTCTACCATCCATCGTGATAATTTTATATTAATATGGAGAGTTAATATGTTTTAATATTATCTTGAATAAACAGTGAAAATATTTGTGATGGAATTGTGGTTATGTTATTATTCAGAATTAGTGAAATTGAGAATTTTCAATGATCCCGGTACAGTTAGTCATATTTCATAATATAATTAATATAGAAATTTATTTCACAGTCCATTTCTGTACCTACCACACTTCTATCATTCATATTGGTTGTATATACCGAGGAGCTTTTCCTTTTAAAAATGAAATGATAAAAATAATTAATACATAAGTGTGTCTCTAACCTCATTTAAAAATCCAAGCTCTGGTCATGCATGGTTAAGAGACAACTTATAATTTAAGCTGCGACTGACCTCATTTAAAAATCCAAGCTCTGATTATGCGTGGTCAGGGTGCTCTTAAATAAAAGATAAAAGATAAGGAAATAACATGCTAAATTGAAATCAATTTCTCCTTGGGGTATAAAAACCAGCCTATCAATCCATCTTTCTAATCTGTGAAATGTGTTGAAATCTTATGACGTATTATGATTTGTTGATTGATAGGTATTGGAATTTGAGATTGTACGATATTGTCACTTAAATTGAAATTATAATTATAGTCCAAATCCATCACTGTTTTTGTGTCTCATTTTTATAAATTTTTATTGGAAAATAATTGGAAATGATTTGTTTTAAAACTCTCTCCATTATATATGAAATCCATCGTAAATCCGACATTCTCTAAAATGTGAAATATGCCACCTGTTCTCAGAATATTATGATTTTTGTTTGGCCGATTGAGATTTATGATGATTATTCTTCCTCTTATGCTGAAATTATATTTTTTTTAGTCGTGTTTCATCTGTATTTTAAATTATGTATCCTTTTGATGATAACAAAAGGGGGAGAATGGATTAGATTTTGATTTATGAGTGAATATTTTATAAATATTTTTAATTTTGAAAATTCATTATTCAGTTCATATTCACTCATGCACAGTTATAGGGGGAGTTTTTCAGTTGTAGGGGGAGCTAATAAATAGGGGGAGTTCAATTTTCACTGTAAAACACATTTGTTGGATTCAAAATCTTTTATTTGTTTGTCATCATCAAAAGGGGGAGATTGTTGTATATAACGGTGTTGTATACACAATTATATGATTTTTGTTAGATGATAACAACCAAATATATTTTATAAATGTGTTTGTTACTGTACTGTTCTATATTTAAATAAAATACATCTGTACAGAAATTCAAATATTTACTGTATTTTATTTAAAATATAAATTTTATATTCCTAACATTCAAACAGTACATCTATATTAACTCCACTATTTAATCACTTCATATTTTTGTACTTATAAATAAACAGAATAGAATAGACAAGTCTGTTTGACAACAATGAAATAATATTTTATTTCAAACAGATTTAGTTTATTACAAATAATCAGTACAATCACTTTTTCATATAAATTAGCTCCTCACTATATCACTCAACACTCGGTACTTTTTCACTTATACATTCATAGCCTCAATATACGGATTTTTTTTATTTACTGACACTGCTTCATTCACTGGCTTTCATCTTCAGTCTTCACTGCTCTCTGTCCAGTCCAGTCATCACAGTCAGTCCAGACATCCCTGCTTACCTGTCACATATGAAACACACACAGTACACTGCAATAGAAATGAAACAGAATATGTGCAAATATAAATTTTATTTTTAAAATGCTATTTGCCTCAGTTTTCTAGTGTGTTTCTCATCATTTTTCATGACTTGATCTAATATATAAATATAGCACGCGCACAATACATGTATACACATACATGTGTATGTATATACACATATTACAGTGCAGGGACAGGAAAACTCGTCTGATGGCTTCATGTACACACGTGCATGAATATACACGTGTGCACTGCCTCGCCAATCAGTGTTGCGACTGAGGAGTAGCCAAGTGGACCATCTCGACTCAGTGCAACACTCAAACAGCAAAACAAATGTCACGAGCCACACACACACATATACACATACAAAATTGTATATGTATATGCATGGAGTGGTCGAACCATGGTCAAAACAGCTCAAACATGAAAACAACAAAGTCAAGATCAAGCAGCTAGGTCCAAAGCAACAAAATGGTTCAGCCAACAAGTTTGCTCATCAGTGTAATATCAACTTTCTAGTACATGTATGCATCAAACTCAAAATGCAACGAGCTCATGTGCTTCAAACTTAGTCGAGCCATGTTCAAGATGGTGTGGCATTTAATTTTGGTCCAGAAAATAGTGTAGATGGCACATGTAGTATGTTCATGTCAAAGTGATGATGAACCAAGACAACATGACTTAAGCAGTAATACAACAGTGCACAACTTTGGAGTCAATGATCAAGCATGGATACACATCTCAAATAGGGTCAAGACAGCAATGGGTAAAGCAAATGATCAACTCAGCATGTATGTAGATGATCATGTTCAAGTATACACAGAAAATAGGCAGAGCAATTATGCTCAAGTGTTGGAGCATATACAAACAGCAAGATGGCATGGTGGAGCCAGTATAGTAAAGTGGTCGAGCTCAAACAAACATTCACAGCATGTGTACAAGGATGGAGCTTCAACACAAACAAGGTATACAAGGTGCAAGCATATATGAATGGTGAGCTAATCATCACAGCATCATGACAACAACTACAGGATCAAGATTTGAATCATTCAAAAATTCATGTATGGCAACAAATCAGGAAGAAACAAGAAAATTTGTTTCCTGATATGATTAAACAAATCACAAAGAATTTTGGCATGTTATCAAACAAGAATCTTTCAAGCAGTGAAACAAATTTTACATTCAAATGAAAGGGACTTTCCAGCATGTATTTTCAATATCATGGAAATTAATTCAAATCAGGCAACAATGGATGTCAGGAAATCACATGTTTGACAAAGCCATTTCAATTCAATAAAAAAAAGGGAAGGGGCAAAAATTATCTTCTAGTTTTGGACTCAATCAAAGAGGGAAAATGGAAAGTATTCAGTTTTCAAATCTGACACGTAAGGCACAAACAAATTCACAAAGTATTCTGAGGGACCAAAAGAGGAAATAGCATATTCTAGAGCATTCAAGGCAAATGCAGCAAATTCGTTTTCCAGTTGAAAGACAACAAATTTAAATTCCTTTTTCAACCGAGAGGTTTCACTTTCAAAAGGGAAAATCCACGCAAGTATAATTAAAGCCAAGAATCAAAAGAGGAAACCTCAATAATCAACCAAGTCATTCTTAATCGAAATCAGAGATTCAAAGGATTTTAAATCCTATATAACACCATTTTCATCATCGGCATTGAAGAATAATCCGACACAATCGAAATCCAATAAATACAATTCAAAGAATTCAAAAGAAAATTACTCACAATTTTCCAGATTTCGATCGCCTGAAAATTTCCCCAAATCAGTGACAAGCCAGAGATAAACATCACAAATCAAAGAACCAGATAGCCGCAGGAACTAGAGCTTCAGAGATTAACGTTTTCGTAAAGCAACAAAACGATTTGGGGATTCAATATTGAAAACCCTAGGACAACCGCCATTTTTGGTTTTCCAGAGAATAAAAAGGATCGGGCTAAATAAATGAAGGATGGTGCAACCAACAACCAAAGAGGCCGGCCATTTTACAAAGGGGGTTCAAGATTTTGAAAGGGGATGACCCTTTGATTATTTAACTCCTTTTGATATTTATTAACTAGGGTTTCATATTTTGTTTTGTAATTTTTGATGTAATTTCTTTTATAAACCAATCTGAACAGTTTACTAGTCTGTCAAACTAGGGGTTACTGACTACGGGGTTGTAGGCAGGGAAAATCTGATCTTGGGGACAAAGATCAGTCAGGGTTTTTAGTATAGGGTTAGTACAGCAGCAGGTATTGCGAGTGTACAAAACTGTGTAGGCGGTTAGCGAGGGTCGCGAGACTGTAAGTTTGTGTATGCGGGAGTCTGTATAATTTTATAATAGAAACCTTGGGGAATGCAGCAGTAGGCAGGGTTGCCGAAGCTAGGTATATCTATGTGTTATTTAATTACAGCATTTATTTACTCTGATCATTATTTGTGCTGTGATATTTTTAATATTATATACTCAGTTAAAAACTGTGATAAACCCTATTCACCCCCCCCCCCTCTAGGGTTAATCTAGATCCAACAGTTATAGCATGAACCCTGAAATTTCTTTGACTTCTTAGGAGCAAGCCCACTTTCCCCTTATTAGGTTTTTCTAACGCAACTACATTTTCCTTGGAAACCATGATATGTGAAGTATTTTTCTCAGATTTTACTAAATATTTATTTGGGATGATTAAAGAATGATTTAGAGAATATATATGTGTGAAATATATATATATATATATATATATATATATATATTGAATATGAAAGGGTGCATAGGTGTGTGTAGGGGGCACAAGTAAATTAACTACAAGTTTTAAAATACAATATCTTTCATTAATAAGATTCTATGTTTAAATTAAAGATTAAAAATATAAAAGCATGGAAATATTTATAAACAAACCAAAGAGATGCAGGTTTATATGAAATAATATATATGTGTATTGAAAGTAATGATAAGTGTGTGCAAGGTATAAAAGAGTCCCCGAGAATATAAATGAATTTGTGGAAATTTAATCAAACAAGAGTGTTTGAAACACAATAGCCTTTGAAAATAAAAGCTTACATAAATATGTTGATTTATAGAAAGCGTTTATGTAAATTATTCAATAGAAAATTATTGGACATATATTTGATGTATGAACACTGAGTAGAGATTTACATAAGGCAAGGGTATAAAAGAAAAGCAAATATAAATGAATGTATCAAGTTTTAATATGAAAGAAATGGGCTGATATTGGGTAATATATTAAATATACACCAATGATAATTCTTTGGCTCAGGAGAGAGATAAGATCAATGCAAATAGCATGATCTAGGGGTAAAAATGGAAATCGGTAGAGAACCTTTTTCTTAGCAAAAGAACACCCATTCTAACTTTATAAACCACCCACTTCTTAATCAAATAAAAGTAGAAATGGGTAGATAAGCGTGTAATACATATTGGTGCCTTAAAATAACCTGGGCAAGGGTAAGATTGACATCACCCACACCTAGAAACCCTAGAGCTATGTTATTTATAACCAGCAAGAAATATGGTCGGGGGTTAATGATCTTTCTTCAATGGAAAATATTTAAATAAATAAAATGCAATACAAAATGGAGGAATAGCAGAAATATCTAGGGAAGAGCTAAGAATAAAAGCATAGGGATTAAAGCAAGAAAATAGGTGAGTGTAAATTATTTTTTGTAGGCACTAAGTCCTAGAAAAAAGGTAGCAATATTTTATTGAATATGTCTATGTTTTACTGCATATGTATATGCTCATTCTAGTGAAGAAAATAGAGACTGAGCTTCTATTTTATTGCTGCATTTTTGTTTGATGAAATGATTTATATGAAACAAATAAGGTACAAGCTACTCAAGAAGGTACCAAGCATGATAGCTACATACATGTAGATAATATGTATGGTATCAAACAGGGTACAAGCTACTCAAGTAGCAAGAAAACTTGAGAATGTAACTCAATTATAATTGGTATCAAATAGGAAAATATTAGTAACTTAGAGAAAGAAAGGTATTTAAGAGATGGGTTGAGTTTGGTATCAGTTTTATAAAGAGGCTAAAGTGTCACAAGATAATGTATTTAGCCTAATGTATGATTCATATAAATTTTATTAAGAGTGGTGATTTTTGTATATAATTGGCAAGTCAAGAGAGTGACCAACTTACACTTTGTTTAGCTGTGTAATTGATTATATTAATTAATTAATTTATTATACTTTCAATATTTTAACCCTAAATTTATAAGTATGGAAAATCTTATGTATTTCCTTAACATAAGTTTAAATGTTGAAATTGATATACTAGTATGTATATACTGGTGTTAAATGATCCTAGAAAGGTGAAATGAGCCAGAGAGGAGAATCTCTGGAGAGAAGGACCCTGTATCAAAAAAAAAACTTTTTTCCACTAAAGAAACACATAAACGTATATGACTACTGAGGGGTCCTCTCAGTTGGTATCAAAGCTGTGTTGATATAATATATAGCTGAAGTAACTAAATTTTTAATGTTTGATTGATAGAATATATTGATGGGTGTGTATAAATACTTGGTATTTGAATGGAACTGCTTGTCTTTTTTAAGGAGCATAGAAAAATTCATGGGATTAGGGAAATTAAGTTATGAGTATCTAGCAATTTATATTAAGCCAAAGAAGTGGGCTAACTAATGGAAATGAGCAGTTGTACGAATGTCATAAGGGGATGTAAGAAGTGATTGAATGATTGCTACTCATTATACATGTTAAAAATATCTTTTGTATAGGCATGTTAAAATATAATGATATGCAAGACTGGTTAATAGATACATAAGGGAGAATAACCTGATTACATCTAGAATTGAATGTGTATTGGATGCAATATAAATATGAAGAAATGGCCATTAGAATGTATGTTAAAGTGTTATATAAGTGAACTGTTGGTTTCTTATTGTATGATTGTTGAAATAAATTCATTTTTGATTTAGACGTTTTTAAATCACCTTGGAATTGGAGTCATGCTAAGAGTAGATTTACTAGTAAAAATTTAGAGATATGATTAATTTGGAAACTCCCATCATTCCTTAAAAAAACGTAGTAAAGAAAACTTTGGTTATTATGATCTGCATATTTATCGGAGGGTAATAAAGTGACTAGTTATGATATGCATGTTAGATTATAAATATACAAGAATTAATAAATTACCTGTGATAACCACAAACTCCCGTGACACAGAAGCAAGGATAATCATTGGAATATAAAGCATAAACAATAACAGCAGAACAAAAATATAGAATTACAACAGATAATGTTCATCAAATTACACTGGAAATAATATATCATCAGAGTTACACAGCATAATGGGATCAAATTTAGTACATAATATAGTTTTCAGCTTAATATAAATTGTTTGCAGCGGAATAAAAACATAATATACTAAGTGAAGTCTGATCAGCAAAATAGGAATGATAGTATCCATCTTCAGCTCCATAGCTATCCAGAATGAGTCTGCTAAAACCTGAATACAAGGCTGCCTGTGTGGAAAAGAGGGCACCCGAGTTTGCAAAGTGAAACAAACTATGAGTCAGTCATGGGACTGGTATGAGAAATCTACTTAACCTGTCTAACAATAAGGCTAATCACAGGACCATGCTGCTAATGCAGAACGGGTTTACTCCATTGGATTTCCAGTGCATAAATAAAGTAAATCGCTAGACAATGCAATACTTTTTAGAAAAATGAAACCATTACAAGACTCAAGTCCCATCACACAATGCAACGCAAACCGAAGGATAGAGTTTTACTTATAATGGTCAAATATGCTTGATACGATAAAACAGATTTGATATTATTATTAGTGTATATATGTTTCAAAAACATTTCAATCATAATGTATCAATCATAGATGGCATAGCTACCATATACTATGTCGCCATACTAGTTATACAATCAAAACTGCATGGTGTCATTGAAAGTAATTTTGGGGAAAATTCACACTACAATAATGAAATTAACACCGAAACAAAACAGGATCTTGCGATGTAATTTGGTAAATCAAGAATTCATACCTGTCGATTCTTCCATAAACTCACGGCTTTGGATCGGGTCTAGGAATTATCGAATCCAAGCGCTTTAGTGAGGCGCCTCTATGGTGTAATCCACACGAATGCCTTTCTTCTCGATCAAATCGGAGAAGAAAAAGGATTCTGGTGCTAGCCGCCATATCTAGGGTTTGTTGTTTTTGAATAGGTAAAAGTTGGCCTTGTTTTTATTTTTAATCCGATATCTCAATAAAATGGTTCACTTCTATCTTATAAAAGGAACGTTCAAGCCCTATTAAATTTAGGGTGTTTACCATTAAATAAGGTAACAACCGACATACCATTTCAACGCAACATAAAATATCAACAAATTTGATATTTTATTTATCCTATACATGTCTTTCCTTTAAAACGTTCTAAGTGTGTGACCCCATAGGTTACTATAACGTTGGCAATGATTTTAAATCGTATTTAAAATCATAAACATTGATTGGCATCTAGCAATACGTCACTGCTACCCAAGTTATAATAAGATCAATAATTTGATACTACCTTTCTGTAACTAGTGTTTCAATGTAATATAATCCTTTTAACTAGTATATCCAGGATTAAACTCGAGGCATGGATCGTATCATTCTCTTTATAATTTAATCCGTTTATCATGATCGATGAGTACACTATCTAAAACAAATCAATATTTGAGCACGGCCATGCATTTCACAGTCTCACTCAATCAAGAGCCCCATGGATATCACTACGAATATATCGTAGGGTTAAATTCCATCTAGATCATTCATAATTTTCACTCGATTCGAGATGTATCCAATAATCACCGTTATCGTTACTCTGTTACGAATAACATTAGATGATATCAAAACACAAATATCCTCAAGTAAAATTATAATGATTTCAGGTCTGAGGACCATTACGTCACTTTCACTATGAGAATAACTTATGATACTGTTAATTATATTCCATGTAGTTATTTCATGGTGGGTCAGCCCAATACGCTATTCTCCAATACGTATTTGTGTCTTGACTTTTATATCACGTATATTAATGATCAATGAGATGTGATCATCAGTCAATCAACATACTAGTCTCAGCGCTTTATTGTTGTCTTATATAAACAATAAAACTCGACTAGGGACATTTAAGAATTATAATACTTATCATGTTATATAATCTCAAATTCAAGTCTTACTCGAATTATATAATTCTGTATTATCATTCTAAGGACTTCTATTATATTAATGTTTATATTATGCAGTAAATATAATATAATAGAATATTATTTTATTCCAAATAAAATAATAACAACAACATTGTTATCTATCACATCAAATGGATTGCCTCTGGGACATAAACTCTAATAATCTCCCACTTGCGCTAGAGTCAATCATTTACGTATTGTATACTCATGAAACTAGTGTGACTATTAAACTTCTGCAGCGATGGAGTTTAATTCGGTAGGTCTGCAACATCACAACTTTTGTAATTTTGTAGATATATTTATTTCTTCTGTGAACAACTTCACATGAGAATTATATTTCTTAAAATATATGTTTGGATTAATGATGAGTTTAATGTTTTAGGCCTGAGCAACAGTCATATTGTTATCGCAATGTATATCATTCAATCAACAATGAATTAAGTTCAATCACGAATTTCTTAATCCAAACATTTTCTTTCTTAGAATCAGTATTTATTTCTTGTTTTAAAACTAACATTATTTACAATAATTAATGTGTTATCAAATAACATCAGAATTATTGTGTCACTCCCACTCAATTTATTGTCTATATAAGATTCAATGGTATTTTGTTGTTTCCGAGACATTTCAAAATCTGTTTTATTCCCTTCAGTGTCTTAGAGACTGGCTCTTCTTCAAAAGGATATCAAATCGAGCAATAAACATTTTATTCTCAGAGAATTTATATACACAAAATAGTTATTTGATTTAGGTCTGATCTTATCAGAGGAAGGACGTTTAATAAACGTCTTTACATCTCAAATCATCGTATTAGATACACTAGGACATTTCCTAATCCATATCTTATATGGTATCTTCAGATTGTTTTAGTGCGATTTTTTACAATTGTTCTAAATTTAATTTATTGGAAGATCTATATAACTTATCATTTATGGTATTTTATCTTATAAGGTTCGATTTCTCCATTCAGACACACCATTTCAATATGGTCTTCTAAATGGAGTAAGTTATGAAACAATTTCAAACTCATATGGACAGTCATTAATTAATTGGCTTAAGTATTCACTTTGACCCTTTCAGAGAGAATTTATTTTCTATCAAAATTGATTTCTAACTTCACTTTGAATTCTTTGAACTTTTCAAAGGATTTTGATATGTGTTTCATAAGTTACGCATATCTGTATCTACTGATATCACTAGTAAATATAATGAAGTAATAAAACCTGCCTCTAGTTTATGTATTCATTGCTCCATATACATCATTATGTACGAGACCCAATACTTATCACTCATTCACTATGTCAAGTGAAAGATGATCCAATTATTTTACCTAATAAACAAGATCTATATTCTTCATATTATTCAAAATCAAATGATCTCAAAATTCCATCGTTATGGAGTTTTGATATATGCTTGTTTATTGGGCTAACCGGTAATACTAAAGGTATGTTGGATTTAAATCACTAAATTTAATCCACTCATTATTTATGTCAAGCACATTATAGTTAAGGATTTATAAAGATAATTAACTATTCGTGAAATTCCATACGATATTTCATTTAAATAAAATGAATAATAATTATTCTTTTATTACAAATGAAATTCAAAATTTGTTTGAACAAAATATATTATAACATTTATTTTAAGTGGAATTTCATAATAACAATTATTTTATTTATTAAATTAAGCCAATACAATAAGAATCAACTCCCTATGGATAATCCAGCAACATTTGCTTCATTTCCAATCGTAAGTCCACTTGTCCTTTTATTAGATTTCTACTTATTCTGCATTTTCGGTAAATTCACGTACACTTATGTGATTCATATCTAGTATCTAATACTAGAGATGTATAAGTAGATTTTATAATATTTATATCTTAATAGGCTGAAGTCATACTTTAACTCATTTTATATCATCCCTTTATTTCTAAAATAATTACATTTAATTTGTTTGAGGACAATCCTCAAATCTCAATGTTAGTCAAGAAATTCGATTTAATTCAATTTATCCTTCTTAAGGACTAATTTAAATTATCAGAGTTATTTGTTATTTAATATCTACAGTAGATAATAAATAATAACTGATTCTATAAAATTTATTTAATATAAATACAAAATTTTGACAATCAAAATTTATATTTATATTAATGTATATTTTAAACTAAAATATGTTCCCACTCAAATTAACATCCCTCTGTTTATATAAATGTATCATTATATATATATATAATGGTGTTCCAAGACCCATATCTAGTCATGCCTTGACCTAGATTTGTCTAAACCCAAAACACAACCTTTTAGGTAGACATCTCATGTCAATTATATCGTCTATATAACTCTTGGATCGCATGTTGAACATTTTGTTCAGTATTATTCATTTGCTCAAATATAGAATAATTCATGCTTTTTGTCCCTAAGGCCATAATCCTATTATGCAGTCTACTTAAGTCAGACCCAATAATAGGTTGGAGCACCACATTTACTCCATCGCATATAACCAAAATAAAAGGTGCACAACGCATTGGCGTTAGTTACATCCAGTGATTTTGGACAGTGATGAGTATATTATTGGAAGATGTCACCATGACTTAATATAACAAAAATTTGCTTTAGAGGGAATTTATAATTCGTAGTGACGAACAATATTATAGTCATTTACACACATCAAAATATATGTATTTATTGACAAAATAAATTTAGATGTGACCATTTCATAACATTTTATAATATATGGTATCCAACACATATCATAAATATGGGCAGACTTTAAAACGGTATGCATTAAGATTCAAGAATAATACAACCAATTCATAGACTAAATATATATAAACAGCAAATCTTACATTTCGATTATAATGCATAACATAATATTCAGAACACAAATACAGGGTCAGACCCCATTATGCGTAACAATGTAACAAGTTGACATAGACTAACTTGTATTAACATATGTATACTTTTATACACATCAATAACCATTATTTATATATATAACAGTTTATATATACATATATATATATATATAACTTATTACATTTATATGACAACAGTTAATATACACACACACACACACACACACACACATATATATATGTATATATAGTTTTTGAAATAAATATATATATACTAAAAGGGAGAAACTAGCCTTTCTCCAACAGCTCACAAAAATGGATTTCGGCAAGCAAAATCATGCACACACAAGACGAACAAAGAAAAAAGGAAAGTGCAAAATAAACAATACGAATAAAGAAAGACTCCAAGCCAACGACAGGGCGGAACGTCCTCCATAGCCAGCTGAGTTGCAAAGAAAAACAAGCCTCCTCCAAATAGGGCAAAGATCTACGCAAAAGGCAAGGCCTCCAACTGACACAAGGAGGGATGACCAGCAGTAACCAAGAAGAAGGCCCAACAACATCCCTCTAGCTCTACAATGTTCTAGTGTTGGTCCCGCATCACTCTGGAATCTCGAGGCCTAACCCAATCTCCCGACAAAGCAACTCCAGAACCTAAAAAGCCACCTAGAAACTAGCAAACCACATAAGACCGGTGGGGGAGGGGGGAGGGAATGGCAGCAGAAGGAGAAAAAGAAACATAAAACACAAAAGTCGCAAAAAGGAAAAAAAAAACCCTGAAAAAATGAAGGCAAGAATCCCAAGAGATCCAAAAAGCACAGAAACCAAAAACTCAACCAGTGCCTGCCCTAGGAGTGGCTCCCATCATCAAAATGTCAAAAATAATAGCTAACCTCCTAGAGCGGGTACCAATGACACCTCTGAACGGCCTACCACGGAAGGCCAGGAACACATCGTTTCTTACTTTCTGGATAATGGTAGGAGGATCCATCGGAAGATCATCAAAAACAACCTTATTCCTGGTGCACCAAATGTGCCAGCAGATATGACAGGGGATCAGGCGCAAAAGAGTAGAACGTAAAGTCTTGGTTGGGACGCCGGACTGCCAGAGTCTTAGCAATTCTTCCGTCAAATTGGCATAATGTCGGCATCCCATAAGGTTCCCGAAGTAATTCCAGACAGCTCGAGCACAAGAGCCAGCGAATAAAAGGTGAAAAGTGGATTCGGAACTTCCAGCTCCGCAGCACCTGCATCTGGACACTAGAGGAATACCAATACGCTGGAGATTCTCGTTTGTCGGCAAACCTTCATGTAAGATTTTCCACATAAACAAAAAACCTTCGGTGGAATACGGACAATCCAAATAGAGTAGAAAACTGGGAGACGAGGATTAGGAGTCCTAATCGAATTCCACGTCCCCCTCAACGAGATGGAGTTGCCGTCCCAAATGATTCCACCACCATGAGCATCCGTTAGCCTTTCACGGATTGCATCCGTTTCCACGTCTCACTAGCGTAGGATGGGATACTAGTGAAATTTGCATTAGCAAGTGTACGGTATTTGGCATGAAGGAACGACACCCAAAGGGAGTTGTCCGCTCCAAACAGCGCCTATAGCTTGCATGCAAAGGCCAAACAATGGTCTTAAGGGTTTCAGAGACCAAGTCCTCCCTCACATTTAGGATGACAAATAGTGTTCTAGGATATCCAGTGGTGGCGCAAAGCGCCCTCCTTGCTACCCCATAAGAACGCGGAAGCCAAGGACCGATAGGTGCGAAATAATGCGGCTGTAGGAGTCATGGCAGCAAAGATATGGGAACCGAGTGAATCTAGGACAGACTGAATGAGGACGAGTTTCCCAGCTTGGGAAATGAGGGAACCATTCCACCGAATAATCTTGCCCCTGACTTTATCAGTGAGGGGATCGAAAATGGCGTTAAGCTTGCTACCGAGATAAAGAACAATTCCCAGATAAAGAAGAGGGAGGGTGGCCTCAATAAAGCCAGAAGTGGACTCAATCCAAGAGGACCTAATCACAGACAGATTTTTTACGACCACGAAGCAGGTTTTAGAAGAGTTTACGAGTTGTCCCGAGCAACTCTCATACTAACGAATAAAAGCTAGAAGGGACCAGATCGAACGACGAGAGCCATTCGTGAAGATGATGATGTCGTCCATAAAGGACAAGGAAGAGATAAGAGGGAAACCCATAGGAATGCCAAACCTATGAATCTTCCCAGCTATCATTAGAGAGTGAAACCTACTAACGAATGCTTTGGCAGAAATGACGAATAGGGAGGGGGGACAAGGGGTCTCCTTGCCTTAGGTGTGACGATCCTAAAATCCGTGTGACGGTGTAAAGGATAATCATTGGAATATAACACATCAATCATCATAGCAGAGTACAGATAATAGCAAAACAATAAATAGAATAATTTTACATGGATATGACAGTGGAATCACAACATGTAACAACATCAGAATAGCACAACGTAGGATATAACTTAGTAAATAAAAGGGGAATGATCAGTCACCATCGCCATCGGCGGAATATATACATAAAGTGAGGCATAGTAAGGGTATCAGTCTACATCGCCGGAGGCGGTACATATACATACGATAATAAATACTGGAAGTAAAACAGTCTGCATCGCCTATGGCGGAATCATAATATATATACAATAATGGCGGAAAATGTCAAAGTCATCTCGGTGAAGTCAGCCTCACCATAAGCCAAAAGTGCACTCCATACTACAGTGCTGAGCCAAAACAACCTGTCATCTGTGAACTAGGCTGCCCATGGGAAAATAAGGGCACCCGAGTTTGCAAAGTGAAACAAACAACGAGTCAGTCATGGGACTGGTATGAGAAATCTATTTAACAGTTTAAACAACAGTAATACGCAAATCATAGGACCACGCCACTTTTGCGGAACGGGTTTACTCCAGTGATTGCTGGTGCATTTAAAACAAGGTAAATTCTTTAAAAACAACGCAATGCTTTTAAAAGGAATGAAGCCGTAATAAGACTCAAGTCCCAGCATACAATGCAACGCAAACCAGAGGATAGAGTTTTACCTTATAATGGCCAAATATGCTTAATACGTGCAAAGCAAAATCATTTGATATTATTACTAGTGCATATATGTTTCAGAAACGAATAGCATCATAAATATCAATCATAGGCGGCATAAGTGCCCCATACCACTATATCGCCATACTAGTTCTACAATCAAATCCGTTATTTCGTATTGGAAATTGGATTTCCGTCATGAGTCGAGGCAAGGGGCAAGCTCCTCTCCGCTTCGAGACACTCTAGCAAATGCCTTAGGACTACACACTCTGGGTAACCCTTGGATCTTCAGGGCCGGTCCTCCCTTACGTTTGAGGATTAATTATTCCTGAACACACGTTTCCCGGTCCTAACAGACCTAATATCGAGGCGCCTCGCATTCCAACAACCACATAGGTGAAAAGTAGATATAAATGTCAGGGCTGGTAGGTCACTGACACTACCCTAGCTAGAAAGAAACGTCGTCCTCTCCCTGCAGTCCTTATCCCGTTTTTAACTCATACCGAGGTGTGAGGCTCGCGAATCCACGCTATACACAAAGCCAGGCCATGTAGGCCGTGCTTTGATCATCGAACACAAGACTTTGCTTTGCAACAAAAGCCTTGATCCCTGCATCTTGGCATGCCACATAGGCAATCCACTCCATACGACTGATTTCTATCGATATATAACCTCTGAGTTCGTACGTCTCAGAGAAGGGCGTTAAGCAAAAGATTAAATTCTCCACCGCCAACAGATATATATTTAACAGAGATCAATCAGTATAGAAATAAATCCAATGTCAGACACACAGTCCATTTACAAGCCTGTTTTGGGTCTGAACGAAACCGGAGGCACCATATTCCTCGTATATCCGTACAATCAACACATACGTTTAGACGGCTACTACTTCCGTTCCTTCACGGTAGCTACTTCAATCAGGAACCTCAGCAGCGCCCATCTAACCGATACGAAGATTGTCGGTCTTGAACCATCTTCATATTTCCAACTTTGAATCGTTCGAACAATTATTTGAAATAGGGGTTAGCTCGTCCTTTCCAAATAATTCACGTATAATTAGAATTCAAATCAATTCTTTCCATGGTTATATTATTCGACATTCATATTTCAGTTCTTTAGTATTATTTTCGTGTCAAACACATACAACCATCAAATATCAAGCAGATCAAGCCAAATTGGTTTATTTCCAATCCATGTTGCTTATAACATTTTATAACGATTTTTCGCCATTTTTACTTATTTAAAAATGGCCATATTTAATTAAATGGCATTTCAGGTCGTGCCGTGGCACTGTTTTTCCCCAAATTTGTTTTACACATATCGGGAAATCTAACCATTGGATTTCTACAAAGTCTATGTCTCTGGGAAGATATTCCCAAAGCGAACCCAACGGTTCCAGTTTCGTGAAAATCCGACGGTCGGATCTTCCACACTAGTTGTTTGAAGCTACGGTTTCAAAATACGAACTGCAGCGTTGTTATTCGATTTTTTTAATTATATTTATATATAAATATAAACGATTCTAGCGTTGTTTTTCTTTATATTTGAATTAAATATTCCAAACAATCCAACCGTTGGATTTCTACAAAGTTGGTACCGTTGGAAAGATATTTCCAAGGCGAACCCAACGGTTGCAGTATCGGGAAAATTCGATGGTCGGATCTCTCGTACTAATCGATTCAAATTACGATTTCAAAACACGAACTGCACGGCTTCGATTCCTTTCAATTCTATTTATATTTATATATATATATAGTTCATTCTTTAATTTCAACAACGCTTTCACTTCAAATATTTCACTAACGCCTTTATATTTTGACAAATTCCAATATTGTTTTTACTTCAAATATTTCACTAACGCCTTTATATTTCGAAAAATTTCGCCATAACCTCCTTTGTACGGGAAGGGGTTTTGAAATTTATTGGGCCGTGTTAGGTACCCGATAAATCCTATAAAGCATACACATATTTATAGTGATATATTTTGGTGTCTACAAGGGAGCGTGTATAGATAATAACTCCAGAGAATAAATTCTCGTCACCCTATCAAGCCTGAGGGAGCGTGTATTTTTAATTACTCCAGAGGATAAATCCTCGTCACATCGTCCCGTGTGGGATTAAATAGTCCATGTGTCGTATCTAATGACTAGAGAGACGTGATTATTATCAACTCCAGACCCGTGTGGGGTTTTTATTAATCTGGCAATTTATCGTTATATTTTATATAGTCCATATCAGTCATCAGTTCAACCTGTAGTATATAATCATCGCCATACAAGCCTCTCGCTCGTATGGTAAATCTTCAACCTCGTCACACAGGCTCTAAATGCTTATGTGGAATATGATGAAGTATGCATATCGTCAAGAAGTATGCCATGTGGTGTAGTTCAAAATTAATTGTTACTATCCTATGGCGATGTTTATTATTACACATAGAATAACCAGCACTCTGCATCCAATGGCATTCACAGGAGTTGATATAAAAATAAAATTGCGCAGCCAACTCATCAAGGCTTACCTATTTGTCGGGCACGCAAATAATTTCTTTACTCTACAGCTAATCCATTTTCCTGTTCGACACATGTATATATATGCAGAACAAAGCTAATTATAATATTTCTAGCGAACTAATATTTATTTCAACACGTGTGTATTTTTACCAAAGCGTATACATGATAAAAGTAATATTTTTATCATCAGAAATATTTATTCAACACGTGAATGTTTTTAACATTTCATATTCACAATAAAAATGTAATTTTTATTGTCTAATCGATTTATTTTAAAATACGAATAACATTCAACACATGAATTTCAATTCAACGAATGAATTTCAATCCAACACATGAATATTCTGTATAGTTTGTATATATATATATATATATATAAAATGTGATTTTTATCATTAAAGCTATTTATTTAAAATTCGAATAACATTCAACACATGAATTTCAATTCAACAAATGAATTTCAATTCAACGCATGAATATCGGTTTCAACATATGAAAATAATTTCAACAAATGAAAATTATTCTAACACATGAATATTTCAGAAAATTTCGGCAGCATAACGGTAGGGTAGTTAAAACCGAGACCGTCCCTAGTACGGCTCCTCGCTCTACCTTAAAACCTCGTGGTTTTTGACAATGGGGAATCATGCATCTAGTTCGCACGCAGGCAGCATGTTTTATTTTCATTTCCACAATCCTATTCTAATTTGTTTAAACCACAAGAGGGTATTTTTCAACCACAAAGGTATTTTTCAACCACAATATCAACCACAAACAATTATTTCCAACCATTCGTCATACTATATATTTTCACGCCAATCACAAGCAACAAATATCGTCCATGGTCTGTGGACGAGGGGAGTGTATATATATATATATATATTATTTCTATATTTCACTTGCATTTCAACACAATTCAAAGCATATATGTTTCATACAACGCTTGTGTAATTTATACATTGCTAATATAACTTATACAACACATGTACATGAGGTGTACAATGCGTATATAATTTACACTCCGCTTATATAATTTATACAACACGATTCCATTCACACAATTTAATCTAGATTCCTCACATTGGTTTTTGAAGTGCTAAAAATCGTATGTAGATCATAAAAATCCGCGGCCTTTGCTAGATGGTAGAGAGCCTCCTTGCGGTCCCGATGTTTCCTATTTCATCGAATTTCGTCAACACACGAGAAAGATATTATTTTTCAAAGTTTTGCAACACTTAAAAGTGTTATTTACATTTCAGAAGTTTCAAAGTCGATACCTTTGCCAAACCTTCGAAACTAGGTTTTAAATTCACGATCGATCCGTGAAGTATCATCACGATCAGATGCTGCAATGTCGAAGAGCTTCGAACAGGGTCTCCAGCGCCTGTGGTGGCACTAAACTCGGTGGTCCCTGTGGTGCACGGCGGCGCTCCAAAGACGATGACTTCCTCGCTGGAATTCGACACGAAGAGCAACCTATTTCTGACGAGGGTTGGATGGATTGAAAGAGGAGGGGAAGATGAACAAAAAAGCTAACTGGAGGGGTTGGCGAAAACGATCGTGGCGGCGGCGATCGGGCCTGGAAGTTCTGAGCTTCTGCGTCGTTCGTCGATAGGGGTTTGACCGAGTTTTCAGAAGTGAGAGAAAATAAAGGCTTTGACCTATTATATTTAAATTTTAAATTCCAAAAATATCCTTTTGAACAAACGAACACCAATTTCAACCCAACGACTGTCGCCCCTAGCTAAATATCCCCATTCCGGACACAATGGGATATGTTTCGTTGGCCAATTCGACTGGTATAGTCAGTTATTTTTCAAATTAAAGTATAAAACATTTAATATTCAATTTGAATGTACATTTCAATTTGCCAGGGCCACAAACTGAATCGAAAAATTCCAGAAAAATAAATCTAGCTATGTCTTGACGATACGGTCCCAACAAAACTAGTTTCGTCGAATTCTGAGATCGTTTGCAAAAAGACCATTTTCTGGTCGACCCATTTTAACAGAAATTGACCAATCACATTTTCTTTTGTCCCGCTCACATACTAGCTTCAAAAATTATGAAATTTGAAACCTAGTAATAGTTTGACATCCCGGATCCAACAAAAGTGGTTTCGTCGAATTCCGAGGTCGTTTGCAAAATGTCTATTTTCAAGGGCTATATATTCTATATAGCGACCTTTTTGAAAATTCATTTGGCCATAAATTTTGATTCCTACTATGAAACTTCGATTTTCCAGATTTGTTAGAAAGGTATTCATAAACAGATTTAAATATTTTTGGTTTCACTAAAATCTGTTATATTTTCCACCCGGTACAGTCAGACAAAGTTTGTATTCAAATTTTCAAACTGCCTCACTATTTCCAATTTATTACATTATTGAAATATGCTATTTCAGTTGTTTAAATTCTTTGACAATAACCAATTTTAAAAATTTTGAATTGGTTCACATTTTCCGGGTTGTTACAATCTTCCCCACTTAAAAATTTTCGTCCTCGAAAAGGAAACAACAGCAAAGTAGGAAACAAAATGTAAATGCAAAGTATTGTTAAGGTATCTTGCACCGGAGTTAGTCAGAGATGTCCACTCGTCATTTGGGGTAGGCTTGCTTAATGCTTTCCTCTGTCTCCCAAGTACAGTCTCTAGGATCACTACTCCACTGCACTTTAACTAAACGAATATTTTTGCTCCTTAGCTCTCTAGTTTCTTTGCCAACGATCTTCAATGGCTCTCTTCTGACTGCTAATTTTGAAGTAATTTCCAAGTCCTGTTGTGCTGCTTCTTCTACAACAAGATCCGGATCATGCACATGTTTTCTAAGTTGAGATACGTGGAACACATCATGCACTCCAGGCAACCAATCAGGTAATGAGACCCTATATGCAAGAGTTCCAATCCGTTCAAGTATAGGAAAGGGACCAATAAATCTCGGTGCCAACTTCCCCGTTTTGCCAAATCTGATTACTCCCCTCATCGGAGAAACTCTTAAATAAAAATAATCGCCAATGGCAAATGATAAATCTCTTCTTCTCGCATCAGCATAACTTTTCTATCGGCTTTGCGCGGTTTTCAATCGCTTCTTGATGAAATTGACTTTATCAGATGCTTCTCGAATCATATCGGGCCCCAACACAAGTCTGTTGCCAGGTTCTACCCAACATGCGGGAGATCTGCACAGCCTACCGTATAACGCTTCAAATGACGACATTCCCAAACTTGCTTGATAGCTATTGTTATAAGAGAATTCTGCCAAATGTAAGTGATCTTCCCATGACCCGCCAAAATCTATAATGCAAGCCCGCAGTAAATCTTCTAGAATTCTATTCACCCGCTCAGTTTGGCCATCTGTCTGAGGGTGATATGCGGTGCTTAGATTCAATTTGGTTCCCAATTCTTTCTGGAATGCTTCCTAGAATTTGCTAGTAAATAGGGGATCTCTATCACTGACTATATTGAGCGGCACTCCATGTAGTTTAACTATTTCTTTGAAGTAAATCTGTGCTAAACTTTGAGCCGTTCTGTTGGATCTGACAGGTATGAAATGGGCAGTCTTCGTGAAGCGATCTACGATCACCCATATACTGTCATTTCCTTTCTTAGTCCGAGGTAAACCATCAATGAAGTCCATCGAAATCTGCTCCCACTTCCATCCTGGGATATCTAATGGTTGTAATAATCCAGCCAATTTCTGCTGATCGCTCTTAACTAGCTAACAAGTGGAGCATCTGCTAACATATAATGAAATATCTCTTTTCATCGCCTTCCACCAATAGGTGCGTTTGAGGTCGTTATACATTTTGCTCACACCGGGATGGATACTGAGTTTGGACGTGTGACATTCATCAAGCACTTCCCTTTTTAGCTCGGAGATGTCAGGAACACAAATTCTTCCTTTTAATCTCAGAACTCCCTCACTATCAACTTGGAAGCTGGAGTCAATGCCTTCTTTGATTCTTTTGACCATCTCCTTAGCAAAATTATCTTCTTTCCGAAGGGTCGAGATCCTGTCAATTAATGAAGACGTAATGATAAAACTGGCGATGATTTCATTCTTTCTGCTGAGTGCATCTGCTACAGCATTGGCTTTTCCTGGAGTGTAGGAATCTCAAAATCGTATGCTGCAAGGAATTCTAACCAACGTTGTTGTCTCAAGTTTAGATCTTTCTGAGTGAATAGATACTTCAATGATTGATTATCGGTAAATAGTTCGAACTTCTCGCCCAATAAATAATGCCTTCAGATTCTCAAAGCAAACACGATAGCTAACAACTCAAGATCATGAGTTGCATAGTTTCTTTCATGCGGCTTCAGCTGACGGCTGGCATAAGCGACCACTTAGCCCTTTTGCATTAATACTGTGCCAAGCCCTCTAATAGAAGCATCTGTCCATACAGTCAAGTCTTGGTTGCCTTCTATAATTGTCAATACTGGAGTAGTTGTCAATTTCAGTTTCAGCTCCTGGAAAGCTTCCTCACATTCGGGAGTCCATTTGAATTTCTCATGCTTCTTTGTAAGCTTTGTTAATACACCAGATATCTTCGAAAAATCCTTAACGAATTTCCGATAGTAACGAGCCAATCCAAGGAAACTTCGAAATTCTGTAGGGGTAGTAGGCTGTTTCCAGTCCTGAATCGCTGTAATTTTGCTTGGATCTACAACAATCCCTTCCTTTGATACGACATGGCCAAGGAACTTAACTTCATCCTGCCAGAAGATACACTTAGAAAATTTAGCTTTCAAGACATTTCTCCTCAGAATTACCAACACTTGTTCTAAATGCTTTGCATGCTCGCCTTCTGACTTGGAGTAGATTAAAATGTCATCGATGAAGACCAGAACAAATTTATTCAAAACATCACGGAACACTCTGTTCATAAGATCGACGAAGTATGCTGGAGCGTTACACAAGCCGAACGGCATCACTAACCATTCATAGAATAAATCGGGACCCCTGAAGACTGTCAAAGGAACTCAGTCTTCGGCTATACGTAATTGGTGGAAACTTGTAGCTAGGTCCATCCTGGAGAATACTTTTGCCCATTTAATTGATCTAACAGATCATCTATACATGGCAAGGGATATTTGTTCTTCAGTGTCTCCTTATTGAGATCTCGGTAATCAACACAAAGTCGTAGAGTACCATCTGATTTTGGGACAAACACTACTGCTGCTCCCCAACCTGAAAAGCTTGGTCTGATCAGACCTTTCCAAAGCAATTCTCGGGTTTGGCTGCCCAAATCTTCCTTTTCTTTCGGGGCCATCCTTCTAATTGGGTGTACTACTGGTCGGGCGTTCGGAATTAGATCTATTCTGAATTCAATTTCTCTTTGCGGAGGTAAGTTTTCAACTTCTTCAAACACATCCGCATAGTTTTTAACGATCGGTATCTTTTCTAATGAAGTGGGAATAACTTCCAAAGAAGACCAAAATTCATTTCTATTTGGATCAAAACCAAGACATGGTATAGTGATATGCCCTAGCTTCATCTCGACTTTAACGATCCTTTCGGCACATCTAACTTCGGCCTTATATTTGGTTAACCATTCCAAACCGAGAATAACATCGAATTCAGATAAATTCATGACGATTAAGTTGATGGGAAACTTGTAACATGAATAAGAGATAGGCAATCTGCAGTACGAACTGAGAACAATAGAACCTCTTATCGGGTTTTGAACTTTAATTGATTCCTTTAGACTTCTTAATTTTAACTTTAAATTACTAACAGTGTTACTAGAAATGAGGCTACGTGATGCACCAGTATCAAAAAGTACTGAAACAGGAATATTTTTAATGGTAAGGGTACCTCCCAAGACGTCGGGTTTACCTGATCCATCGGTGATAGCTGGCGGGGTCTCCCCGTCATAAACATGAGCCACCTGTGCATTCTTCTTCAAAGGACAATTCCTGTTGTAGTGCCTTTTCTGATGGCAGTTGTAGCATTCTGCTGAGCTACGGTCTGGATTTTCCTTTAGTTTCATTGGGGCTTTGCACACATTCGAATAATGTCCTTTCTTTCCGCAGTTGTAGCAACTTCCTTTGGGTATTTTTCTAGATTGCTGAGTAGCGGCTGCTGCATTGCTGGACTCTGGCTGATCTCCTAAAGCTTTGCGCTTGTTTCCAGCTTGGCTTTTGGCGCGGTCTAGGTTGGAGTTTCTCTCATCCAGATCTTCGTAGTTGCAGGCCATCTGTACCAATTCTGAGAATGGGAGTTTGATGTTTCTCATGGCCCGGTCCTGGTACTTACGCCGTAGCCCAAATATAAACATCTTATTCTTAGCTTTGGTTGTCAAAATAAGCTCTTGAGCATAGCGTGATAGTTGATTGAATTTGTTCAGGTAGTCTTGGATAGAGAGGTATCCCTGTTGGAGATTACGCATCCGCTCTAAGGCTTGCTCAGGGATGAACTTCTCCTTGAACATGGTCTTGAATTGTTCCCATGTCCTAACAGTAACCTCCTCATCTCCGGATGTGATGGCATCCCACCACAACTCGGCCTCCTCCTATAAGAGCCAAATGCCTAGACGTGCCTTGTTGTGGGTCCTCAGTTCCATGCCCTCAAATATCTTCTCACAAGTCTTCAACCATGCAATAGCCTCTGTCACGGTACCAAGGCCAGAAAAGGGTTTGCCTCCCAGGTTCCTGTATCTCTTTGCTACTCTGTCAAGCTCGAAGTCCTAGGTTGCTGGTGGCTGTATAATAGGACCCTCCTCTGCTACGGGGATATTCCCCCGTCCTCCTGCTCTGCCTGCTCGGCCTCCTCTGGCTGCAGCTGCTCGTGTAGCCATCAGATAAAGTACTGTATAAGCAAGAAAAGAGTCAAGATCAAAGAAACGATAACTTTCATATATGATAAAGCAGGAGAGCATAAGGAAAGGTAATGATGTACTGATCAAATTGTTTTGCTATTCTGCTTAGCTCATTCTAGGACATCTCTAATCCTATCTCTAATGAGCTACTCGCCTTAGAACACTACTGATTCTCTTCTTACGAGGTGTTTAATGTGTTAGATTCCAGAACTAAGGTTAACCAAAGCTCTGATACCAACTGTGACGATCCTAAAATCCATGTGACGGTGTTAAGGATAATCATTGGAATATAACACATCAATCATCACAGCAGAGTACAGATAATAGCAAAACAATAAATAAAATAATTTTACATGGATATGACAGCGGAATCACAACATGTAACAACATCATAACAGCACAACGTAGGATATAACTTAGTAAATAAAAGGGGAATGATCAGTCGCCATCGGCGGAATATATACATACAGTGAGACATAATAAGGGTATCAGTCTACATCGCCGGAGGCGGTACATATACATACGATGATAAATACTGGAAGTAAAACAGTCTGCATCGCCTGTGGTGGAATCATAACATATATACAATAATGGCGGAAAATGTCAAAGTCATCTCGGTGAAGTCAGCCTCGCCATAAGCCAAAAGTGCACTCCATACTACAGTGCTGAGCCAAAACAACCTGTCATCTATGAACAAGGCTGCCCATGTGAAAATAAGGGCACCCGAGTTTGCAAAGTGAAACAAACAACGAGTCAGTCATGGGACTGGTATGAGAAATCTACTTAACAGTTTAAACAACAGTAATACGCAAATCATAGGACCACGCCACTTTCGTCGAACGGGTTTACTCCAGTGATTGCTGGTGCATTTAAAACAAGGTAAATTCTTTAAAAACAACGCAATGCTTTTAAAAAGAATGAAGCCGTTATAAGACTCAAGACCCATCATACAATACAACGCAAACCGGAGGATAGAGTTTTACCTTATAATGGCCAAATATGCTTAATACGTGCAAAGAAAAATCATTTGATATTATTACTAGTGCATATATGTTTCAAAAATGAATAGCATCATAAATATCAATCATAGGCGGCATAAGTGCCCCATACCACTATGTCGCTATATTAGTTCTACAATCAAATCCGTTATTTCGTATTGGAAATTGGATTTCCGTCATGAGTCGAGGCAAGGGGCAAGCTCCTCTCTGCTTCGAGACACTCTAGCAAATGCCTCAGGACTACACACTCTGGGTAACCCTTGGATCTTCAGGGCCGGTCCTCCCTTACGTTTGAGGATTAATTATTCATGAACACATGTTTCCCTGTCCTAACAGACCTAATATCGAGGCGCCTCGCATTCCAACAACCACATAGGTGAAAAGTAGATATAAATGTCAGGGCTGGTAGGTCACTGACACCACCCTAGCTAGAAAGAAACGTCGTGCTCTCCCTGCAGTCCCTATCCCGTTTTTAACTCATACCGAGGTGTGAGGCTCACGAATTCACGCTATACACAAAGCCAGGCCACGTAGGCCGTGCTTTGATCATCGAACACAAGAATTTGCTTTGCAACAAAAGCCTTGATCCCTGCATCTTGGCATGCCACATAGGCAATCCACTCCATATGACTGATTTCTATCGATATATAACCTCTGAGCTCGTACGTCTCAAAGAAGGGCATTAAGCAAAAGAATAAATTCTCCGCCGCCAACAGATATATATTTAACAGAGATCAATCAGTATAGAAATAAATCCAATGTCAGACACATAGTCCATTTACAAGCCCGTTCTGGGTCTGAACGAAACCGGAGGCACCATATTCCTCGTATATCCGTACAACCAACACATACTTTCAGACGGCTACTACTTCCGTTCCTTCACGGTAGCTACACCAATCAGGAACCTCAGCAGCGCCCATCCAACCGATACGAAGATCATCGGTCTTGAACCGTCTTCGTATTTCCAACTTCGAATCGTTCGAACAATTATTTGAAATGAGGGTAAGCTCGGCCTTTCCAAATAATTCACGTATAATTAGAATTCAAATCAATTCTTTCCATTGTTATATTATTTGACATTCATATTTCAGTTCTTTAGTATTATTTTCGTGTCAAACACATACAACCATCAAATATCAAGCAGATCAAGCCAAATTGGTTTATTTCCAATCCATGTTGCTTATAATATTTTATAACGATTTTTCGCCATTTTTACTTATTTAAAAATGGCCATATTTAATTAAACGGCGTTTCAGGTCGTGCCGTGGCACTGTTTTGCCCCAAATTTGTTTTACACATATCAGGAAATCTAACCGTTGGATTTCTACAAAGTCTATGTCTCTAGGAAGATATTCCCAAAGCGAACCCAAAGGTTCCAGTTTTGTGAAAATCCGACGGTCGGATCTTCCACACTAGTCGTTTGAAGTTACGGTTTCAAAATACGAACTGCAGCGTCATTATTCGATTTAATTTATTTATATTTATATATAAATATAAACGATTTTGCTCTGTTTTTCTTCAGATTTGAATTAAACATTCCAGACAATCCAATCGTTGGATTTCCACAAAGTTGGTGCCGTTGGAAAGATATTTCCAAGGCGAACCCAATGGTTGCGGTCTCGGGAAAATCCGATGGTCGGATCTCTCGTACTAATCGATTCAAATTACGATTTCAAAACACGAACTACACGGCTTCGATTCCTTTCAATTCTATTTATATATATATATATATATATGTATATAAATATAGTTCATTCTTTAATTTCAACAACGCTTTCACTTCAAATATTTCACTAACGCCTTTATATTTTGACAAATTCCAATATCGTTTTTACTTCAAATATTTCACTAATGCCTTTATATTTTGAAAAATTTCGCCATAACCTCCTTTGTACGGGAAGGGGTTTGGAAATTTATTGGGCCGTGTTAGGTACCCAATAATTCCTATAAAGCATACACATATTTATAGTGATATATTCTGGTGTCTACATGGGAGCGTGTATAGATAATAACTCCAGAGAATAAATTCTCGTCACCCTGTCAAGCCTGAGGGAGCGTGTATTTTTAATTACTCCAGAGGATAAATCCTCGTCACCTCGTCACGTGTGGGAATAAATAGTCCATGTGCCGTATCTAATGACTAGAGAGACGTGATTATTGTCAACTCCAGACCCGTGTGGGGTTTTTATTAATCTGGCAATTTATCGTTATATTTTATATTGTCCATATCAGTCATCAGTTCAACTTGTAGTATATAATCATCGCCATACAAGCCTCTCGCTCGTATGGCAAATCTTCAACCTTGTCATACAGGCTCCAAATGCTTATGTGGAATATGATGAAGTATGCCTATCGTCAAGAAGTATGCCATGTGCTGTAGTTCAAAATTAATTGTTACTATCCTATGGCGATGTTTATTATTTCACACAGAATAACCAGCACTCCGCATCCAATGGCATTCACAGGAGTTGATATAAAAATAAAATTGTGCAGCCAACTCATCAAGGCTTACCTATTTGTCGGGCACGCAAATAATTTCTTTACTCTACAACTAATTCATTTTTCCTGTTCGACACATGTATATATATGCAGAACAAAGCTAATTATAATATTTCTAGCAAACTAATATTTATTTCAACACGTGTGTATTTTTACCAAAGCGTATACATGATAAAAGTAATATTTTTATCATCAGAAATATTTATTCAACACGTGAATGTTTTTAACACTTCATATTCACAATAAAAATATAATTATTATTGTCTAATCGATTTATTTTAAAATACGAATAACATTCAACACATGAATTTCAATTCAACGAATGAATTTCAATCCAACACATGAATATTCTGTATAGTTTGTATATATATAAAAAATGTGATTTTTATCGTTAAAGCTATTTATTTAAAATTTGAATAACATTCAACACATGAATTTCAATTCAACGAATGAATTTCAATTCAACACATGAATATCGGTTTCAACATATGAAAATAATTTCAACAAATGAAAATTATTCTAACACATGAATATTTCAGGAATTTTCGGTAGCATAACGGCAGGGTAGTTAAAACCGGGACCGTCCCTAGTACGACTCCTCGCTCTACCTTAAAACCTCGTGGTTTTTGACAATGGGGAATCATGTATCTAGTTCGCACGCAGGCGGCATGTTTTATTTTCATTTCCACAATCCTATACTAATTTGTTTCAACCACAAGAGGGTATTTTTCAACCACAAAGGTATTTTTCAACCACAAAGGTATTTTTCAAACACAATATCAACCACAAACAATTATTTCCAACCATTCGTCATACTATATGTTTTCACGCCAATCACAAGCAATAAATATCGTCCATGGTCTGTGGACGAGGGGAGTGTGTGTGTATATATATATATATATATATATATATATATTATTTCTATATTTCACTTGCATTTCAGCACAATTCAAAGCATATATGTTTCATACAACGCATGTATAATTTATACATCACTAATATAACTTATACAACACATGTACATGAGGTATACAATGCGTATATAATTTACACTTCGCTTATATAATTTATACAACACGATTCCATTCACACAATTTAATTTAGATTCCTCACATTGTTTTTTGAAGTGTTAAAAATCGTATGTAGATCAGAAAAATCCGCGGCCTCTGCTAGATGGTAGAGAGCCTCCTTGCGGTCCCGATGTTTCCTGTTTCATCGAATTTCGTCAACACACGAGAAAGATATTACTTTTCAAAGTTTTGCAATACTTAAAAGTGTTATTTTCATTTCAGAAGTTTCAAAGTCGATACCTTTGCCAAACATTCGAAACTAGGTTTTAAATTCACGATAGTATCGTCACGATCAGATGCTGCAACGTCGAAGAGCTTCGAACAGGGTCTCCAGCGCCTGTGGTGGCACTCAACTCGGTGGTCGCTGCGATGCACGGCGGCGCTCCAAAGACGATGACTTCCTCGCTGGAATTCGACACGAAGAGCAACCTATTTCTGACGAGGGTTGGATGGATTGAAAGAGGAGGGGAAGATGAACAAAAAAGCTAACTGGAGGGGGAGGCAAAAACGATCGTGGCGGCGGCGATCGGGCCTGGAAGTTCTGAGCTTCTGCGTCGTTCGTCGATAGGGGTTTGACCGAGTTTTCAGAAGTGAGAGAAAATAAAGGCTTGGACCTATTATATTTAAATTTTAAATTCCAAAAATATCCTTTTGAACAAACGAACACCAATTTCAACCCAACGACTATCGCTCCTAGCTAAATACCCCCATTCCGGACACAATGGGATATGTTTCGTTGGCCAATTCGACTGTTACAGTCAGTTATTTTTCAAATTAAAGTATAAAACATTTAATATTCAATTTGAACGTACATTTCAATTTGCCAGGGCCACAAACTGAATCGAAAAATTCCAGAAAAATAAATCTAGCTATGTCTTGACGATACGGTCCTAACAAAACTAGTTTCGTCAAATTCTAAGATCGTTTGCAAAAAGACCTTTTTCTGGTCGACCCATTTTAACAGAAATTGACCAATCACATTTTCCTTTGCCCCGCTGACATACTAGCTTCAAAAATTATGAAATTTGAAACCTAGCAATAGTTTGACATCCTGGATCCAACAAAAGTGGTTTCGTCGAATTCCGAGGTCGTTCGCAAAATGTCTATTTTCAAGGGCTATATATTCTATATAGCGACCTTTCTGAAAATTCATTTGGCCATAACTTTTGATTCCTGCTATGAAACTTCGATTTTTCAGATTCGTTAGAAAGGTATTCATAAATAGATTTAAATATTTTTGGTTTCACTAAAATCTGTTATATTTTCCACCCGGTACAGTCATACAAAGTTTGTATTCAAATTTTCAAACTGCCTCACTATTTCCAATTTATTACCTTATTGAAATATGCTATTTCAATTGTTTAAATTCTTTGACAATAACCAATTTTAAAAAATTTAAATTGGTTCACATTTTCCGGGTTGTTACAATAGGCCTCTCCCTGATCTGAAATAACCAGAGGCAGAACCGTTGATAAGAACGAAAAACCGGCGGTTGGAGATGAGCCTCCAGACCACATCGATAAAGGGAACAGGAAACCCAAAAGCCCTAAGAACCTGGATGATAAAGAACCAAGACATGCGATCGTAAGCTTTAGCCATATCAAGATTAACAATTACATTAGAACAACGAACCTTTTTATCTAACTGAGAGATCAGCTCCTGGGCTTGTAGAACGTTATCCCTTTCACAAATCTGGCCTGGGAAGAAGAAATAAGGCGCTCAAGAAATGGTGCTAACCTTAAGGTTAAGACCTTAGATATAGTCTTGTTAGAGAAGTTACAAAGACTAATCAATCTGAAGTCCCCACAAGAGATAGGTTTGATCGCATTTTGGGATAAGAACCAGGTTGGTCGAGGACTAGCCCGTTGGGAGATTAGATCTAGAGCAAAAGGACTGAATGGCAAGACAAAGGTCCGATTAAATAATTGACCACAAACTCCTGTAAAAAAACTCCGTTGAAACCGTCCGGCACGCTTGCACTATCCTTACACAGCGAAAATACGCAAGCACGTATTTCTTCCGAGGTAGGTGGTGCGGCTAGGTCGGAGTTATCTGACGGAAGAATAAGCCTAGGGATGTAAGCCAATATGGAAGGGTCAGAAGCAGGAACCGAAGGAGTGCGAAGGAAAGATTGGAAATGGGAAAGAATAGTTCCTCTGATTTCATCTGGAGACTCGACCAAAGAAAGATCAGGTCTATAGATCTGACGAATAGAAAGGAGATTGTTCTTCTTGCGGATAAACGAATGAAAAAATTTGGAGTACGTATTTCCATCTATCACCCACTTGATCCTAGCTTTCTGGCATAGATGCTCATGCTCGATACGAAGTTCCGAAGAGAAGGCAAGCTGGGAAACCGCCCAAGCCTCCTTGTTGGCAGCAGAGGGAGCTTCATCAAAAGAAGCTTCGGCTATAATAAGAGTTTCTTCAGCCGCCCTAACATGGTCGAAGATATTCTTGAAGACAAGCAGATTCCACACCTTAAGACAGGTCTTAAGGCGTTTCAGCTTGCGAGAGAAAAGCACACAAGGGGGACCAGATAAGGGGGAACTCAAAGATTCTTCGACAACTGAGAAGAAGGAATGGTGGGATCTCCGCATGCTCTAAAACCTAAAGGAAGAAGGCCCAGAAAGGGAAAGGTGGGAACAACTAAGTAGTAGGGGAGCATGGTCGGAGATGGTACGATGCAGGTGGGAAATAGAGAAGGAGAAAGGAAGGCTGAACAAACCTTCGGAGGCGAACACACGATCGAATCTAAACAGAATTCGGTTCAGGCCTTCTTGGTTGTTACTCCAAGTGAAGGTAGAACCGACGAACGAAATTTTAGAAAGACTAGAGCTGACGATAAAAGAGTTGAAATCTGCAATAGCCAAGTGGTTAATAGCGTTTCCACCCCTTTTTTCTGTCTGGCTGGCGATGACATTGAAGTCGCCACCTAGAACAGAAACAGAAAAACCCAGGTCCGACAGGGAGAGGATGTCTGTCCAGAGACTAAGTCTCTCAATCCGGTCACACCTAGCGTAGACTGCTGAGAATAAAAAGGAAGAAGAGAGCGAGGGAAGAGAACAAGCTACCGAAAAGAGATGACTCGAATCGAAGATGGGGTGGACGACAATGTCTTGGGACCACAAGATCCAAATCTTGTCAGACACGTTAGCAAGAGCACCACCGAAGCCTAAAGATAAGACAGTAGAAAAGATTGCATCCGAACCCATAAGAGGTTCCAAAAGCGCAATAAAACAAATAGAGTGCTTCCTAATGATGCATTTAAGGCGGGAAACCGATGCATCATTCCCAATACCCCGCATGTTCCAGTACAGAAAGGTCGCCATAAAGACCACAAGCAAAGAACCAGAAGACGGACAGGGGAAGGACATAGAAGAAAACACGCTCCAACTCAAATACAGTAGAGGGTATGCCGAGCAGATCTGACGATCTGCTTGGACGCCGCTCTAGAGCGTGTATGAATGGTGCGAGGGGTGCGAGGGGCCCCACGTCTGCTACGACGATGAGAGCCCGCCGGCGAGGGACATGAAATAGGGAGATGGCCCGAGGACGTAGAACCACCTCGAGAAGGATAAGAGTTCTTAGTTTTCCTAGATAGACGATCATTGGTGATCGCTATTTCGGCCTTGCTAAGAAGCAGAAGCGAAGAAGAAACAGAAGGCGCAAAAATTGTTGGGGAAGGGGACGACGAAGACGCGTCAACGACCGATAACTCGGTCTTACTAAAAAGGGAAACAGAACTAGACACTGAGGAGATGGCAACATGAGAGAAAGCACAAGGGGAAAAAACATAAGTAAAAGCCAACTCGGAACACAATGGAAAAAAAATAAACAAAAAGGACATAAACATGTAATGGTGCACGAACTCGGCAACACCAATTGCTGTGAGAACATTACCGAGGCCGATCTGTCATGAGATTGACAGACCGACCGCAAAGGTAACGCTCTACGAAGGGGACAACCAAAGCAACCATCATGTGAAGCCAATGTAAGGAGGCAATCTCCTCTGTAACCTGTATAGTGGTCCACGTAAGTGGCCACTATACGCCTACAATGAGGAGACCACCCATCCCCAGAAGACCACACCGATAACGGTTGCTCACGGAACCCTGTACGGAAACAAAGAAGGACCCAACTCAAAGGAGTCACTAGCGACATGGAACTGGCCTCACAAGGATTCGGGAAGGAGAAAACCGAACGGACATGGTGGAGATGGATGGCTCCAGCCTTACGGCCAAAGCATCCGAACACAATAAAAAAGCCTGGACCAACAAAGAACCTACAAAGCAAGCATGCGAAGCCAAACTAGTCCCAAAAAGACAAAAATAATAGGCACCAACAAGCACTGGAACCGAATAGCCCAAAACGAACAACACAAAGCAGGAAAAAACCATCAAACCAAACCACAATCATAGGAGAAAAAGGATCAAAACTGAGGGTAGAAGAGCCCGCACAAAACCACAACAGACCACAAAGCCAACATGCTCCACGGTAGACAAAAAATAAACATGCAGAATAAGAGTCAAAAATTTGAAAAAGCAAATTGCAAAAGGCAGTAATTCCAAGAAGTATAGACAACCAAACAAGAGGAAACCCACCCATGACCCTTTATGTTTTCCTCAAAAATGAGATATAGTATGCCGGGGAGCTCACTCGAGCGAGTGACAAGGCTCAAATACACGCAAAACTCAGCATCAACACACCAATAGAAATGCAAGAAGCTACCAAAATAAGAAACAATACATAGGGAGATCAGCGAAGAACTCACCTGGGTACACTTTTGTCGAATCAGAGATTCAATCAGAGTGTAACTTACCACTGGCCTGGAAGGAAGCGACATATCGCAGAAGTCGCAGCGGAGCCGCAAAGAGCTGAATCCAACAAAGACAAAGACCCATAGCCTTCCATTACCGATCCCAGGTCCGCCCTAACCGATGGAAGAACAACAAGCAACTCCAAAGAAAGGCTAAGCACAACGCCATAGTAAACCATTAGCAAACTCAAATCCAAAGGTGACCGAGAAACCGAGTAAACCAGCATGCTGTTCAGCGCTGTCTCGCTTGGAGATGAAATCTCTGGCTATATATGATGTACTTTGGCCAGCAACCTTCGCTGTTGGCGATATTGGGCACCCCTCAACCATGAAATAGAAGGCATAGACGCTGTAGCAACATCCAACGGAGCATCAGAGCAAGCCAAACTAATAGCCGAGCCTAAGTCACAATCTGGGATCAACAACTCATCCACAACTTGAATCGCCAAGCTGCTGAATCCATCAGAAGTGGCAAGAGGAGACGCCGGCGCCGCGAAGACAGCAGGAGCAACACCAACAGCTGCAGTCAATTTAGAGGCAATAGTATTTCCATGCTTCGACCCCCTGAGGCGTCGAGCACGAATCGATTTTCTCCTACAAAAGACAGCCTTTGAACTTGAAAACCCACTGTCCCTTGCCTCGCGAGAAGCAACAAACACCCGCTTGCCACAACGAAAAAAGCAAAGAAGAGCTATCTGCCAAACCAGACCTGGAAGGAGGTGGACCGCCTAAAATAGAACAGCCAACCCCAGTACAAGGCGAAGAAACAGGCTCAACTGCTACTTCGGATGGGGCGATCAAATCCCCAAAACCGAAGTACAGTGGATCTATAAGCTCGCAACCATCATGTTTGAAGAAACCGCCACAAGCTTGGAACCAATGAAAAAGGCAGAGGCTGAACTGATGCTCTTCAAATTCGAGTCTCTGAAATGAAGTCTAGGAGCAAAGGAGGTGGTTAAATCCTCCTGTTCCCTACTGATTTCAGAAGCAAGCGAAAAACCCATCATAGCAGATAAAATAGCCAGACCCAACTTCCCTTGAGGGGAGAAAGAAGTTGCAAAGTCACCATAATAAATAGGCATCAGCTCCATGAATCTATGGCCAACAGAGAGAAATTTGAAACGTAGCAGCTGACTAACGTCCGCCAATGACCGAAGCCTAATTAGGACCGACGATGAATCAGACCACTCAATGGCAAGTGGTTCTTGAACAATTTCACTAATTGAAGCAAGAATTGGTTCAATTGGAGGCATAGAAGAAATAAAGGAACCGCTGACCGTAAAAATACCAGAAGAGGAAACCATCTCGCAAATCCCCAAAGAGGAACCCTAGGGAATGAGCAACACTAGAACTAATCTGAGAGAGCTAAAGAGCACGAAGGAATTTCCATAGAGCGATGAGAGAAAAGGAAGCCGAAAAAATCGCAAGATCTAGCAGAATAGAGAGGGTTCCATGTATATACACATATATAAACTTTCATAAATTATACAATACTGATATTTTCACATATATTATTATATACATGCTGTCTGAAAACTACAAACATTTTGCACCATCATACATGCTTTTGGAGTCTGCTGGGATCTTGCACATCATATATGCTGTTGGAGTCTGCAGACATTTTGCACCAAAAAAACGGTACATCAACATGCACATTTCTTCAGTCACACTGATCCATCTTTAGCATTTGTTACATTGCACTAACTTCCTATCCAAAATCTAATGTATTGAGGTGGATAAACATATATGCAATCAGTATCTTTATCTATGTCTAACATAGATATAGCTAATTACACAATTAACTATTATTTTACTAGTTGATGCCAATTGCTAAAGATGTACTGCTATATCTTATATGCAATCAATTTGCTAAATTATTATATGCATATCACACATGCAGTGATTTTCGTGTTAACAAAATTATCCATAAACCAATTTATGGATAAATACAAATATGTAGTGATGGTTTTATAAAACTTACAGCTTCACTTTTATAAACTATTACAAGAGTCATACTACAGTAGCAATTTTATCTTATGAGTTTGCCGATGCATTCAGTTACATACAAAATCAATTTGTACACTTATATAAGCAATATAAATATATATGTATGTACATATGAATCTTTTTTGTAGAGATTTACGACTAAATATTTCAGTCATATAATCGTTGCAAATACATAAACATGTGATAGTCTATATGTAAAACTCTAGATCCTGGATGATATGTTGCCAAAGAAAAAAATGAAAAAGTAGCTTATTTGCTAATGATTGATTAACCATTAATTCAGATTACCAGCATGTTTATATATACATATATAAGCAACATATCATACTTATTTGATTTAGTATGCCAAATCATCATAAAACTATAATGATAGCACCAAACTAAGTTGCAGATTTATAATCCATCATATGGATCGCTACAGTTATGATTTCTAATATAAATACAATATCAGATACATATATATATTTGGAAATACTAAATTAATCGTAAAACATATTCAAAGTATAAGCATGTAGCTGCAAACTTAATTTGTAGTATAAATTACTGACTTTCTGAAGCAGTCATATTGCTTCAGGAGTGTATTCAAAATTCAATCATGTTATCTCACATATATTAACAATTAACATATGGCAGCATTCTTATGCTGAGGATTAATTAAAATTATGCATGTCAAACATAAAAGACAATTCTGAAATCATTTTCGTATCTAATACAATAACATGATCATATACATTAATTCAAGTATGCTAGCATAAATCAGTCTCTCAAATGGTTCAATATTGAGTAGCATAAGAAAAGTTATGTATATCTATACATATGTACAATACTGGCCTATGTATATTAGCAAAATAATGGGTATGACCATTATAATTACATTGTAAACCAACACGTATGCATTTTATTTCACAAACATTTGTGCAGATTCAATCAAATTGATCTGTTCACAAAAGAATTACCTCAAATCCAATCAAAATGTAATTATACAAATTAACAGATTTAAAATGTTTTTATTAAATTTGATCTAAAAGGACTTGATTTCCCTGATTGGTCAAAACTGTTTTTTTTTAATTATTCTACCAGGTTCCAAGGTTCATCAAATAGGAATATTAACTAAGTTAATATTCCCAATCTGAATTTGTTTCATAATTTTATATCATATATAAAACTTATTTATTATACAACAATTTTATGTTATGTATCAAATACAAATTTCCTTATTACAGTGTAACATTTTCACATATTAATTATGAAACAATTTCAGGTTAACATTTAGTGCTACAGTCCTGGTTTAAAATCCAAGTATTAAGATCAAATAAAAAAATATTAACAAGTTTTCATACAGTTGATTTCAGTAAGTCAAATATAATATGAAAATCATCTTAATGATTTGTTAATCAGTAAAATTATATTTTGACCAAAAGAAGGAAATACAAAATTTTATAATGATTCAATACCATTCATTCATACATATTAAATCAGCAATCTATCATATAGATCACCATTTTAATACATATATATACTAATGATCTAATCAAAAACAAACTTTTAGATACATGTCTATGCAACATAACAATTATTTTAAGTTCAAAACTTTTATTACAAAGAACTGACCCATTATAATATTTCAAAAAAAGTTGAGACAATAGCGAGATAGATTTGGACTTTGAATGGTTCTAAATTCAATAGATTATAGAATCATTCCATATTCATAAATAAGTTAACTGTAACGAACCGGGATTTTCGACTCCGAAAATCAACATCAAACTACCATGTTGACTATTCAGACATCGAACATTCCAGATCATTTATAGAAAGAAGTTAGAGGGTGAGATAAGAAAGAAAGAAATATTAGAATAGGAGAAGAAGAAACACCACAACACAGAGTCTCACATCGCAGCGGAACAAAATATAATACAGAAATAATCTTTATTGAAAGCTTTAAAACACTTACAGTATCAGAGTACATCATACCATGGGACAGTTATAATAGCCTGTTCCCATATTCAACACACAGCGGAATAGTAGTAATATCATACGTCTGGACTCTTCCAGCTCGTCTCTTCATAGCAGTCGATAACCTGAACCTGTACAACCCGGTCTAACCCGAGCATTTACAAAACACCGGGTCAGTCTGGTGAACCAGAGTGAGATAAACTCGCACAGTAATAAGGGTGAATCATCCAATCATGATTTTAAAGTTCAAAATCTTTTCAAAAGAAAAGGATAATCGTAAGACCAAATCCACACATAAACACGGACGGTTTTTACCTTACGATAACCCAAAATAGTTTTGAAACCAATATCTTGTTCTGATATTATAATAATGTCTAAATACAAGTAAATATCAATCTAGTGGAACGCTTGCATCTCACGCTCCACATATATAGTATACAATCAAAACCCGCAGGCGCTTATTGAGAATTGGATTCCGACTTGACAAGGTATGGGTCCACCTGCCGATAGTGTATCTCTAGAGACGAATACACTGGGTTCAACAAGAACTTCTTGCAACCCGGCCCTCACATGACCGACCACCCATTTCGCTTGAGTGTATCGAATGTATATCACCGACGGTTGGGATCAGCAACCGTCTGCCCGAAAAGGGACAGCATCGAAACATAGATTAAGAAACAAATAGGATTTCCTCTAGATAGGTGATTATACACCCTAATGGGAGCGACCCACATAGCCATGCTGCCTGCCCGATTTTTGTCATTTCCCGGTTGATGAGGCTTGAGGCCAGAATTAACTCTTGAACATCTGGTCGTCATTCACTTTGAATGCCACATCGTCAGATCCGTCAGATATCACTAATTGACGTCCACAAAAATACTCTAGCTGAAAGCTAGAGAATGGCAATTCCCTGCCAACAACTATCGTACGTTTGAAGAAATCAACGTACGTGATCCTTTGGAAATACTCTGTCAGACATTCGTCCATACACGTCATCCAGGAACAGGATGAACCGAAGGCATCCTCCTACCGCATCCATATAGGAATCACCCCATGGATCAGTAGCGAGAGGTCCTTGCACTCGTGGATTCCAACCACGATCGAACCACAGTTTATCTCTGGCCGCTAAACCAGAGATTCTTAGCAGTTCCTCTGCTTATGAAGATCCACGGTCTTCAATGCTCCATCTCGACCGTCTTCAATATCTTCACGTATTTGTTGGTCGGAATGGTTTTCGAATGTAAATTCGATCCCGGTCTTTCCATACCAACAATCGTATTGGTCAGGTTTGATAGTCGGTGTTTTAACTATCAAAATATACAGTGTTTCAATCATGACACTCCAATGAGTTCATTGGTTCAGTATTCAACATCACTTGGCCTTTAACAACTGATTTACTTTTGTTAAATTAAAAACTTCTAATTCTTTAAATATTCAAAAATACGATATTTGAATAACTCTAATTTCAATTAACTAACATTCGTCTTAACCCCATTCGCTTGACTCTAGATCACAGCGATCACAATGGTTACGCCTGATTCCCTCAGGAAACATCCGACCGCCGTAGGCTATCTGCGGCCCTGCGAATTACGCTAGCAGTCGTACGAAATGGCAACTTAGCCCAATAATTATGTTTGGCTAATTCTATCTCGAATAACTATATTCAATTTCCCATTTTGAAATCTCATTTAAAATTCTCTTTTTTCTAGATCTCGTTTCAAATAACGTTAATGTAAATTAACGTCTTAACACTTTGAATCTCACTTAAAACCTCTGCTTTATAATAAACTCTTTTTATCGAAATCTCCTTTCACTTAACTCATATAATTTAGTACGTTTATTTCCTTTCACCATTCAATTGGCTTGCATCTCACATTAAATCCCCTTTAAAGCCTTATTTAAATTCAAACAATATTCATTTAACTATTTAGTCAAAGCACATTCCTTGATAAACAAATTCTAATTCCAACTGGTCGATTTAATTAACCCAAAAACTTGATTATCTCATTAACCGCTTCCAACAATCCTCGCTTTAAATTTATTAAAAATATAATTAATTTAAATAGATTCTAATTATTTGTTTCCTTTACAAAACAATTCTTTCAAGGTTTAACCATTTAATTCATTTCTCATCTTTATACTTGAAAATCTGATTAACATCAGCATATACTTTATAAAATAAACCAACCATAAATCAAGGTCTTAAATAAATGAAATATTTATTTAATTCCCTTTTATACTTTATTCAAATAATATATTCCAAGATCTGAGTCCAGTTATAAAATAAACTTTATAACTTCACTTTTATCGACTCACCTAACGGTGAATCCATATCTATAAACCGATTGATTTTTAAAGGCCATACTCTGCCAAACACTTAACCAATATCACTTATTGGTTCAAACCAAACAGATGTTGAATATCCAGTCAATAATCAACCATCAAATCAATCACACAAACAGATCAGTTCATATATGATCATATGAAAATAAATAATACATTGAGGAATCCGGTTGGATCCCTCCAACCTGTTCTTCCCTGTATGCAAAATGGTTATCTCAAATCAGGCCATTCGGTTTGTTTAACTGATAACACTAAATAGCAACCATTCAGCGTCAACCATAAGCAATTCAAACAATGCAACCATTTTTAAACATGTTTATAAATAAACATGACCAACCAAGGTAAGTTACCTTTATTGGGACCAAACGTTAAAAATAACGGTTTGGTGTTTCACTGAAATTAAACACAGTTTAATTTCTTCGGTTAAACCAACAGATAAATGTCTAACTAGTAAATTTGTCAACCATTGGCAAGCAGAGCACACAAAAATAAAAACACCTAATTTATATAAAATATAAAAAGGGTAACTGAGTGAGTTTAACTCACCTTGATCTGATTTGTCGTTACAATGGTTCGGTTTTAATTAAATTAAAAGAGCGCTTAATTTAATTAAAACCCCAGTTGATTCTGTCCTCGTCCGTTCCAGCTCCAGTAGGTAGTCCTTTTTGACACGGTTCTATTGTTTCTTGTCTGTCCAATCCTGACAACATGAGCTAACGTTATACCATCATAAGCCTATACTATTTAAATCAACTAATAACCCTTAAATTAAACTAACCGTATTACTAATCATATATTAGTTAATTAATTTATATCCCAACTAATTTATGATATCATTATATTTTAGAGCTCCGGTCTGATCTATTCCAGGGAATAACGAGTCCAACGTTGGTTGAAAATCCGACCTATAATACTTGTTTAATTAAATTCTAAACTTTACTTAAGTTAGAAACTAAATCCTTAATTAATGAAATTACCTAATCCACAATTTACGTTTTTGATTGGCAAAGGAATCACGGCCCATCTCCCTTCCTACCACGTTTGTAAATCCCAGAGCGCCACCTCAACTCCTACTGCCAATCCCTTCCAACTTTACACCATCCTCTCCTCTTCAAATACTCAGTACACCCTTTATTCCTTCACACTGCACCAGTTTGCGCCCGACTACCCAGTCCAGTCTCGCTCAAACTCTCCACCAGGTCTTCACGGTTTTGAAGCTTCCCATATGACCAAGACCGATCCCCTGTATTCCTGTTCGCTCCAGGATACTTCGTCCCCCATGCTATACCATGCCACGTCACACATTCCACCACCTCCTAGTTCAAACACCACATCACAGCACTACCTTTCGTCTCGCCACTCTCCTCCCATGCTCACGCCTTTCATGTCCTGGCTCGACACCATCATCTCACCCTAGAACAACCACTGCCACACGCGAGAAGGCAACGTACCATACTCATACCTCGAAACCCACGCACTTTTCCTTCCGGCGGTTGTTCTTCCCGATCTCATATATATATATATATATTAATTTATTTATTCTCTCTATGGGTTGCTGTTGAAAATGGCGCAGTTGAAAGTAGGAGGAGAGGAGTTCATTTCTTTGTTTGCTGGAAGGAAAATGTGATTGAAGTCACTGTATTTATAAGAGGAAGATACGTAGGGCTTACGTTTACTTGGGGTTTACGTTGGAGGAAGTGTGGTTGCCAAGCTGTCGGTTGTGTACAGCGCAAGGATGTGTGTACGTTGGTGATTTGATAACACAAAACAGTGGCTATATATAGGCTTGTCGGTGAAAAGAAGTTCTATTCTCAGTATAGGGTGCGGTACAATGTGGTTGACCCGATACCGTATATTAGGGTAGTGACTAGGTTATGGTATTTATATAAAAATATTATCTCACGAAACTTCAACCCGAAGTAGTTGATAAAAACCACCACAATTCATTTCTGTCTACTGATAAAAATGCTGTTCTTGATGTAAAAAGGTATTCCGAACTCAACGGGACAAGTTTCATCGCAATCCGAGGTCATATGAAAAATTTTCCTTTATGAAACCAGAAATGAACACGCGTTTAATTTTTCTACGATCACCAGATAAATAAAATCCACTTGAAACTGCGAACATCAACAATAACTTTTCGATACGAACCCAATGACACTAATTTCGTCGCATTCTGAGACTGTTGCCCCGGTAGGCTATTTTTACCCTGAACCGCCCTACCCTTTTTAATGCCAAATTTCTCGATCTCTAAAAATAACAAACTATATACATATCCTGACTCTAATCGACGATACGAACTCAACGGAACTGGTTTCGTGGCCTAATTCGATTGTCTGCTCAAGTTACACTCAAATGTCTCTTTATTTATTTGAATGCGCGCTATAGAATTTGAACGGGCGTTTATGGTTGCTGTGGTCACATACGATATCGGTTTTCCACGCAATTTACCACCATACAATAATTTAGCGATACGGTTCTAATGAAACTGATTTCGTCGAAAATTGAGTCCGTTTGCAAAACGGCTATTTTAAAGGCCTATAATTTAATAACGATTTTCCATAGCGACTATTTCAAAATTTGATTTGGCCATAACTATCAAACTATAACACGAAATCTGGATTTTTCTCTTTCATATGAAAACTATTGCCAATACTGTCCCAACGTTTCTTGTTTCACAGAAATCCGACTTATATCGAATCCTGTATTCTCAGTTGAAGTTCAAAACCAAATATTACGAACTGCACGCCATTTCCAAGCTCGAATTATATTATATATAAATTATAACGTTCAACTTCGTTTTAATAACGAATTAAATATTAAATTCCATTAATATTCCCAATATAATATTTAAAACTAATTTAAATATTCATATTCAAATGGTCGAAAAACACGGGTCGTTACATTCTTCCCCCCTTAAAATAATTTCGTCCTCGAAATTGCTAAGTTAAGAAAAACGTTATAAGCCCATTAATTTCAAATCTATTTTTATATTAAATTAGAAACCAATTCAATACTGTAAATAAATATTTTCAAAAATATCGAAAATTTTCTAACACTTTAAATTTCCGAAAAATTTCGCCAGCACCTCCTTTGTACGGCTCAATCGGTATAACCACAACTCGCCTTTCTAGACCTCCTCCAATCCAAAAGAAAATAAAACCGCCAAGCGGCTTGCCAAATAGGCTCATAAATCACCAAACCCATATAAAATAAATGTGTACCTTTTTGTCGGGCATATCATTCTATTCTTCCGTCTGCTACTCTGTCAGCATATACAAATGCATCCCCAAAATTCCAACTTTATCCTCAAAGCCAAATCCTTCACGCGTCCAAGCCAAATCTCATTCTTAACTCAACTTCCATCCATCATCAATTTCAACTCTTAGCTTACCAGTCCAATACCATTTCATATTCCTGTCTCCCAATTCCAAATCTGATTCCACTGGATATATTATATCTCGATTCAATTTCTAATTAATTTGTTTCAATTCAATTCATAGTTGCCTTCACAATTTCTATTTAATCTTGTTCTTGTTCAAACACTTTCCCTGGGAGTTTTTAAACAGTTCAGCTCTTTCAAAATCAAATCTTTTTTTTTTTTTTTCAGGATTCAAACAACTTGTTTTTCTCAAAGCAATTCAAAACAAAATTTTGGCAGTAATCCGTCACTTACCACTCGAAAATGAACACCGATAATGGAGCGCACATCATCGGAATCTATTTTCCAGCTATCGAAGTGAGTTCAATACTATATTACTTTCAAAACCAGTTCTAAACACTTTCATTTTGAAATCCATTTCCAAATATAAAATTCACGATGCTTGTAAACAATTTAAAATCTCCCAGGATTTTAAAATTCTCACATATTAAGTCCAATTCTATTTTCAACCACTTGTTCAAATTTCCAAAGTTTTAATTTCAATTCTGATTTAAATTCAGATTTAACTTCTCTGATTTCATATGTTTCACTTATATGAATTCTGATTGGTTATATATAACCATTTCACATATAATCAATCAACACATCCAATATATTATAATACTTCAAATAATAATCATTCTTTTATATTAAAATATAATTTGGGTAAAATTATTTCATTTACCCTCTTTCAAAAACATACTGTGTCGAATTATTCTGTTCAAGAGTTTAGAAACACTTATCGACACAGTTTGCATTACTGTATCGACCAGAATTCATAAACTACTCGACAAACCAATCAACACAATATAAGACAGTTTTTTTATATCAACTTACAAATACGCGCTCATATATATACACTCAAACTCAATCTAGGGTATTACTAACCCCATCTCTACTGAGTCACGCCACAGAGCCAAGGTAATTACTTAACCTTAAGCTCTGATACCACTGTAACGAACCGGGATTTTCGACTCCGAAAATCAACATCAAACTACCATGTTGACTATTCAGACATCGAACATTCCAGATCATTTATAGAAAGAAGTTAGAGGGTGAGATAAGAAAGAAAGAAATATTAGAATAGGAGAAGAAGAAACACCACAACACAGAGTCTCACATCGCAGCGGAACAAAATATAATACAGAAATAATCTTTATTGAAAGCTTTAAAACACTTACAGTATCAGAGTACATCATACCATGGGACAGTTATAATAGCCTGTTCCCATATTCAACACACAGCGGAATAGTAGTAATATCATACGTCTGGACTCTTCCAGCTCGTCTCTTCATAGCAGTCGATAACCTGAACCTGTACAACCCGGTCTAACCCGAGCATTTACAAAACACCGGGTCAGTCTGGTGAACCAGAGTGAGATAAACTCGCACAGTAATAAGGGTGAATCATCCAATCATGATTTTAAAGTTCAAAATCTTTTCAAAAGAAAAGGATAATCGTAAGACCAAATCCACACATAAACACGGACGGTTTTTACCTTACGATAACCCAAAATAGTTTTGAAACCAATATCTTGTTCTGATATTATAATAATGTCTAAATACAAGTAAATATCAATCTAGTGGAACGCTTGCATCTCACGCTCCACATATATAGTATACAATCAAAACCCGCAGGCGCTTATTGAGAATTGGATTCCGACTTGACAAGGTATGGGTCCACCTGCCGATAGTGTATCTCTAGAGACGAATACACTGGGTTCAACAAGAACTTCTTGCAACCCGGCCCTCACATGACCGACCACCCATTTCGCTTGAGTGTATCGAATGTATATCACCGACGGTTGGGATCAGCAACCGTCTGCCCGAAAAGGGACAGCATCGAAACATAGATTAAGAAACAAATAGGATTTCCTCTAGATAGGTGATTATACACCCGAATGGGAGCGACCCACATAGCCATGCTGCCTGCCCGATTTTTGTCATTTCCCGGTTGATGAGGCTTGAGGCCAGAATTAACTCTTGAACATCTGGTCGTCATTCACTTTGAATGCCACATCGTCAGATCCGTCAGATATCACTAATTGACGTCCACAAAAATACTCTAGCTGAAAGCTAGAGAATGGCAATTCCCTGCCAACAACTATCGTACGTTTGAAGAAATCAACGTACGTGATCCTTTGGAAATACTCTGTCAGACATTCGTCCATACACGTCATCCAGGAACAGGATGAACCGAAGGCATCCTCCTACCGCATCCATATAGGAATCACCCCATGGATCAGTAGCGAGAGGTCCTTGCACTCGTGGATTCCAACCACGATCGAACCACAGTTTATCTCTGGCCGCTAAACCAGAGATTCTTAGCAGTTCCTCCGCTTATGAAGATCCACGGTCTTCAATGCTCCATCTCGACCGTCTTCAATATCTTCACGTATTTGTTGGTCGGAATGGTTTTCGAATGTAAATTCGATCCCGGTCTTTCCATACCAACAATCGTATTGGTCAGGTTTGATAGTCGGTGTTTTAACTATCAAAATATACAGTGTTTCAATCATGACACTCCAATGAGTTCATTGGTTCAGTATTCAACATCACTTGGCCTTTAACAACTGATTTACTTTTGTTAAATTAAAAACTTCTAATTCTTTAAATATTCAAAAATACGATATTTGAATAACTCTAATTTCAATTAACTAACATTCGTCTTAACCCCATTCGCTTGACTCTAGATCACAGCGATCACAATGGTTACGCCTGATTCCCTCAGGAAACATCCGACCGCCGTAGGCTATCTGCGGCCCTGCGAATTACGCTAGCAGTCGTACGAAATGGCAACTTAGCCCAATAATTATGTTTGGCTAATTCTATCTCGAATAACTATATTCAATTTCCCATTTTGAAATCTCATTTAAAATTCTCTTTTTTCTAGATCTCGTTTCAAATAACGTTAATGTAAATTAACGTCTTAACACTTTGAATCTCACTTAAAACCTCTGGTTTATAATAAACTCTTTTTATCGAAATCTCCTTTCACTTAACTCATATAATTTAGTACGTTTATTTCCTTTCACCATTCAATTGGCTTGCATCTCACATTAAATCCCCTTTAAAGCCTTATTTAAATTCAAACAATATTCATTTAACTATTTAGTCAAAGCACATTCCTTGATAAACAAATTCTAATTCCAACTGGTCGATTTAATTAACCCAAAAACTTGATTATCTCATTAACCGCTTCCAACAATCCTCGCTTTAAATTAATTAAAAATATAATTAATTTAAATAGATTCTAATTATTTGTTTCCTTTACAAAACAATTCTTTCAAGGTTTAACCATTTAATTCATTTCTCATCTTTATACTTGAAAATCTGATTAACATTAGCATATACTTTATAAAATAAACCAACCATAAATCAAGGTCTTAAATAAATGAAATATTTATTTAATTCCCTTTTATACTTTATTCAAATAATATATTCCAAGATCTGAGTCCAGTTATAAAATAAACTTTATAACTTCACTTTTATCGACTCACCTAACGGTGAATCCATATCTATAAACCGATTGATTTTTAAAGGCCATACTCTGCCAAACACTTAACCAATATCACTTATTGGTTCAAACCAAACAGATGTTGAATATCCAGTCAATAATCAACCATCAAATCAATCACACAAACAGATCAGTTCATATATGATCATATGAAAATAAATAATACATTGAGGAATCCGGTTGGATCCCTCCAACCTGTTCTTCCCTGTATGCAAAATGGTTATCTCAAATCAGGCCATTCGGTTTGTTTAACTGATAACACTAAATAGCAACCATTCAGCGTCAACCATAAGCAATTCAAACAATGCAACCATTTTTAAACATGTTTATAAATAAACATGACCAACCAAGGTAAGTTACCTTTATTGGGACCAAACGTTAAAAATAACGGTTTGGTGTTTCACTGAAATTAAACACAGTTTAATTTCTTCGGTTAAACCAACAGATAAATGTCTAACTAGTAAATTTGTCAACCATTGGCAAGCAGAGCACACAAAAATAAAAACACCTAATTTATATAAAATATAAAAAGGGTAACTGAGTGAGTTTAACTCACCTTGATCTGATTTGTCGTTACAATGGTTCGGTTTTAATTAAATTAAAAGAGCGCTTAATTTAATTAAAACCCCAGTTGATTCTGTCCTCGTCCGTTCCAGCTCCAGTAGGTAGTCCTTTTTGACACGGTTCTATTGTTTCTTGTCTGTCCAATCCTGACAACATGAGCTAACGTTATACCATCATAAGCCTATACTATTTAAATCAACTAATAACCCTTAAATTAAACTAACCGTATTACTAATCATATATTAGTTAATTAATTTATATCCCAACTAATTTATGATATCATTATATTTTAGAGCTCCGGTCTGATCTATTCCAGGGAATAACGAGTCCAACGTTGGTTGAAAATCCGACCTATAATACTTGTTTAATTAAATTCTAAACTTTACTTAAGTTAGAAACTAAATCCTTAATTAATGAAATTACCTAATCCACAATTTACGTTTTTGATTGGCAAAGGAATCACGGCCCATCTCCCTTCCTACCACGTTTGTAAATCCCAGAGCGCCACCTCAACTCCTACTGCCAATCCCTTCCAACTTTACACCATCCTCTCCTCTTCAAATACTCAGTACACCCTTTATTCCTTCACACTGCACCAGTTTGCGCCCGACTACCCAGTCCAGTCTCGCTCAAACTCTCCACCAGGTCTTCACGGTTTTGAAGCTTCCCATATGACCAAGACCGATCCCCTGTATTCCTGTTCGCTCCAGGATACTTCGTCCCCCATGCTATACCATGCCACGTCACACATTCCACCACCTCCTAGTTCAAACACCACATCACAGCACTACCTTTCGTCTCGCCACTCTCCTCCCATGCTCACGCCTTTCATGTCCTGGCTCGACACCATCATCTCACCCTAGAACAACCACTGCCACACGCGAGAAGGCAACGTACCATACTCATACCTCGAAACCCACGCACTTTTCCTTCCGGCGGTTGTTCTTCCCGATCTCATATATATATATATATATTAATTTATTTATTCTCTCTATGGGTTGCTGTTGAAAATGGCGCAGTTGAAAGTAGGAGGAGAGGAGTTCATTTCTTTGTTTGCTGGAAGGAAAATGTGATTGAAGTCACTGTATTTATAAGAGGAAGATACGTAGGGCTTACGTTTACTTGGGGTTTACGTTGGAGGAAGTGTGGTTGCCAAGCTGTCGGTTGTGTACAGCGCAAGGATGTGTGTACGTTGGTGATTTGATAACACAAAACAGTGGCTATATATAGGCTTGTCGGTGAAAAGAAGTTCTATTCTCAGTATAGGGTGCGGTACAATGTGGTTGACCCGATACCGTATATTAGGGTAGTGACTAGGTTATGGTATTTATATAAAAATATTATCTCACGAAACTTCAACCCGAAGTAGTTGATAAAAACCACCACAATTCATTTCTGTCTACTGATAAAAATGCTGTTCTTGATGTAAAAAGGTATTCCGAACTCAACGGGACAAGTTTCATCGCAATCCGAGGTCATATGAAAAATTTTCCTTTATGAAACCAGAAATGAACACGCGTTTAATTTTTCTACGATCACCAGATAAATAAAATCCACTTGAAACTGCGAACATCAACAATAACTTTTCGATACGAACCCAATGACACTAATTTCGTCGCATTCTGAGACTGTTGCCCCGGTAGGCTATTTTTACCCTGAACCGCCCTACCCTTTTTAATGCCAAATTTCTCGATCTCTAAAAATAACAAACTATATACATATCCTGACTCTAATCGACGATACGAACTCAACGGAACTGGTTTCGTGGCCTAATTCGATTGTCTGCTCAAGTTACACTCAAATGTCTCTTTATTTATTTGAATGCGCGCTATAGAATTTGAACGGGCGTTTATGGTTGCTGTTGTCACATACGATATCGGTTTTCCACGCAATTTACCACCATACAATAATTTAGCGATACGGTTCTAATGAAACTGATTTCGTCGAAAATTGAGTCCGTTTGCAAAACGGCTATTTTAAAGGCCTATAATTTAATAACGATTTTCCATAGCGACTATTTCAAAATTTGATTTGGCCATAACTATCAAACTATAACACGAAATCTGGATTTTTCTCTTTCATATGAAAACTATTGCCAATACTGTCCCAACGTTTCTTGTTTCACAGAAATCCGACTTATATCGAATCCTGTATTCTCAGTTGAAGTTCAAAACCAAATATTACGAACTGCACGCCATTTCCAAGCTCGAATTATATTATATATAAATTATAACGTTCAACTTCGTTTTAATAACGAATTAAATATTAAATTCCATTAATATTCCCAATATAATATTTAAAACTAATTTAAATATTCATATTCAAATGGTCGAAAAACACGGGTCGTTACATTAACAATGCAAGGTTAATCATATTTATGCAAAAGGAAACTCCCAAATTTATTTCAAGTATATATATGTGTGTGTGTGTGTGTGTGTGTGTGTGATGACCTGATACTCATCATTATGACTTACAGGCTTTCTACAATTCTGGAACAATATCATATAATGGGAATACCCAAAAGGTATGAATATGAAACTATAATATATTAAAACAGAATCAAAACTATGAACTTTAGCAATAATCAAATATGTTTTGATTTATAACTTGAAAGAGATTTCACAAGCAAACAGATCCAAACACGATTGAAACATATAGATGTAACAGAGAAATCGTGATATTCTAGAATATAATAATAATATTAAATATAGTGAATTTCCAGAATTAACAAAGTGTTTATATCAGGTTTTATATCAAATATAAAAGGTTGTTTACTGCAAAACAGTTTCACATTTCATATCAAATACTGTTTTAAATTACAGTAAACAATATCAGTTCTAAATCGAATTTATCAAGATTACTAGAAACCATACTTTTTTTTAATAATCTCGATTGCCGATACAGAAAAATTGCGATTTCAGAAATCTTAACACTCATGAATCAACAAGTTCATTAGACTAAAATGATTCCGGAATATTAATCGATATCAAAACTGGAACAGTTCAAAATTTGAAACGATTATATTTATATTGGGATCGAGTGTGACTACAGATTAGTGTTCATAACATTTGTATTATCATGAAATCATTATTAACAACCAACCTAAACACATCGAATTCTTAAAACCTTGGCTCTGATACCACTAAAAGTAATTTTGGGGAAAATTCACACTACAATAATGAAATTAGCACCAAAACAAAACATGATCTTGCGATATAATTTGGTAAATCAAGAATTCATACCTGTCGATTCTTCCATAAACTCACGGCTTTGGATCGGGTCTAGGAATTATCGAATCAAGCGCTTTAGTGAGGCACCTCTATGGTGTAATCCACACGAGATCAAATCAGCGATGAAAAAGGATTCTGGTGCTAGCCGCCATATCTAGGGTTTGTTGTTTTTGAACAGGTAAAAGTTGGCCTTGTTTTTATTTTTAATCCGATATCTCAATAAAATGGTTCACTTCTATCTTATAAAAGGAACGTTCGAGCCCTATTAAAATTAGGGTGTTTACCATTAAATAAGGTAACACCGACATACCATTTCAACGCAACATAAAATATCAACAAATTTGATATTTTATTTATTCTATACGTGTCTTTCCTTTATAACTTCTAAGTGTGTGATCCCATAGGTTACTATAACGTTGGCAATGATTTTAAATCGTATTTAAAATCATAATCAGTGATTGGCATCTAGCAACACGTCGCTGCAACCCAAGTTATAATAAGATCAATGATTCGATACTACCTTTCTGTGACCAGTATCTCAATGTAATATAATACTTTTAACCAGTATATCCAGGATTAAACTCGAGGCATGGATCGTATCATCCACTTTATAATTTAATCCGTTTATCTTGATCGATGAGTAGACTATTTAAAACAAATCAATATTTGAGCACGACCATGCATTTCACAGTCTCACTTAATCAAGAGGCCCATGGATATCATTACGAATATATCGTAGGGTTAAATTCCATCTGGATCATTCATAATTTTCACTCGCTTCAAGATGTATCCAATAATCACCGTTATTGTTACTGTGTTACAAATAACTTTATATGATATCAAAACACAAATATCCTCGAACAAAATTGTAATGATTTCAGGTCTGAGGACCATTTCATCACTTCAACTGTGAGAATAACTTATGATACTGTTAATTATATTCCATGTAGTTATTTCACGGTGGGTCATCCCAGTACGCTATTCTCCAATACGTATTTATGTCTTGACTTTAATATCACGTATACTAATGATCAATGAGATGTGATCATCAGTCAATCAACATACTAGTCTCAGCGCTTTATTGTTGTCCTATATAAACAATAAAACTCGACTAGGGACATTTAAGAATAATAATACTTGTCATGTCATATAATCTCAAATTCAAGTCTTATTCAAATTATATAATTCCGTATTATAATTCTAAGGACTTTTATTATATTAATATTTATATTATGCAGTAAATATAATAGAATATTATTTTATTCCAAATAAAATAATAACAACAAAATTGTTATCTATCACATCAAACGGATGGCCTCTTGGGCATAAACTCTAAATGTCGTATTGGAAGTTGGATTTCCATCATGAACCAAGGCAAGGGATCGTCCTTACCGAATTCGAGACTCTCTAGCCCGAGCCTCAGGACTCAGTCGCAAATGCACCCGGAGCTCCAGGGCCGGTCCACAAATATGTTAGTGGATTAGTAATGCTTGAACAATATGTTTCCCCGCCCTATGGGGCATAAAATAGAGCCACTAGGGACGCAAATACCGAGGCGCCTCATTCCATCATCCACATAAGTAAAAATGCCATGGCTTGTAAATGCTGACACTTCTTCTAGCTAGAAAGAAACGTATGTCCACCTTGGGGTCCTTCTCTCATTTCTAGTTCATACCGGGGTGTGAGGCTCTCGAAGTTACGCTATACACAAAGCTATAGCTAAAATGGGATGTGCTTTGATCATCAACCACAAGGCTTTGATTTTCAATAATAAGCCTTGATCATTTGCATCTTAGCATGCCACACTGACAATCCACGCCATGCGATCGATAACTATCAATATATAACCTCTGAGCTCGTGCGTCTCACAGAAGGGTGTTAAGAAAGAGAATAAATTCTTCGCCACCACATAGATATATATTAATTAGGAATCAATTTACATGGAATGAAATCCAATGTCAGACACACATCCATTTTCAAGTCTGTTCTGGGTCTGAACGAAACCGGAGACACCTTATTCCTCGTCCCGTATGTCTAATACGAAAGAGAGGTGCTCGCTTATCCGGACAATCAACAAGATTGTCTGGACAACAAACACTGTAACCCTTTCAAGGCAGCAACTCCAATCAAAGCCATCAGTAGTCATCCATTTGATGTGAAGATCGTCGGTCTTCAATCATCGCCTTCAAATCTTCGACTTCCAATCGTCGTATAATTATTTGAAATGAGATTTAACTCGACCTTTTCAAATAATTCTCAAATATATATAATTTAAATCAATTCTTTTCATTCCATATTGTTTATAATATTTTATAACGATTTATCGCTATTTTTATTTATATAAAAATAGCCATTTTTAATTTAATGACGCTTCAGGTCATTACATGGCCCTGGTGCTATTTTCATCAAAATATGATTTACACATTCCTCAAAATCTAACCATTGGATCTTAACAAATTTTATATCATTGGAAAGATTTTTCCAAAGCGAACCCAACGGATCCAGTTTTGGGAAAATCCGACGGTCGTATCTTTCGTTATAATCGTTTGAAGTTACGATTTCAAATTGCGAACTGCAGCAGCGCGATTCGTTTTATTTTAAATTCTATTTATATACAAATATAAATCGTTCAATGATTTCAACACCGTTTTCAATTCAACATTAATCTCTTTTATGTGAAATCATATATTACACTAAAATGTGAATTTTTAATGTTAATACAATTCATTCCAACATTGTATATGATTCATATATATTACATTAAAAATAAAATCTTTTATTCATTTCTTTATTGCATTAAGAATGTAATCTTTTATTCTTTTCTTTGATTAAATTAAAAAATGTAATCTTTTTAATCTTTTCTTTGATTACATTAAAAATGTAATCTTCTTCTTCTTTTCCTATGATTACATTAGAAATATAATCTTTTTATTCTTTTCTTTTATTACATTAAAAATGTAAACTTTTATTTTCAATCTATTATTACGTTGAAAAATGTAATCTTTCTAATGAAATCTTTTATTTCATTAAAAATGTAAACTTTAAGTAAAAACATATTTTATAAGCTACATTAAAAGTGTAAATTCCAATGTCAATACATTTTATTTCAAAATGTTTATTTTTTAATATTGCATTTACATTAAAAATGTATATGTCAATGCCAATACATTTTATTTATCAATGCTTTATTTTAGATGTAGTATATACATTAAAAACGTAAATTCCATATTAATACATTTCTATTTCAAATGTGTTTACTTTTAACGCTGCATTACATTAAAAATGTAAAATTTCATATCAATACATTTCTTTTTCAAACGTGTTTATTTTTAATGTTGCATTACATTAAAAATGTAAAATTTCATGTCAATACATTTCTATTTCAAATGATCATTTTCAAAGTTCCATTTATATTAAGAGTGTATATTTCAATGAAAACCTATTTTATATAACAACGGACATTTTTAATGTTTCATTTACAATAAAAATGTAAATTTCAAATGTAACTTATTTTATATCCCAATGTTTATTTTTAATGTCTCATTTACATTAAAAATGTAAAACCAAATGTAAATTCATTTTTATTTTGCATATACGCTAAAATGTGAATTTCCAATGTAAATACATTTTTATATCCAAATAATTATTTTTAATGTTGCATATGCATTAAAATGTAAATTTCCAATGTAAATACATTTTTATATCCAAATGATTATTTTTAATGTTGCATATGCATTAAAATGTAAATTTCCAATGTAAATACATTTTTATATCCAAATGATTATTTTTAATGTTGCATATGCATTAAAATGTAAATTTCTAATGTAAATACATTTTTATATCCAAATGATTATTTTTAATGTTGCATATACATTAAAATGTAAATTTCAAATGTAAATACATTTTTATTTAAAAATGTTATTTTTAATGTTTTCATTACATTAAAAATGTATATTTTAATATAAACACATTTCTTTTATAGCAATGACTATTTTTAAGTTTATATACAAATAAAAATCTCATTTTTATTGTTCGATCAATTTTTTATCATAATATGAATATTTCACAAAACATAAATATTTCAGAAAATTTCGGCAGCATAACGGCAAGGTAATTAAAACCGGCACTGTCCCGAGTACGGCTCCTCGTGCTACCTTAGGCCTCGCGGTGTTTACAAGGGGTATAATTTCCTAATACATTTTTCTAGGCATTCTAATGCCACAATATCAACCAATTTCATTTCAATCCTAATCAATCTCCAAAAATCAACCAATTTCACACCACAAACAATCAAGTCGTCCATGGTCTGTGGACGACGGTGTCGGGAGTTTCTAAACTCCGTCTGCAACCTATTATAATTTTATTTATTTAACTTCGGATTCATAAATCTCGCATTGATTTGATGACGCCTAAAATTGTAGCAAGCTCAAAAAAAAATTCTGGTCTCTTTTAAAATGTCGTGCTCGATGCCACGAGTCCAACATCTCCTGTTTCATCGAATTTCGTTATCGTATGATAAAGATACGAATTTTTAAAGGCTCACAACATTTTAAAAATTAATTAATGAATAAATTAAATTAAAAATCAACCTTTTCTCCTATAATGATCTCAGGACGATAGGTTTTAAAATTGGTTTGATCCTAGGGTTAGCTTTTGCACGCGAATCGAGGCACGGGGTGTCGATCAGATTGTGCCACGGCGGAGAGCTTGGAGGCGTGCACCTATTAGTGGTGGAGATGGAGAACTCGACGGCAAGGATGGACCGTGGCAGCGCGATGAACGGTGCTACTTCGGGGTAACGGATCTCAGCGGATACTCCACTATAAATTCCATACCAGGTATAGAATTGAAGAGTAAGGAGTTCTCTATAATATCCTCAACAGGAGTGGCGGGTTTTGTTGAGTGGTTGGAGAGTTATTGGAGGAGGAACGATCGAAGAACAGCCACCATCGATTTTGAAGGTATACGGGTTTGGGATAAAACGTGATCTGAATTTCTTTTGGCCCTGGCTTTTATAATTAAATTATTTTAATTATTTAATTCTCCTTGGATTCAAAAATACCCTTTAGTCCATATGAACTCCAATTCGGACCCAGCGACTGTCGCCTCTAGCTAAATACCCCCATTCTGAACACAATGGGATATGTTTCGTAAGCCAATTCAACTGTTTCAGTCAGTTTTGCTTTAAATTAAAATATAAAACATTCAATATTAAATTTGAACATACAATTTAATTTACCGGGGCCACATACTAATTCCAAAAATTTCTGAAAAATAAATCTAGTTATTTTCTGATAATACAGTCCTAACAAGATTAATTTTGTCGAATTTGGAGACCGTTCGAAAATTGGTCAATTTCTGGTCGATCCAAATTGACTGAAATTGACAAAACACATTTTCTTTTGCTAACGCTCACATATTAATTCCAAAAATTATAAAAATTGGAATCTTGCAATAATTTGACATTCCAGATCCAACCAGGGTGGTTTCGTCGAAAACGAAGGTCATTTGCAAAATGGCTAATTTTACAGGCTATATGTTATATTAAATTCCACAACAACTATTCTGAATATTCATCTGGCTATAACTTTTGATTCCCGCTATGAAATTTCAATTTTTCAGATTCGTTGGAAAGATATATTAAACAGATTTAAATATTTTTGATTTTACTAAAATTCGATTTATTTTGCATCATGTGCATTCAGTCAAAATTCAAATTCAAAATTTCAAACTACCGCGCTATTTCTAACTCCTTTTAAAATTAAAATAAATATATTCTTTCTAACTTCGATTTAAATAAATTTTTAATCATTTCTATTTAAAATAAATTATTTTAACTATTCAAAATTCAATAAAATAGCCAAAATAAAAATTTTAATTTGACTCTAATTTTCCAGGTTGTTACAATCTCCCCCACTTAAAAGATTTTCGTCCCCGAAAAGGAAACAACAGTAAAGTAGGAAACAAAACGGAAAATGCAAAATATCGTAAATTTACCTTGCACTAGAGCTAGTCAGAGATATCCACTCTGCACTGGGGATAAGCATGTTTGATGCTATCCTCGGTCTCCCATGTACAGTCTCCTGGATCTCCGCTCCACTGCACTTTGACTAGATGGATTCTTTTGTTCTCTAAACTCGGGTTTCTTTGTCAATAATATTTACCGGCTCTCTTCTTACTGCTAAGCTCGGTGTAACCTCCAAATATTGTTGTGCAGCTTCCTCCACAATCAAGTCTGCATCATGTATATGCTTCCGAAGTTGAGACACATGAAATACATCATGTACCCCTGGCAACCAATCAGGCAACTGAACCCTGTAAGTGAGAGTTCCAATTCTTTCTAGAATAGGAAATGGACCAATGAACCTCGGCGCCAACTTCCCAGTCTTCCCGAAATGAACTACTCCTCTCAATGGGGAAACCCTCAAGTATACATAATCACCAACAGAAAATTCTAAATCCCTTCTTCTTGAATCAACATAGCTCTTCTGTCGGCTCTGAGCTGCTAGTAATCGTTTCTTAATGAAATCAACTTTGTCCAAAGCTTCTCGAATCATGTCGGGACCTAATACTAGTCTATTGCCCGGTTTCACCCAACATGCGGGACATCTACATGGTCTGCCATATAAAGCTTCGAATGGTGACATTTGCAAGCTTGCTTGGTAACTGTTATTATAAGAGAACTCAACCAAATGTTAGTGATCTTCCCATGAGCCGTCAAAATCAAGAATACAAGCCCGCAACAAGTCTTCCAGTATACGGTTCACCCTCTCAGTATGGCCATCTGTTTGAGGATGATAAGCGGTGCTCAGATTTAATGTTGTCCCCAGCTCCTCTTGGAATGCTTCCTAGAATTTACTAGTGAATATAGGGTCACAATCACTAACAATGATACTGGGAACTCCATGTAGTCTGACAATTTCCTTGAAATAAATTTTCGCCAGACTTTGAGCTTTTCTGGTTTATATGACAGGAATAAAATGGGCAGACTTCATGAAACGATCAATGATCACCCAAATACTGTCATTACCTTTTCTAGTTCGGGGAAATCCATCAATAAAATCCATGGAAATTTGATCCCATTTACAACTTCGAACTTTCAATGGTTGTAACAATCCGGCAGGTTTTTGTTGATCATTTTTGACTTGCTGGCAAGTAGAACGCCTACTGACATAAATGGAAATGTCTCTTTTCATATATTTCCACCAGAACGTGTGCTTGAGATCATGATACATCTTGCTCACCCCTGGATGAATACAAAGCTTGGATTTATGACATTCATCCATTACTTCTCTTCTGAGCTTAGGAATATTCGGGACACAAATTCGGCCTTTTAACCTCAGAATTCCCTTGTTATCAATTTGAAAACTGGAGGGTTCTCCTTCCCAGACTCTTTTACTAATCCTTTGAATAAATTTGTCATCCTTCTGAAGAGCAGAGATTTTGTCAACCAATGTAGGTGTAATGATGAGATTGGCGATGATAAGATTGGCGACGCCTGCATTCTTTCTGCTAAGTGCATCTGCCACAACATTGGCTTTCCTTGGAGTATACAAGATGTCCAGATCATAGGCCGCAAGAAATTCTACCCAACGTTGCTGCCTCAAATTCAAGTCCCTTTAGGTGAACATATACTTCAAGGATTTATGGTCTGTATATAACTCGAACTTCTCACCCAAAAGGTAGTGCCTCCATATTTTCAAAGCGAACACGATGGCCGTCAACTCAGGATCATGAGTGGGGTATTTCTTCTCATGCGGTTTCAATTGATGGCTAGCATAAGAAACTACTTTGTCTCTTTGCATTAACACTGCACCCATACCTTCTCTAGAAGCATCTGTCCAGACTTTCAAATCTTGATTGCCATCAATAATAGTCCGCACTGCAGCAGTAGTCAACCTTAGTTTCAGCTGTTGGAAAGCTGCCTCACATTCACGGGTCCAATTAAACTTTGTATGTTTTTGGTAAGTTTCGTTAATGGACAAGATAGCTTTGAAAAATCCTTAACGATTTTTCGGTAATAGCCAGCCAATCCTAGAAAACTTCTGACTTCGGTAGGCGTGCTAGACTGCTTCCTATCTTGAATGGCTGTGATCTTATTAGGATCCACTGAAATTCCTTCCTTCGATACTACACGACCGAGGGACTTCACTTCTTCTTGAAAGAATATGCATTTAGAAAATTTGGCCTTTAAAACATTCTTTCTTAGAATTTCCAAAACTTGTTCCAAATGCTTTTCATGCTCGCCAGTTGATTTAGAGAAGATTAAGATGTCATCAATGAAGACCAGCACAAATTTATTTAGGACATTCCGGAATACTCGATTCATTAAATCGACAAAATAGGCAGGAGCGTTGCATAAGCCGAACGACATTACTAACCATTCATAAAATATGTCTGGACCTCTGAAAGCTGTCAAGGGAACACACTCTTCAGCAATACGCAGTTGATGGAAACCTGTAGCTAGGTCCATTTTAGAAAATACTTTATCTCCATTCAAACGATCCAATAAATCAACTATATGGGGCAATGGATATTTATTCTTTAGTGTCTACTTGTTTAAATCTCGGTAATCCACACACAGTCTGAGAGTATCGTCTGACTTCGGGACAAACACTACTTCTGCACCCCAATTTGAAAAGCTAGGCCTGATCAGACCTTTCCATAAAACATGTTTAGCTTGATTGCCCAATTCTTCTTTCTTTTTCTATGTCATTCTCCGAATAGGATGCACGATTTGTCTTGCATTTGGAACTAGATCAATCCTGAAGTCAATTTCTCTTCGCGAAGGTAAGCTATCAACTTTTTCGAACACATCCGCATAATTCTTAACAACAGGAATATCTTCAATAGAAGCAGGAGAAACATCAAGAGCAGACCAAAATTGTTTTCTATCTGAATTTGGACCTATGCATGGAATCGTTATAAAAATTTTATACTTGGTCTTCGCCTTAATGATTCTTTCTGCACATTTAACCTCGGCTTCGTATTTGGTTAACCAGTCTAGCCCAAGAATGATGTCAAATTCAGAGAAATCCATGATGATCAAATTAAAAGAAAACTGGTAACGGAAAGAGGAAATAGGCACTCTACAATACACACCCAGAATAAGAGAACCTCCTATCGGATTATGAACTCTAACCGATTCCTTAAGGTTCCTTAGCTTTAACTTCAACTTCTTAACTGTATCGCTTGAAATAAAGCTTTATGACGTGCCCATATCAAACAATACTTTAACTAGCCTATTGTTGACAATAAGAGTACCTTCCGAAACATCTGGCCTTTGCTGACTAGCCGAGGGTGTTGGAGTTTTTGCTACTTCATTGACTTGAGCTTCTTTGGTTGCTTTCAAAAGTTAGCAATCTCTACTTATATGACCTGACTTATGACAAATATTGCATTCCCTAGTCTCTTGAGACTTCTTATTGGATTTAGATCCATCATTCTTTCTTTTCTTCGAAGCTTTGCAATTTATCGATGTCCTTGCCTATTGCAGTTAGAGTATGTGGCAGTCGTTAACTATTATTCCTTATGCTTTATCTTTTTCTTATTGGCTTTGGGTTTCTTACTGACCTCAGGCTCTGCACTTGCCTCAGGGCTATCAGCTTCAAACTTCCTTTTGTTACTAGAACTGCCTTCCTCTTCGTCTTCCCAACCATGTTGCTTATCAATATTCTCATAGCAACAAGCCAAATCTATCATTTCAGAAAAAGGGAGGTGAACATGTGCAGTTACTCTATTTAGGTATTTTCTTTGAAGTCCTTTGATGAATCTCCGATTTTTCCTCAAAGCATCTTGAATTAGTTCTGGGGCAAAGCGGGAAAATTCCTCGAATTTATTCTTATACTCCAGAATGGTCTATCTCCTTGTTTCAGATGGTAGAACTCATCATATAGCCGCTCAATTGCTCCTGAAGGAATAATTTTTTCTGTGAAAATTTCTTTGAATCTATCCCAGGTAATAATAACTTATGGATTTTCCTTAATGATCGAATCCCACCAGATCTTCGCCTTTTAGTGCCCAAGATGCCATTAATCTTTTCTGATCATCCCTCAGCTTTAAGCCTTCAAAATTTTTCTCAGTAGAATGCATCCATGCTTGTGTTCAATAATAGATTCTCTGCCCGAGAATGGTAATCCTCCCAGATTTCGATACCTCTTAACTAGAACTTCTATATCTAGTTCTGGTTGTGGGAGCATAATAGGCTCATTAGATTGTGGGCCCATAGAATTACTTCTTCTGCTTCTGCCAGTCATTTTCTACTATGTCTGCAAGTAGCAGACAAAGAGTCAGGCCAATAGAAAAGATACTGCAAATTATAGAGGCATATATTTAAATGTAAATGAATCTGTGGTGTGTGTTTAATTCTGCTCTACTCATTCTAGGACGTTGTTAGTCCTATCTATGATGAGTTATTCGCCTTAGAATACTGCTAATTCTACTTCTGTCCAGTTTATTTATATGTTATATTCCGGAGCTAAGATTAACCAAAGCTCTAATACTAACTGTGATAACCCCAAACTCTCGTGACATAGAAGCAAGGATAATCATTGGAATATAATGCATAAATAATAACAACAGAACAGAAATACAGAATTACAACAGATAATGTTCATCAAATTACACTGGACTTGATAATAGCCTGGAAAATAGTGTAGATATGAAAACACTGCTACGTAGAATGAATAAAACTATTGTATAACAATAAATGTTTTGAAAAGATTTTAATTTGAAGCCTGGAAAATAAAATTTGTGCATATACACAATTTACAGGCACATGTTTTTCATTACATAGAAAAGCCTAAGGTAAATATTTTCACAAAAAAGGAGGAGGCAGAAAATCTTTGAAGTATACTAACACAAATATCTTTATAACTTAGTTTATTAAATAGTTTGCATATAGCTTTCCTAAATCTAGGTAGCCATATGAATGCTCCCTTTTAAACTAAGTGCCTGCATATGTATGATATAACTAATGTTTGTATTGAGAATGAATGTTTAAGTTTATTTGAAAAATATATACGCAATAAGTGTTGGAAATAAATGGGATTTTATGAATAAATAAGTTAACATCTAAATGGAAATGGCTCACAGTACTGTTTCCCTTTTTAAATCCTTTGTTTACTTTAATAGACAAGATTGAAGATGATTGAATAGATGGCATAAGTGTGTGTTAAAACTGTATATAACAACAATTTATTTGATTGAGTTGGCAAGGCATGACTTTGGAATTCAATAACCTGCCGAATGCATGACTAGAAATATGGTTTAAAAGATAAAATATATGTATGTAAACCATGAGACTGGCTTGAGATAGTCTGATTCAGTTTTAAGGCTAATACTCTATTTGGGAATTCTTGTATATACATGTAAGTTACGGTAAAATTATGGACTGCTTTAAAATCAAGTTTTACACTGATTTGTGAAATAAATACTTAAAATAAGTATGATTAAATTGTGGGACACAATTTCTAAAAGGACGGGTGTATGTAGTGACCCTGGATTTTTCTAAATATTTATTTGGATCATTAAAGAATGATTTAGAGAATATAAATATGTGATATATGTATATGTATATATATATATATATTGAATATGCAAGGGTGCATAAGTGGGTGCAAGGTGCACAAGTAAATTAACTACAAGTTTTAAAATAGAATATCTTTCATTAATAAGATTCTATGTTTAAATTTAAGATTAAAAATATAAAAGCATGGAAATATTTATAAACAAAACATAAGAGATGCAGGTTTATATGAAATATGAAATAATATATGTGTGTATTGAAAGTAATGATAAGTGTGTGCAAGGTATAAAAGAGTGCCCGAGAATATAATTGTGGAAATTTAATCAAACAAGAGTGTTTGAAACACAATAGCCTTTGAAAATAAAAACTTAAATAAACATGCTGATTTACAGAAAGTGGTTATGTAAATTATTTAATAGAAAATTATTGGATATATATTTAATGTATGAACACTGAGTAGAGATTTACATAAATAAGGCAAGGGTATGTCCACTGAATAAAAGAAAAGCAAATATAAATGAATGTATCAAGTTTTAATATGAAAGAAATGGGTTGATATTGGGTAATATATTAAATATACACCAATGATAATTCTTTGGCTTAGGAGAGAGATAAGATCAATGCAAATAGAATGATCTAGGGGTAAAAATGGAAATCGGTAGAGAACCTTTTTCTTAGCAAAAGAACACCCATTCTAACTTTATAAAACACCCACTTCTTAATCAAATAAAATTAGAAATGGGTAGATAAGAGTGTAATACATATTGGTGCCTTAAAATAACCTAGGCAAGGGTAAGATTGACATCACCGACACCTAGAAACCCTAGAGGTATGCTATTTATAACCCGTAAGAAATATGGTCGGGGGTTAATTAGTGATATTTATTCAATGGAAAATAAATAAATATAATGCAATACAAAATGGAGGAACGGCAGAAGCACTTAGGGAAGAGCTAAGAATAAAAGCATTAAAGATTAAAGCAAGAAAATAGGTGAGTATAAATTATTTTATGTAGGCACTAAGTCCTAGAAAAAAGGCAGCATATTTTATTGAATATGTCTATGTTTTATTGCATATGTATGTGCTCATTCTAAGTGAAGAAAATAGAGACTGAGCTTCTATTTTATTGCTGCATTTTTGATTGAAGAAATGATTTATATAAAACAAATATATAGCTTAAAAGCTTGCATATGAATAATCATGATTTATTACTGTGAAGCTTATGTCTAATCCCATACTAGAAGAGTGAAGATGTGCATTATGGAGTATATTTGCTGATCTTATTCACTAATATAATTATCCACATTAATACTTCTTTTTGAAGCTTTCAAGTGAGAGAATCAGGGTTTAAGAGGCTCACATATGCCTTTAATCCTATGCTCACAGTAATGTAAACATAAGAAGATTTAGTAATGCATATGATAAGGATCTTATATTGTAACATCCCGAGATTCGCGCCAATTTAAAATATTAAATTTTATGTGATTTAAAACAAAAGTGTTTTACATATTAAAATTTATGATTTATATCGTATAATGATAAGGTATGGACTAAAATTTACTTATGGGAAAATGAACTGCAATAGAATATGTATGATAATAGCAGTGTTTGATAATTTATTTATAATGGAATTTGAAATTTTATTGGATTAACAAATTATAATGGGTTAATTAGTTTTGGAATTTTATATATGTTGAAATTTGATTTATTATATATAGTAATAATTAACGTTCATTATTTGTACAATGAATGTCAACTCGTAATAAATGTCATTATCTATATGGATTGATAATATAAATTATAGACCGGTTTGTATTGTAATTATTGAGAATTGAAATTTGATTTTTTAATTGAATTAAACCAAATCAACGAATTTATAATATAACTTTAATGATTTAATTTTGAAAATTTGCTATGAAAACTTAATTGAATGCATTAAGTATTGAACTTGTTTTGATTCCAAATAGATTCATGATTCGTTTATATTGATTACAATGAAAGTTGGAATTTCATATTAATATGTTTTAATGGAATTTATTGGTGTAATTAATAATTGAAATGAAAATTTGAATTCGTAAAATATGAAAACTGAATTCATGATAAATGGTTGTTGATTTGTAAGTGTATTTGAATTTTATTTCATTTCGAATATAATTTATAAACCATTGAATTCAATTTAAAGGTGAATAAACGGAAATAAAAACACGTATAAATTTATATGTACAATTCAGTTAAATAATCAATTTTTAAAAGAAAACTGCTATAGACTTTGGAATTGAGTTGTGAAACATATTTGCATTGCGTTCAAAAGGTGTCAAAACATATTTAGGTAGTAAGCGGGCCTGATTTGGAGTCCGTCCAAATTTTGGCGTATATATCACGTTAAACGAGAATTTAATGAATAAAAAATAACTAAACCCTAATCTAAAACATGGCCGCCATTTTTTTCTTTTCGATGGCCAGAAATTGTGCAAACTTCCCTCCTCAATTTCTTCAAATCTTCTCAATGAAATCAGTAAATTTATGAACCAAAGTCAAAGTACTTCGTTAGATCTTTAGATCTATACGGGTGATGGTTATCAATTGGAACTAAAATCGCCAGGAATTGGTCATAAAGCCAGCGCGGTTTTTTGGGCTTCACAGGCAGAGGAGGCAATCAGAGGTGGCGACCTTCTGGGTAGTGGCGGAGCATGGGTAGGCGGTCAAAGGGTGGCGCCCGATCGACGAACAGTGCGCCGTAGGGTGGTGCGCAAGTTACGGTTAATCACGGTGTTGGGTTTTCTTTTCCTAGAGATGAGTAACGCGATCTGGAAGAAGACCAATACATAATGCTAACGTGGCAGATGTTGATTGGTGAGAAGTTTAGTTTTATTTTATTTTATATTTTGAAATTTGAATGTTTAAAACGTAAAAAACTTTCACATACGGATTCAGAATGACATAAGGTCGGATCCATTGGAATCGTATCGACGAGCTCTTCGCGATGGCGCTGGTTTGAAATGATTCTGAGACAACTGGGTTTTGGGCTAAAATTTGAATTTCAATCTCGTTTGAAATCAAAGGTGAGTGAATTTCTCGCTCATAATTAACTTAATTGTTCCCATATTTGTTAAATTAAATTATGAAATAAGTTGGTTGTATGGTTGAAATGGATTGTTGATTGGTTGTTTAATTTTTTTACATGTAAGTGTTTTAATGTGCAAATTGAGATTAATAATTAATTATTTTAATTAAATAAATCTCTAATTGAAATCCCGAACCCTATTAACTAATTAAACGATTTAATAATTATCATTTGGATGAAATGGCTGTGATGGATGTTTTGTTGTGAAATTTGTTGCTGCACTAATATCGACACCGAAATGGTTCAGAAAATTGTTAAGGCGATTATTCCTAATAATGGGAATTTGGGAATTGGATTGAATACGAAATTAAAAAGCCCTTTTTTTTAAAGGTAAAAATTTGAATGTTATTTGAAACCGAGATATGGAAACGAAATAAATTTTTATAAAAATTTATGTTTTTAAAATCAGTTAGCTATATATATACCTAAGGATTTTTGAAATAAATTAAATTATATTATAATTATTATTTAAATATTATTTAGTAAAGCATTTAATATATATACCTAATTTGAAATAAAGTAAATTACATTATATTATTTATTATTTAAAGATTTTTTTAAAGCATTTAATATATGTACGTATGTAGTGATTTAAATTATTTTATTATACTATAATTATTTTGTTATATATATAAAAAAGTTTTATTTATAATCATATATTTTTCAAGTTATTTAAATATTTATAATGGTTAATAAATTGGAATATTTCTCGATTTAAACCATTGATTCAGACTGAGTTTTAAAATAAAATATTCCCTTTTGGATAAAAATCAATGTTCAAATAATCATGATATTGATATGGAATTTCATGTTAATTTGAATATGAATTTGGAAAAAATTTAAATGAGAAATCCGTGATGATCAATAATTACTGTTTTAAAATTGCGCTTATTATTTGGGAAGACCGGGATCGGATATATGTTCGAAAACCATTCCAAGTGATAATACGACGCGATAAAGAAATTGAAGACTTGGAAATCGATAGCCGAAGACCGAGAATCCTTGAATAGTTTGGGTTGATTGCTGATGTCTCGATTGGGCCGATCACCCAATACGAGGTTATAAGTGGCATGAGGTCTGAATATATTTAGAGATTTTCGGATTTTGTTCCGCTCAGACCAAAACGGACTTGTATGGATTGTGTGTCTGATATTGTAATTGACTACGTAGCACTGATTTCTATTAATATATATATCGGATTGTGGCAATTAATTATTCATGTCTCTAAGTTTTACGTGCTTAGAGGTTATGTATTGATAGAAATCGGTGACATGTTGTAAATTGGCAATGTGTCATACTCAAGTTATGAAGTGGGCTAGTGGAGATAGCATTGTGTAAATCGTGACTTTGACGAACCTCACACCCCGGATTGATGGTAAACTGGAGGTTAGGTTGTATATATATCTCTATTGAAACTCGAAAGCTTCGGTGGTAGATTTACTTTGAAATCTGGGGATAATAAAGGGTATGTTCGGTGTTTGTGTCAGGATGTTAACCCGCGATTTACCTAGTGTTTGGTGTCCGAGTATGGATGAAAACCACGAGCCGTGAGGTTGCACCTTGTTCCCGATTGATCTTTCGTGTCAGGAACCATCATATTGGAACCCAACAACCAATACGAGCCTTTCGTTTTGTTTGTAAACTATATATATGGGTATAGTCACTATGCTTTCTAAGATTAATATATTTATCTGCGAAATGGTTTTCAACACTATGCACTAACAATAGTATTAAAAGAGGATTTTCACGTATGAAAGCACGTTTGGTTATAATAATACAAAACTCGCCCATTTGGTGTGCACTTTCATTATGTGATGTGGGACGAACTTATGATAGCTTCATTTTTCCAAAAATCATTTGCGAATTTTCCGTAATTTCTGAACCCATATCACTCATATTATTTCATATTTTAATTTGACTAATATGTGAATGATTTAGTTCTGATCCGAGTGTTTGTTTTGTTTTCTTTTTATGCAATACGCTCGGGTCAGCTTGAGTTTCAGTTATCGAAGACACCGTTTTAAAGATGAAGTTGGAGCTTGCCTGAAGTATCATTATTTATTTCCGCTGCAAATATTGGTATGATTATTATAGTTAACACTAATAATTGTTGTAAAGTATAATCAAACATATGTTTTAACATCTTCATGAACTGTTATTTATTTATTATATTTTGTCCTTCCGCTGCGAGATTCTGTATTTCTTTTTCTTTTTCTCTTCTTTTTCTCTTCTTTTTCTTATATAAATCCCAATAACTATCCGTATTTTTGATTCGTTTATGTCGACATTGAGGATCATTGTAGATTTGAACGATCAAAATTCTCGGATGTTACATATATGATATATTTCTGTAAAAATGCTTTGAGAAATAATGATTGAGTTGTTAGTGTGTGTGATGGATGTGAATGAAGACCTACTCGTTTGGCTTGAATGAGTGAATGGTTGTTGCAGAATATGCAGTATTCATGTATATGTCGAATTAGTGGATGTACACATATTTATCAAGGATGCCTGTAGGATTAACCCAGGGATGTGGGTGGGGGAATTAATGCTAAGAAACAGGTAATAAGAAGGAAAATGAATATGTAATTAAACATGAATGGAGTCATAACATTGATCAATTTGGATTCAAGTGGTAAACCAGGCATGCATACGGCATGTTAATGCCCTGAGGCCTTTGTGTGATGGGTTAACAGATAGGGGGATCCCACACAATGTGCACATGGTGTTAAATGCAAGTAGATGGACTCAAGAAACTGAATATATTAATTCATAAAATGTTGATGAGGCTAGCCTAAGAAAGTAAGAAGCAATGGAAAATGGATGGCACAGTTTGTATGTCTAAATATTTGTTTCAAAATGTGATTAGTGGTTTTGTGTTATGCTTGCTAATTTACATACCTGGGATATTTGTTGTCCAAGTATAAACTAAATGATATGGATTGATATGCACAAAAATTCACAGTATATATATATTTACTCAAGCATGAACTTATATTTGACAAGTTAAGTTCCAGGAAGCAATTAACAGGGATGAGAAGCCTAGTAAGTATGACCACTGAATAATTATAACCTTGTAAATAACATGGTTAGAATGTGAGTTGATGTTAATTTGTAAAACAACATGAATTGTGTATAATTTGATCATATTATTGTTTATATATGACTCTTACATAATCTGATCATACTACTGTTTATATGTAATATTTTATACTCATACCAGACAAGAGTGTCTAACCCTTTTTGATTGCCTTGTAATCATTTGGGGTGTCTCATTCATAATGGGGCAGCCTAGTGATTGTTTGTAGGAATAGATGATTGGAATAACAGGTGTTTGGGCCAAGGAAATGGGTGAAATTAAGTATGATATAATAGGAAGAGGAAACAGCTTAATATGAAGTAATATGTACTGTTTTGCGAATGTTTATGTAAGATGCATGAAAATGGTATACATGGCTAATTGTAATTTAAAATGGTATGGTTGTATGATATATGTCTCTGTAATGATGAATGATGCTTGAAGTTGATGTATACATATATATTATGGGTTGATGGAAGAAAGTATGACATATAAGTAATATATTTATATGCTGACTTCCTTATGAAGCAAGTTCATAGTGAAACTGTCTTTATAAATAAGTATAAAGAAGGTAGCAATAGGCTTACTTGTACACCATTTTTGATACTAACAAACAAAGTAAAGGTAATGTTATTGAGTTGTTGTTTGTAAAGAGTTAAGTTATTAGGTTGAACAAAGGAACTTTACTTTAATTTTTTATGCATGTTAAAGTGAATGAAGTATAACTTAAATGAATAAACTCAATACCTAGTTAGAGTGTGTTTACATTCAAATATTAAGTCTTAGTAATTGTCTCAGCAGTTTGGGTAGCTCCAGTTAAATGTAGGTGCTGAGATATACATCCTTAAGATATAATATGCATGCATAGGAATGTCCTCTTGTTGATAACATGGAAATAAATACAATTAGGATTTCAAATAGATAAGAAACAATATAAAAATGGCTGTGTGTAAACTCTGTGCACATGTGATGCTACCATGTTTGAGTATGAAAAGAAGAAGGTTTAGCTATGCCAACATTTGGTACTTAAAAAGAATAGATGGCAGAATGGTATAACTATAGTCTCTGCTAAATATATGTATATATAAGGTACGTGTGTTAGAACTCAGAGCATCAAAATTATAACAAATAACACAGTTTGGCTTGAGACTTGTTATAGGTGTAGGAAATGTAGCCAAAGAACTACTAAATTATTATTTTGATACCAAAAAGCAGAGTGTATGGGATTGTTAATAGGATGCTGACTTGTTAAAGGATTTTATTTTATTAGGCTATGCTTATTGATGTGAGCAGATAAGACTTAAAAGGGATAAACCGTATGTTTAGAGAAATTGTTGAGTTTAGTTAATTTAATCAAAAGCTGATATTGAATTAGTTAAATGTGGAAGCTGGAATGAATATTTTATGCCAAATATGTTTGTGTGAAACTGCCATCTTGTTGATAATCTTGGAATGAGTACAACCTGAATTTAAAGGGATGAAATATTAGACCATTATGTGCATATCTCAGTACTGATGTGATGGTACTATACTACGATGAAAAGAGGTATGGTTATAGACATGCCTATATCTTTTACAATGAATTTAAATGATCTCATTACCATAAAGGTAGAACGAAGCTATATATATATATACACACACATACATACATACATATATACAAGTGGAGTACATGTTGTCCTCAAAATACCAAAACTATGAGTGAATAGCTTGTTCTTATTAATAGAGTTGTTTTGATTAGAGAGATTTGTGTGAATAGGTATGAAAATCTGTGTTGAGGTGATAATACTTTGTTGTCATGATAAGAAATATAGTTGTAGCTAAGCTTATATTTACTTATATACATGTGAATGTATACGACAGGATGAACATAAGAATAGAACATAACTGTTTATGTATATGAATAAGTAAATTGCATGGTAGTTCCTTGTGGACTTGAACTATCCATTTAATGATATAAATTACCCAGTATTACTTAAGGTTCTTTTTATAAAAAGGGGAGTTAAGAGTAAAAGTTCCATGTGATAATCCAAACTTTAAAATAAAGCTTATTTAAATTATAACTTCTGTATTGGCGTAGAAGAACTAGAAGTGCTAATAGAAACTTATACTGTTAAATACACTACCCTTCAAGAGGGTACCAAGGTTGGCAGCTACATATATGTAGATAGTATGTATGGTATCAAACAAGGTACAAGCTCTCAAGTAGCAAGAAAACTTCAGAATTCAACTCGGTTATAATTGGTATCAAATAGGAAAATATTAATAAATTGGAGAAAGAAAGGGATTTAAGAGATGGGTTAAGTTTGGTATTAGTTTTAAGGCTAAAGTATCACAAGATAATGTATTTAGCCTAATGTATGATTCATATAAATTCTAGTAAGAGCGGTGATTTTTGTATATAATTGGCAGGTCATGAGAATGACAAACTTACACTTTGTTTAGCTGTGTAATTGATTATAGTAATTAATCAATTTATTCTACTTCCAATATTTTAACTCTGAATTAAAGTTAGGAAACACTTATGTATTTCCTTAATATAAGTTTAAATGTTGAAACTGATATACTAGTGGTGTTAAATGATCATGGAAAGGTGAAATACGCCAGAGAGGAGAATCTCTAGAGAGAAGGACCCAGTATTAAAAAAAACTTTTTTCCATTAAATAAACACATAAATGTACATGACTACTGAGGGGTCCTCTCAGTTGGTATCATAGCTGTGTTGATATAATACACAGCTAAAGTAACTAAATTTTTAGTGTTTGATTGATAGAATATATTGATGGGTGTGTATAAATACTTAGTATTTGAATGGAACTGCTTGTCTGTTTTAAGGATCATAGAAAAATTCATGGGGTTAGGGGAATTAAGTTATGAGTATGTCTAGCAATATATATTAAGCCAAAGAAGTGGGCTAACTAATGGAAATGAGCAGTTGGACGAATGGCATAAGGGGATGCAAGAAGTGATTGAATGATTGCTGCTCATTATACATGTTAAAAAAAATCTGTTGTATAAGCATGTTAAAATATAATGATATGCAAGACTGGTCTTTAGATACATAAGGGAGAATAACCTGATTACATCTAGAATTGAATGCGTATTGGATGCGATACAAAAATGATGAAATGGCCATCAGAATGTATGTTAAAGTGTTATATAAGTGCACTATTGGTTTGTTATTGTATGATTGTTGAAATAAATTGATTTTTGATTTAGACGTTTTTAAATTACCCTGGATTAGGAGTCATGCTAAGAGTAGATTTACTGATAAAACTTTAGAGATATGATTAATTTGGAAACTCCTTTCATTCCTTAAAAAAATGTAGTAAAGACAACTCTGGTTATTATGATCTACCTATTTATTTGAGGGTAATAAAGTGAATACCTATGGTAGGCATGTTAAATTATAAATATACAAGAATTAATAAATTACCTGATTGAAATCCCCATTTGAGTAATTTTTTGGTTATCATTTATTAGTGAATTGATAAATGATGAATGTTGCTTTGATGGAATTATTTTTGGGACCAATTGATTCTTAAAAAGGAAGGTGTGAATAAAGTAAGTTGAATAAGAATGATGACTTAGTAAAATACTAAGGTTATTAAATTAAAGAGGCATAAAATTGTTGATTAGGGGATAATAGAATCTGCGAAAATAGAAATGGGGTAATAAGACACCAGTTTGGTTGACGACTAAATATTTGATGTTCATGTTTTGATGGTTATGCTTGCTTGCTAATTAGCTACCAGATATTCTATGGTTAACACCTTTAAGCATACTTGAGTGAGAACAAGTTGTAGTGACTAATTCATCCATTAACTGTTTAAAGATATTTTAAATAAGAGTAGATATTAAAAGTTTGAAGCAAGTAACTAGATATGGGTTTAGGACTTTGGAAAAATTCACTCTAGTTTGGAAGGAGTAAATAACAATAATATGCTTGGGTATATCTGTATATCAAGTTGCAGAAATATACCACCTAATTCGATCATGGTTGACATATATGTTATGTATTGAAACCTGGATAAGATGATATAGCATTAGTATTCAAAAAAAACTGATGCTTTGTTAACTGTGTGCAGTCTTAAATAAATTTGCTTAAATAAGTTTGGGTGTAGTAACATGAACTTTAGAACATATGTGTAGGTATAGGATACCTAAGTATATATATGTCTAGAAAGGACTTGATAATAGCCTGGAAAATAGTGTAGATATGAAAACAATGCTATGTAGAATGAATAAATCTATTGTATAACAATAAATGTTTTGAAAAGATTTTGATTTGAAGCCTGGAAAATAAAATTTGTGCATATACACAAGCTACAGGCACATGTTTATTTCTTTACATAGAAAAGCCTAAGGTAAATATTTTCACAAAAAGGGAGGAGGCTGAAAATCTTTGAAGTATATTAACACAAATATTGTTATAACTTAGCTTAGAAAATAGTTTGCATATAGCTTTCCTAAGTCTAGGTAGTTATATGAATGCTCTTGTAACAACCCGGGATTTCTGAACCAATTCAAAAAATTTAATTTAGTTATTTTAATGGATTTCGAAGATTTAAAATGATTTATTTTAAATAATAATGACTAAAAATTTATTTCAATCAAAGTTAGAACGTATAATTTTATTTTAATTATAAAACGAGCTTGAAATGGCGCGGTAGTTTGAAAATTCGATTTCTAATTTCAATTGAGTACACGGAATTCATTTTTAATCAGAATTGGACGAAACAAGAAATATTTGAATCTGTTTAATTATATCTTTCTAACAAATGTGAAAAACTGAGATTTCAAGATAGTTATGTCCATTTTAAAAATTAGAATAGTCGCTATGGAATTTGTATATATTTTAAAATAATATATAGCCCTTAAAAATAGCCATATGGCAAATGACCTCCGATTTCGAAGAAACTACTTTTGTTGGATCCAGAATGTCAAATTATTTCTATATTCCAATTTTCATACTTTTTGGAATTGATATGTGGGCGTGGTGAATTTAAACGCGTTTGGTACTTTTAGTTTAAATTTAATCGACTGAAAAATGACCATTTTTCAAACGGCCTCCAAATTCAATGAAATTAGTTTTGTTAGGACCGTATCATCGAAACATAGCTAGATTTATTTTTTGGTAATTTTTGGAGTCAGTATGTAGCCCTAGTATACTAAAATGTACGTTTAAATTCAATATATATTGATTTATAATTTTAATTTGATGAAAACTGATCGAAACAGTCGAATTGGCTTACGAAACATATCTGATTGTGTCCAAAATAGGGGTATTTTGCTAGCGGCGACATTCGTTGGGATTTATTTGGAGTTCGGATAAAATTCAACTTTTTTGAATTAAATAATATAAAATGTGGTATGCATACCCTAAGTATTCTAACCCTAGGTCAGACAAAAATTCTGTGGTTAACATTCTGACCTGCGCCTCCAAAGAAATCGACGATCAGCATCTTCCATCCTTCTCCTCCGATTTTCTCTAAATCCATCAACAATTATCAAAAATCCCAAACGAATAGAACGTTCAGCGTGATGAGATCTGGGTTCTGACCGGATATGATCGGAATTGGCGAATCGTGGTGAAGGAAATTGGAGCACAAAGGCTGGCGGTTCGTGGCAATTAGTCGGTGATGGGGATGACCGAATGGAATATGGTTGGGAGGGGAGTAGCTGACGTGGAGCCGCACAGTTTGGCAGCCTTGGATGCAACTCCGACCATCAAAGTGAAGGGAAACTCTGGTTTCTTTGACGTCGAGATGGGTTCTGGAATGAAAATGATGAAGACGGCCTCGATCTATTTAGGAATGTAATTAGCAAGTTAATTAAAATATTAACCATGTTATTAAAGTACTAATATTTAAATTCTTATATCTTATGCAAATCAAATCATAATTTGACGAAACTGATTGCGTTGGAATCGTAAATTTAAGATCTACAACATGGAACCGACCAAAAAAAAAAACAGGAGCAGCTAGAAATTTTGATTGGATTAAACACGTAGTTTAATTCAATAAAAAACAGTCGTTATTTAAACGATTCCGAAACCAATAAAAGTGAGAACACCTTCTCACTCAATTTATTTTACAGTCAAATATATACTAGGATGCAGACGGGGATTAGAAGCCCCCGACACCACTTATTGTACAAAACATGGATGTTTGTTTGAATTGGATGTATTAGTATTGTGATTGTGATATTGAAATGAAGTAAATAAAATAAGTATATATATATGCGTTGTATAAATTATTTATATATGCATTGTGTAAATTATTTATATACAATGTATAAATTCTTCTGAAAAGAAAATAAATATTCATTTACAAATTAAACGATTTGTTTATGTACACCCATTTAACTGATATTGATTGGGACGATAAATTTTTCACATCGCCCAACTGCACAAATAAAATCTGTGTTTGTTGATTGAAATCCCACACGATTATTAGGATGATATTTGACATACACTAATCCCAATTTTTTAGTTGCATGTCAATCGATTGGTTGACAGATTGTTGTAAGCGTTAATTATTTATATTTAATGCTTAAGCAGTTGTGTAATGCACTCTGGATGATGGCTGATTGTTTATCAATGTTGTTGTATACATGTGATGTATGAAATCCATATAAATAACATTATATGGTAATTGACTGTGTCTGATTCCAACTCAGGAATAAAAAATATTTTAAAATAATGAACATTTTAAAATAACGAATATTTTAAAATAATATTCAGTAAAGGATTAAAAAGTGAATTTGATTTTCGATTTTGGATGGACACGAAAATATTGAAATATGTGAAGCCGTGTTGGTTAGATATGTATCATTTTAACGCGAGCGATATTTATATCGATTTTATTCATTTTTATAATGAATATCGAAAAGGAAATGGTTTCAAAATCTGGTATTTTGAAAATATTATCATTTGTATATTATAATGATAAGGAGTATTCAATTTTGATTTAAAATTGGAATGAAATTGGGAATCGTTTTAAAAACGAATTTATAAAATACGTTTTGAACGAAATATATATTATTATATATATATTTATATATATATATATATTATTGGCTTGAATAGAATGCGCCGCGCAGCGACCATTCGCGAATTTCAGCCATTAACTTCGAATGGACGTAACGGGAATCCGACCATTGGATTCTCCTAAAATCGGAACCGTTGGGTTCGTATCGAAAAGAGTTTTCCTATGAATATAAGAGATTTGAAATCTAATGGTGGGTTTTTAAAATATATCCAAATCAATTTTAGAAAAGGTCGCTGTAAATGCAGTTCAATGACCGTTTATGGAAATGGACTGAAAGGGCCTTAATAAAATGATTAAAAATATGGAAAAATTATGTAAAATCATAATAAATGATTTGCAAAGAATCTGGATGAAAATTTCCACGTTAGTAAAGATAAAAATATATTTTTATCAAAATGAACTAGTTATTAACTAGAATGATAATCGAATGTTTTAGATAAATAAATTGAATTGAAATGATTTTAAAATAACCATAATTTTCCAATGTATGAATTTGAATGGAAATAATATTTGGAATATTTGGATATTGGATTCTGTGATGATATTATGGAGGAATTTGGAAGAGATATATATATATATATATCGTTATTCCCAATACGAAATTTGTTGATTACAGAATTTGATATTGAATATATGCCGATATAATTTCTATTTAGAGCCTTGTATTTAATATCGAATTGGATTTTGGGTTTGTCGTGAATGATTTCTTTATTAACACTGTTCTTAAACCTCGATGAGAAAAGAATAAATCTTTTAAATAAGATTTAGAGAAGTTTACCAATTAATTAATATTTAATTGGAATTGAATTGAAATTGAATTTTTGGGTTTATCGTGAACTGTGTTTTAAATAACGCTAGTTCTTTAACCCAATTAACAGTGAAGAGATGATTTGGAATTTATTAATCTATTTATTAAGATTTAATGGAAAATTTCCAATGTAAAGTTTTCCGATTTAATAAAATAAATTGGAATGGAATGGAATTCGATTTGGTAATAATCGAAGTGAGCTTCTGTGGAGGAAGTCCATTACTATATATGGAATTTAAAAGGTTTTGCCGTAATTCCATTTATATTATTGGTCGGATATGGAAATTTATATCGATTATATATATATATTGATTTGTCTTCCGTGAAGATTCCGTAATTAATGGAACGAGATTTTGGGTTTATCGTGAACTGTGTTTTAAATGACATTGGTTCTTTAACCCAGTTAAAGACGGGATTTATTTCCTAAATTTGAATAATCATTAAATAATGATTTTTGGAAATTAAAACTAAGAGAAGTTTTAATGAATATTTAATTAGATTGAAACGGGAATGTGATAATTAAAATTATCACATTTGTGAAATAATCGAGATGGAGTACCACCAGTTTTACTCCAAGCGATAGTAAAAACTTTAATTAGATTTGAACGTGAAATGGTAATTAATTTTACCAGTAACACCGTGGTGTTAGATATGGAGTATTACCAGTTTTGCTCCATGGGATGAATAGGTTGGTACTGGGAAATTAAACAAATGATTACTTCGGTAAGGTGGCTAATCCCGACTAGTTTGGAAAACCTTAATTTTGCTTAAATTGTGAAAAGAATATTTGAATAAAAAGATATTCTGGATTGGAATGAGGTGTATGTTGTTATTTATAGCACTTTTAAGATACGTGGGTTATTTGGAAAGACTGAGTTTATCCCATTTTGAATAATTAATACGACGATAAGTTGACGATGAAGACGGTGGTTGAAGACCGGAGATATTCACATCGTTTGGATGATTACTGATGTCTTGATTGGGTTGTACACCCAAGGCAAGGTAATAAGTGATGATCGTCCAGACGTACTTGGAGATTGATCGGATATGCAAGGACCTCTCTCCTGTATTGGACATATGGGATGGGGAATAAGGTGCCTCCGGTTTCGTTCAGACCCAGAACGAACTAGTAAATAGATAGTGTGCCTGACATTGTATTCCTTTATACTGTATTTGTTGATCTCTGCTAAATATATTTCTGTTTGGTGGCGGAGAATTTATTCTCTTGCTTAACACCCTTCTCTGAGATGTATGAGCATAGAGGGTATATATTGGTAGAAATCAGTGGTATGGTATGGATTGACTGTGTGGCATGCTGAGATGCATGTGATCAAGGCTTTTGTTGAAAAGCAGAGCCTTGTGGTTGATGATCAAAGCACGACTTTAAACAGCATAGCTTTGTGTAGCATTAATTTGCGAGCTTCACATTCCGGTATGAACCTAAAATGGTTGAGGAACATATGGAAATGGACATATGATAGTTTCTGGCTAGGAGTAACATCATGGTATGGAGCCCACCGTGTTTATTCATGTGGATGTTGCTTATTATTACTTGATGGGAAGTGTTGCGCCTTGGATATATTGGTCACTACGGGGCCGACGGATGTTATGGTCGATATACTGACCAGATTTTATGCCCTATAGGGCAGGATAACATATAGTTTATGGTATTACTAATCATCGACGGGTGACCGACTATGTGGCTAACCGTAGGTGCAGTTGCGGCTGTATCCTGAGGCTCGTGCTAGAGAGTGTCGAATCGGTAAGGACGACCGCTTGCCTTGGTCCATAGATGGAAACCCACTTTCCAATACGTGATTTCACGATTTTAGTTGTAAATATATATTTGGCGACGTAATATTATGGTACCTACGCCGCCTATGATTGATACATTTATATTTGAAATTGATTTCTTCACTTATAGTAATAATAAAATATGAAATTTTCAGGTACCAAGAATTTTTGGCTATTATAAGGTAAAACTCTATCCTCGACTGCGTTCATTGTGTGATGGGACCTGAGTCTTATAATAGCTTCATTTTTCTGTTTAGCATTGCGTTTTATGTTTTATGCACTGGTATTCTTGGGGTTAAACCCATTCCATATTATACAGCATGGTCCCTTGTATTATCTAACTTTAAAATAAAGCTAATAACTGTTTTAGTTCTCACACTAGTCCTATGACTAACCTGGAGTTTATTGTTTTTACCTAAACTCTGGGTGCCCCTACTTTCCACACGAGCAACTGGTAGTTTTGGTTTTGCAGATATTTTTTCCTCAGGATCCTGGATTTATAGATGAAGCTATATTTGGAAAGCTTTGTATCAGTGTATTTCTTCCAGTTGTGTTATGTATTATTTTTCTGCTGCATTATAATTTAAATCTCTGATATTTATCAAATATATATTATTTATTCGTACTCTATTATATTCTTGGACTCTGATGTAAGTGTTGTAATAACAATTAAATGTTCTGTCGTTTGCGTTCCGATTAGTCTTGTTCTCAACTCAATCCGGCCTTTTCCGTCTCTTCGGAGATCGGGGGATTTCGGATCGTTATAGTTTGGTATCGGAGCTTTGGTTTACAAAGCTCGAGAACAAGACACATTAGAACCAAACGAAAGAATTCATCGGAGATTGGATTAGTAATATCCAATGAGAATGAATCGTTAGAGATGGGATCAGTGGTATCCTAGAATGAGTTTCGAGGAGTGTTATTTTTAAAATAAAAATGAAAACAAATTTAGTTTTGAAAATTATATCATACCATACGTAATTGAATATTTTATTTTAAATTGATTTGGACAATCGAGTATATGAAGATTTTGCATATACGCCTAGCTAGCGTGTATTCGAAGTCTCTTATATACCAGATATATATACAATCACCCTCTAGTCACCTGGAGATGATTCTGATGATGGAGCTCGATCATCAGCATTTATGTTCGAGTTTCGAAGGTGGGATTTCTATATATTTCCAATTGACTGGTGTGAGAACCAAAACTAGATAGGGTTTATTATTTGTGATTTGGCACTAAAAATTGAATTTTTGAGTATATATATTAAAGATATATGATTGCAAAGTTAACCAACTAATTGATTGCTGGTTGTGATATGTGATTATTAATTCAACTAATTAAAATATTGGAATGATTATTAATTTAACCAATATGAAAATGAAAGGAAATTTAAGCCAAATCGAAGCAAATATTGAACTGAATTGACATTTGTTTGAAATTGTGTACATGTACATATATATATGTGTGAACAGGTCATAGCATGGAAGCTAAGAAGAGGAATAAAATTGTATGCCTGACAAATAGGTACACATTTACTGTATTTCTTGGGTTTGATGATTTTATGAGCCAATTGGCTTTTTCTTTTTCTTTTTGGATTGATGAGGGCCCTGTGAGGCTAGTTGCGGTTTTAAAGGTCTCCCTGTACAAAGGAGGTTATGGTGAAATTTTCGAAAATTTAGGGTGTTAGCCAAATTTTGGAGAAATTGGAAAATTCTTAGAAACTGAAAAGTTGACGAATGAAAGACGGAATGAAAATTGAGTTGGTTAGTTAAACAACTTTCAGCTCCTTTTCTTTTCGAGGACGAAAAGATTTTAAGTGGAGGAGATTGTAACAACCCGGGATTTCAGAACCAATTTAAAATTTTTAATTAAGCTATATTAATGGATTTCGAAGATTTAAAATGATTTATTTTAAATAATAACAACAAAAAATTTATTTTAATCGTAGTTAGAACGTATAATTTTAATTATAAAACGAGCCTGAAATGGCGCGGTAGTTTGAAATTTCGATTTCTAATTTCAATTGAGTATACAGAATTCATTTTTAATCAGAATTGGACGAAACAAGAAATATTTGAATCTATTTAATTATATCTTCTTAACGAATGTGAAAAACTGAGATTTCATGATATAAACTGAAATTTATGTCTAGTTTAAAATTCAGAATAGTCGTTATGGAATTTATATATATTTTAAAATAATATATAGCCCTTAAAAATAGTCATTTTGTAAACGACCCCAGTTTTCGATGAAATCACTTTTGTTGGATCCAGAATGTCAAATTATTGCTATATTTCAATTTTCGTAATTTTTGGAATTGATATGTGGGCGTGGTGAATTTAAATGCATTTGGTACTTTCAATTTGAATTTAATTGACTAGAAAATGACCATTTTTCAAATGGCCTCCAAATTCGATGAAATTAGTTTTGTTAAGACCGTATCATCAAAACATAGCTAGATTTATTTTTCAATAATTTTTGGAGTCAGTATATGGCCCCAGTAAATTAAAATGTACATTTAAATTCAATATATATTGATTTATATTATTAATTTGACGAAAACTGATCGAAACAGTCGAATTGGCTTACGAAACATATCCCATTATGTCTGAAATGGGGGTATTTGGCTAGGGGCGACATTCGTTGGGATTTATTTGGAGTTCGGATAAAATTCAACTTTTTCAAATTAAATAATATAAAATGTGGTATATATACCCTAAGTATTCTAACCCTAGGTCAAACAAAAATATGTGGTCAACAATTTGACCTGCGTCTCCAAAGAAATCGATGATTAGCATCTTCCATCCTTCTCCTATTTTCTCTAAATCCATCAACAATTATCAGAAATCCCTAACGAATAAAAGGTTCAGCATGATGAGATCTGGGTTTTGACCGGATATGATCAGAATTAGTGAATCGTGGTGACGAAAATTAGAGCACGAAAGCTCGGCGATTCGTGGAAATTAGTCGGTGTAGAGATGATCGAATGGAGTGTGGTTGGGGGTGAGTAGCTGACATGGAGGCGCACTGTTTGGCGGCCTTGGATGCAACTCCGACCATCAGAGTGAAGGGCGGCGCTGGTTTCTTTGACGTCGAGATGGGTTCTGGAACGAAAATGATGAAGACGGCCTCGATCTATTTAGGAATTTAATTAGCAAGTTAATTAAAATATTAACCATGTTATTGATGTTATTAAAGTATTAATATTTAAACTCTTATATCTTATTCAAATCAAATCAGAATTTGACGAAACTGATTGTGTTGGAATCATAAATTCAAGATCTACAACATGGAACCGACCAGAACAAAAACAAGAGCAGATGGAAATTTTGATTGGATTAAATGCGCAGTTTAATTCAAAAAAAACAGTTATTATTTAAACGATTCCGAAACCAATCAAAGTGAGAACACCTTCTCACTCATTTTATTTTACAGTTAAATATATACTAGGATGCAGACGTGGCTTAGAAGCCCCCGACACAATTTATTGTACAAACCATGGATGTTTGTTGAATTGACTGTATTGTGTATTGTGATTGTGATATTGAAATAGAGTAAATAAAATATGTATATATTCGTTGTATAAATTATTTATATATGTGTTGTATAAATTATTTATATACGCTGTATAAAATTCTCCTGAAAAGAAAATAAATATTCATTTACAAATCGAACGATTTGTTTATGTACACCCATTTAACTGATATTAATTGGGATGATAAATTTTACACGTCTCCCAACAACACAAATAAAATCTGTGTTTGTTGACTGAAATCCCACACGATTATTGGCATGATATTTGACATACACATATTCCAATTGTTTAGTTGTATGTCAATCGATTGGTTGACGGACTGTTGTAAGCGTTAATTATTTATATTTAATGCTTAAGCAGTTGTGTAATGCACTCTGGATGATGGCTGATTGTTTATCAATGTTGTTGTATACATGTGATGTATGAAATCCATGTAAATAACATTATATGGTAATTGATTGTGCCTGATTCCAACTCAAGAATAAAGAATATTTTAAAATAACAAACAATTTAAAATAACGAACATTTTAAAATAATATTCAGTAAAAGATTAAAAAGTGAATTTCATGTCCGATTTTGGATGGACATGAAAATATTGAAATATGTGAAGTCGTGTTGGTTAGATATGAATCATTTTAACGTGAAAGATATTTATATCGATTTTATTCATTTTTATAATGAATATTGAAAAGGAAATGATTTCAAAATCTGATATTCTGAAAATATTATCATTTATATATTATAATGATAAGGAGTATTCAATTTTGATTTAAAATTGGAATGAAATTCGGAATCGTTTTAAACACGATTTTATAAAATACGTTTTGAACGAAATATATTTTATATATGTATATATATATATATATTAATGGATTGAATAGAACGCGCCGCGCGGCGATCGTTCGCGAATTTCGACCATTAACTTCAAATGGACATAACGGGAGATCCGACCGTCAATTTCTCCTAAAACCGGAACCGTTGGGTTCGCATCGAAAAGAGATTTCCAATGAATATAAGAGATTTGAAATCTAACGGTTGGTTTTTAAAATATGTCCAAATCAATTTTAGAAAAGGTCGCTGTAAATGTAGTTCGATGATCGTTTATGGAAATCGACTGAAAGAGCCTTAATAAAATGATTAAAAATATGGAAAAATTATGTAAAATCATAATAAATGATTTGGAAAGAATTTGGATGAAAAATTCCACGTTAGTAAAGATAAAAATATATTTTTATCAAAATGAACTAGTTATTAACTAGAATGATAATCCAATGTTTTTAGATAAATAAATTAGATTGAAATGGTTTTAAAATGATCAGAATTTTCCAATTTATGAATTGGAATGGAAATAATCTTTGGAATATTTCGATATTGGATTCTGTGTTTATACATATATTTTGGAGGAACTTGGAAGATATATATATCGTTATTCACAATACGATATTTGTTGATTTTAGAATTTGATATTGAATATAAGCCGATATAATTTCTATTTAGATCCATGTATTTAATATCGAATTGGATTTTGGGTTTGTCATGTGTGGTGTCTTTATTAACACTGTTCTTAAACCCCAATGAGAAAAGAATAAATCTTTTAAATAAGATTTAGAGAAGTTTACCAATTAATTAATATTTAATTGGAATTGAATTGAAATTGGATTATTGGGTTTATCGTGAACTATGTTTTAAATAACACTTGTTCTTTAACCCAATTAATAGTGAAGAGATGATTTGGAATTTATAAATCTTTTATTAAGATTTAATGGAAAAATTCCAAAGTAAAGATTTCCAATTTAATAAAATAAATTTGAATGGAATGGAATTCGATTTGGTAATAATCGACGTGAGCTTCTATGGAGGAAGGTAGTTACTATATGGAATTTAAAAGGCTTTGCCATTATTCCATTTATATTATTGGTTGGATACGGAAATTTATATCGATTATATATATTGATCTGTTTTCTTTGAAGATTTCATAATTAATGGAACGAGATTTTGGGTTTAACGTCGACTGTGTTTTAAATGACATTGGTTCTTTAACCCAGTTAAAGACAGGATTTATTTCCTAAATTTGAATAATAATTAAATAATGATTTTTGGAGACTAAAACTAAGAGAAATTTTAATGAATCTTTAATTAGATTGAAATGAGAATGTTATAATTTAAATTATCACATTTGTGAAATGATCGAGAATGGAGTACCACCAGTTTTACTCTAAGCGATAGCAAAATCTTTAATTAGATTTGAACGTGAAATGGTAATTAATTTTACCGGTAACACTGTGGTGTTAAATATGGAGTATTACCAGTTTTGCTCCTTGGGATGAATAGGCTGGGATTGGGAAATTAAACAAATGATTACTTCGGTAAGGTGTGCTAATCCCGACTAGTTTGGAAAACCTTAATTTGGTTTAAATTGTGAAAAGAATATTTGAATAAAAAGATATTCCGGATTGGAATGAGGCGTATGTTGTGTTTTATTGCACTTTTTGTCAGACACACGAGTTATTCGGAAAGACTGGATTTATCCCATTATGAATAATTAATCGGTGGTTGAAGACCGTAGATCTTCACATTGTTTGGATGATTATGGATGTCTTGATTGGGCTATACACCCATGACAAGGTAATAAGTGGTGATCGTCCAGACGTACTTGGGGATCGACTGGATATGCGAGGACCTCTCTCCTGTATTGGACATATGGGACGAGGAATAAAGTGCATCCGGTTTCGTTTAGACCCGGAACGAACTAGTAAATGGATAGTGTGCCTGACATTGTATTCTTTTATACTGTATTCGTTGATCTCTGCTAAATATATTTCTGTTTGATGGCAGAGAATTTATTCTCTTGCTTAACACCCTTCTCTGAGGCGTATGAGCTTAGAGGGTATATATTGGCAGAAATCAGTGGTACGGTACGGATTGACGGTGTGGCATGCTGAGATGGATGTGATCAAGGCTTTTGTTGAAAAGCAGAGCCTTGTGGTTGATCATCAAAGAACGACTTTAAATAGCATAGCTTTGTGTAGCGTTAATTCGCGAGCTTCACATCCCGGTATGAACCTAAAACGGATGAGGAACGTATGGAAATGGACATATGTTAGTTCCTGGCTAGGAGTAACTTCATGGTATGGAGCCTAGACTGTTTACTCATGTGGATGTTGCTTATTATTACTTGATGCTTCTGGAGTCTAGTGAACCGAAGGGTGAAATAAAAGGATTTCAAGCAATAATGATATTACGTGGAAGTTAAATTCCCTGGTTAATTCAAATCTTAATATATCAAGGTGAATTTTTTTTCTTGCGGACCTTAAAGTATATCCGTTTATAAAGAAAACTTATATCGAATCAAGCGCTTCAATGATTCAACAAGAAAATCTATACAAAAAGTCGGTTCCATAAGGTCTCGTTTAATTCAAATTTTTAGCTTTCAAAAATAAATCTACACAACATGTGTCAAACCCGTTTCATTAAACAAATCTTAGTCAAACCTACCCAATTTAAGTTGATTCAAGAAATCTATCGATTTCATTTTTATTTTTATATATATACAATAAACAAATTTCGATTTATGATATATTACGTTTATAAAAATGATTTGAGAAAGAAAACTTATTGTAAAGATATTCTTATACTTTGATGTAATTGTTGTAATAACAATGAAATGTTCTGTCATTTGCGTTCCGATTAGTCTTGTTCTCAACTCAATCTGGCCTTTTCCGTCTCTTCGAAGACAGGGGGATTTCAGATCGTTATAGCTCCCTTTCTAAACTAAGTGCCCGCATATATATGATATAGCTGATGTTTGTATTGAGAATGCATGTTTAAGTTTACTGGGAAAATATATATTCAATAAGTGTTGGAAATAAATGGGATTTTATGAATAAAGAAGTTAACATCCAAATGAAAATGGCTCACAGTAGTGTTTCCCTTTTTAAATCCTTTGTTTACTTTAATAGACAAGATTAAAGATGATTGAATAGATACCATAAGTATGTGTTAAAACTGTATATAACAACAATTTATTTGATTGAGTTGGCAAGGCATGACTTTGGAATTCAATAACCTGCTGAATGTATGACAAGAAATATGGTTTAAAAGATAAAATTTATGTATGTAAACCATATGACTGACTTGAGATAGTCTGATACAGTTTTAAGGCTAATACTCTATTTGGGAATTCTTGTATATACATGTAAGTTACGGTAATATCATGGACTTCTTTAAAATCAGGTTTTACACTGATTTGTGAAATAAATACTTCAAATAATTATGATTAAATTGTGGGACACAATTTTAAAAAGGAGGGGCTTGTGTAGTGACCCTATATTTTTCTAATGGGATGATTAAAGAATGATTTAGAGAATATATTTATGTGATATATATATATATATATATATATATATATATATATGTATATTGTAAATGCAAGGGTGCATCGGTGGGTGCAAGGTGCACAAGTAAATTAACTACAAGTTTTAAAATAAAATATCTTTCATTAATAAGATTCTATGTTTAAATTAAAGATTAAAAATATAAAAGCATGGAAATATTTATAAACAAAACATAAGAGATGCAGACTTATATGAAATATGAAATAATATATGTATGTATTAAAAATAATGATAAGTGTGTGCAAGGTATAAAAGAGTCCCCGAGAAAAAAAAAATGAATTTGCGGAAATTTAATCAGACAAGAGTGTCTGAAACACAATAGCCTTTGAAAATAAAAGCTTACATAAACATGTCGATTTATAGAAAGTGTTTATGTAAATTATTTAGTAGAAAATTATTGGACATATATTTATTATATGAACACTGAGTAGAGATTTACATAAGGCAAGGGTATGTTCACTGAATAAAAGAAAAGCAAATATAAATGAATGTATCAAGTTTTAATATGAAGAAATGGGATGATATTGGGTAATATATTAAATATACACCAATGATAATTCTTTGGCTCGGGAGAGAGATAAGATCAATGCAAATAGCATGATCAAGGGGTAAAAATGGAAATCAATAGAGAACCTTTTTCTTAGCAAAAGAACACCCATTCTAACTTTATAAACCAGCCACTTCTTAATCAAATAAAAGTAGAATTGGGTAGATAAGTGTGTAATACATATTGGTGCCTTAAAATAACCTGGGCAAGGGTAAGTTTGGCATCACCCACACCTGGAAACCCTAGACCTATGCTATTTATAACCAACAAGAAATATGGTCGGGGGTTAATGATCTTTCTTTAATGGAAAATAAACAAATAAAATGCAATACAAAATGGAGGAATAGCAGCAGCATCTAGGGAAGATCTAAGAATAAAAGCATAGGGATTAAAGCAAGAAAATAGGTGAGTATAAATTATTTTATGTAGGCACTATGTCCTAGAAAAAAGGCAGCCATATTTTATTGAATATGTCTATGTTTACTGCATATGTATATGCTCATTCTAAATGAAGAAAATAGAGACTGAACTTCTATTTTATTTATGCATTTTTGATTGATGAAATGATTTATATGAAACAAATATACAGCTTAAAAACTTGCAAATGAATAATCATGATTTATTAGTGTGAGGTAGGATTGAATGATAAGGATTAAGCAGCATGAACAAGAGAGTTACAAGCTTATGTCTAATCCCATATTAGAAGAGTGAAGATGTGCAATATAGAGTATATTTGATGATCTCCTTCATTAATATAATTCTCCGCATTAATACTTCTTTATGAAGCTTTCAAGTGAGAGAATCAGGGCCTAAGAGGCTTTAATCCTATGCTCACAGTAATGTAAACAAAAGAAGATTTAGTAATGCATATGAAAAGGATCTTATATGATATATTTCTGTAAAAATGCTTTGAGAAATAATGATTGAGTTGTTAGTGTGTGTGATGGATGTGAATGAAGGCCTACTTGCTAGGCTTGAATGAGTGAATGGTTGTTGTAGAATATGCAGTATTCATGTATATGTTTAATTAGTGGATGTACACATATTTATCAAGGATGACTGTAGGATTAACCCAGGGATGTGGGTGGGGAAATTAATGCTAAGAAACAAGCAATAAGAAGGATAAACGAATATGTAATTAAACGTGAATGGAGTCATTTCATTGATCTGTTTGGTTTCAGGTGGTAAACCAGGCATGCATATGGCATGTTAGTGCCCTAAGGCCTTTGTGTGATGGGTTAACAGATAGGGGGATCCCACACAGTTTGCACACGGTGTTCAATGCAAGGAGATGGACTCAAGAAACTGAATATATTAATTCATAAAATGTTGATGAGGCTAGGCTAAGAAAGTAAGAAGCAATGCGAAATGGATGGCATGGATTGTATCTCTAAATATATGTTTTAGAATGTGACTGTTGGTTTTGTGTTATGCTTGTTGATCTACATACCTAGGAGATTTGCTATCCTAGTATACACTAAATGATATGGATTGATATGCCCAAAAATTCAAAGTATATATATTTACTCAAGCATGAACTTATATTTGACAAGTTATGTTCCACGAAGAATTAACACGGATGAGAAGCCTTATAAGTATGACCACTGAATAATTATAACCTTGTAAATAACATGGTTAGAATATGAGTTGATGCTAATTTGTAAAACAACACGAAGAGTGTATAATTTGATCATATTATTGTTTATATATGACTCTTACATAATCTGATCATACTGTTTATATGAAATACTTTATACTCATACCAGACAAGAGTGTCTAACCCTTTTTGATTGCATTGTAATGATTTGGGGTGTCTCATTCAAAATTGGGCTGCCTAGTGATTGTTTGTAGGAATATATGATTGGAATAACAAGTGTTTGGGCTAAGGAAATGGGTGAAATTAAGTATGATATAATAGGACGAGGCAACAGTTTAATATGAAGCAATATATACTGTTTTGAGAATGTTTATGTAAGATGCATGAAAATGGTTTACATGGATAATTGTAATTTAAAATGGTATGTTTGTATGATATATGTCTCCGTAATGATGAATGATGCTTGAAGTTGATGTATGCATATATATTATGGGTTGATGGAAGAAAGTATGACATATTAGTAATATATGTATATGTTGACTTTCTTATGAAGCAAGTTAATAGTTAAACTGTATTTATAAATAAGTTTAAATTAGGTAGCAATAGGCTTTCTTGTACACTATTTTTGATACTAAAAAAAGAGTAAAAGTAACGTTATTGAGTTACTGTTTGTAAAGAGTTAAGTTATTAGGTTTAAAAAGGAACTTTACATTTATTTGTTATGCATGTTAAAGTGAATGAAGTATAATTTAAATGAATAAACTCAATACCTGGTAAGGGTGTGTTTACATTCAAATTATTAAGTCTTAGTAATTGTCTAAGCAGTTTGGGTAGCTCTAGTTAAATGTAGGTGCTGAGATATACGTCCTTAAGATATAATATTCATGCATAAGAATGTCCTCTTGTTGATAACTTGGAAATAAATAAAATTAGGATTTTAAATAGACAAGAAACTATATAAAAAGGGCTGTGTGTAAACTCTTTGCACATGTGATGCTACCATGTTTGAGTATGGAAAGAAGAAGGTTTAGCTATGCCTATATTTGGTACTTAAAAGGAATAGATGGAAGAATGTTATAACTATAGCCTCATCTAAATATATGTATACGTAAGGTACATGTGTTGGAAATTAGAGCATCAAAATTATAGCAAATAACACAGTTTAGCTTGAGATTTATTATAGGTATAGGCAAGGTAGCAAAAGAACTACTAAACTATTGTTTTGATACCAAAAAGCAGAGTGTATGGGATTGTTAATAGGATGCTGACTTGTTAAAGTTTTTTATTTTATTAGGCTATGCTTATTGATGTGAGCAGATAAGACTTAAAAGGGATGAACCATATGTTTAGAGAAATTGTTGAGTTTAGTTAATTTGGTCAAAAGCTGATATTGAATTAGCTAAATGTGGAAGATGGAATGAATATTTTATGCCAAATATGTTTGTATGAAACTTCCATCTTGTTGATAATCTAGGAATGAGTACAGCCTGAATTTAAAGGCACGAAATATTAGAGCATTCCCAGCAGAGTAGAGGGGAGGTGAAATGGGGAGGAAAGTGGAGTCGACGCTCTCCAGCAGCGGCGCGACGAGGGTGGGGAGCAGTTTGAAATGGCGACGCTCGCCATTTCAGAAATTTGAGCGTCGAGACCTAAACGGTTTCAAGAAAACCGAATAAGCCCTAAACGGTTTTCATAAAACCGTTTAAGCTCTAAACGGTTTTATGAAAACCGTTTAGGGGTTAATTTCTGTTTTTAAATACCCTTTGGTTTTATACGGTTATGTGAGAACCGTATAAAACATTGTTTTATTTTTTTTAAGATAATACGCTTTTTGATGTGTTAATTTAATATGTGTGAATTAATTTTTAAATTTATGTAAATATAAGTTTTCAAATTAATTTAGAACATGGATTTCAATATAAATTACTTAAAACTAGTAATTTTTTTTAATAACCCACAAAACAATACACCCAACATTGAAAATTAAAACTAGGATACAACAAGCCAGAAATAGCAGCATAGAAAAAACAGAATTACAACCAACTTAGAAAACTAAAGCTAGGATACAACACACTCGAAATAGCAACATAGATTGTGTCTACATCTCGGAACTTCCTTCTTCTCCTTGATATCGTTTCTGCTAAGCCCTCAATATACGGTCTGTTTTTGCTAAAGCATACTGAAGAGCCTATCCGGTCAAATGCGATATATCCCTTAATAGAAACGCATCATCTTCTTTTTCCTTCAAACGTCTTTCACGTTTTTCTTTGTAAGCAGTTCTTTGTATGAGAGCTATAGTTCTAGCGGCATCTTGCTGCGGCTGCATCTCCATTATCTGCAGCTTTTCACGGTCTTCGTTGTTGGAGACGGATGCGAGTGATATATTACTTAACAACGAAGTTAGTTTATCACTAGACGATGCTAAATCTTTTGTTTCCTTATTTCTCAGCAGTGCTCTTTTGCTTGATTTTATTCCTTCTGGCCTTGTTTCAACCCCACCATACATCATTCCCGAATTTGGAGTCACAGGTGTACTGTTATTCCCATCCTCGTCTGTAGCTATAGGAGCTTCAACTGTATTTCCCGGGGATGAATCCACCGAAAGTCTGGAAGCTACATTTCTTAAGTTAGATTCTTCGGTGTCCACAAGATATACATCATCCATTTCGCATAGATTGGCCCAACGTGGACAAAAAGAAAGAATTTCCAATGCTGCATGAGCAATGAATTCAGTTTTACATGTGTCACGATATATGGTATCATAATCGTCCTTCAGATCTCTGAATGTTTGACCGCTTCTAAGCGAATCCCCCCTTAATGCTTTTATCCCTTTGTACTTGGTACACATATTATTCAAATTATACCATGCAGTCTTCGTGCTCTCAATTGATCTTCGTGTCACGCATTCAGGATCTCCGTTGTATAAATCGTTAACCCTCTGGTAGAAAAACTTACCACCAGAACGGCCTTCAGCAACAACAGACGCGTTTACCCATGCATTAGCTAACACTGTATAATCAGCTGCTTTCCATATTTTACCAGTAGCTACAGTTTTTTCCATGCTACTTTGAACGGGAGTTTCTTTTGTTTTTCACTTGGTGTAAGACCGTTTGGCCTTGGCTTTCTCCGGTACATGGGCCGGAGCAAACATCTGTTGGTGTACGTTTTGATTATGAAGTTGGCCGTACATGGTACTGTACTGCTGGGTGAGGTTCATATGGTGGAGATATTGACTTTGTTCTGGAGATAGGAACGGGGATGGAATCATTGAAGGGTTGTCGGCTTGAGATAATAAATTAGTAAAATTACCAATGTTATCATCGGTATAGCCAGAGAAATTGTTGTTGTTGGGATCAGCCATTGTTGTTTGCTTAGAAGTGGATTTGTTTGTGAGTATAAGGAAAACAACCATACCTCCGTATTTATAAAGTAAAGGATGCGAGTATAAGGAAAACAAGGTAAGTTTACTTATCCTGACCCTGTAATGTTGTATAACCAAACAAACTTTAATGATTCCCTTGAATGGTGTGATGCTTTACTTTACTTTACTCTACTTTACTTTACTTTACTTTATTTTACTTTACTTTGTTTTACTTTAACTTTTCTTTTCTTTACTTTACTTTACTTTGCTTTAACTTTGCTCTACCTATATTAAACGTTTGAATTGTAGTTTAACCACACACTTCGAAATGGCAAACGAAAACTGGACTGCTTCAGACTACGTTGTTTTGATAAAGGCGTACAATGAAGCAGACGTAGTACATATGGAAGAAGAGTTAGATCAAGATATTTGGGCTACCCTCAATGATTTTTACAACAATCATACTAGGTGTAGAGTACAGAGGCCCAACTTAGCAACCAGAAGCGCCTTCTGCTTATTTACTACCGACTGTATGAATTACCGCAAAGTAATTGATGAGATAAAAAAGAATGGCGTCTTTAAGGAGAAACGGTCGACGTACGACTCACTCTATCTTTTCAAGTACCGTTCAAACTTCGTCGGCCATGAAGCGTACGGGTTATGGTACAATCATATTATACAGTTTGAGTAGTATATTGTTATATTATGTGTCGTATTCAGTATGTATCGTTTGGTTTATGTGTCGTATTCGGTATGTATTGTTTGGTTTATCGTTTGGTTTATGTGTGAATTCAGTATTGTTATAGTATGTATGTCGTATTCAGTATGTATCGTATTCAGTATGTATTGCTATATTGTATCGTTTAGTTTATGTCTTGCTCAACTTACATTAAAAGTAGTGTTCAACTCACATTAAAAGTCGTGCTCCACTGACATTAAAAGTCGTGCTCCACTGACATTAAAAGTCGTGCTCCTAATAAAGAGTCAAGGAGTTACAGATTTGGGTCGTCCTCTTTTGAAATTTGAAAATAAGGCATTTAAGGAGTCAAGGAGTTACATACAGTTTGGGTCATCCACTTCTGAAGTGTGAAAATAAAGAGTTAAGGCATTTAAGGAGTCAAGGAGTTTTATACAATTTGGGTCGTCCACTTCTGAATTGTGAAAATAATGAGTTAAGGCTTTTAAGGAGTCAAGGAGTTATATACAGTTTGGGTCGTCCACTTCTGAATAGTGAAAATAATGAGTTATATTAAATCAAACGTGCATTTTGCATATTAGCCACACTATTAAATAGAAAGGCAAAATATTTAAAGTACATAAAACAATACAATAATTGAGTACTACAACGTTACAATAGTTCAACAACCTCATAGACTATATCTAAGCAGTACCTTTCGTATGCCATAAATGCTCAACCAGGTCGTCCTGCAGTTTACTATGGACCTCCCTAGACCTAATTTTACGTAGTCGCCTTAGAAATACCTCAAGAGTCGCTGGATTTCGATCAGCAACAACAGTTGCTGTGTTATCAGGATCATATCCCAAATAAGACGGAAATTTTCCTCTTTCTTCTTCGGTGATCATGTTATGCATTATAATACAAGCACGCATAATGTTGCTCAAAACCTGTGGCTTAAATAATTTAACAGGATTTTTAACAATCGCAAACCTTGCTTGGAGAACCCCGAATGCACGTTCTACGTCTTTTCTCGCTGCCTCTTGCCTTTTAGCATAGTATTTTTCTTTCTCTGTTTCAGGAGTGGGAATTGTTTTGACAAGCGTACCCCAAGAAGGATAGAAGCCATCTGCTAAATAATACCCCATGTCGTATGTATTTCCTGCAATATTAAAATCACATGCAGGTGCTTTTCCATGTACAAGGCTCTTAAACAAATGTGATTGGTGAAGCACATTAATATCGTTCATTGAGCCAGGACATCCGAAAAATGCATGCCAAAACCACAGATCATGTGAAGCAACTGCTTCGAGTATCATTGTCGCTTTAGGGTAATGTCCAATAAACTGGCCGTGCCATGCTGTAGGACAGTTTTTCCATTCCCAATGCATGCAGTCTAGACTGCCTAACATGCCGGGAAATCCTCTTTTGGCTCCTAGCCTTTTCAATTTGTTGACATCGCTTTGCGTCGGAGCACGTAGATACTCCTCACCGTACATTTCAATTATGGCTACACAGAACTTTCAAGGCTTAAGGTAATAGTACTTTCACTCATTCGGACAACCTCATCAAACGCATCTGGAGCTATTCCATAAGCTATTACATGTAATGCACCTATAATTTTTTGGTACGGCGAACATCCTAAGGTACCCGCACTATTGCGTTTTTGAACAAAATAATTATCGTGTTCAACAACTCCATTGAAAATGCGCATAAACATATTCTTGCTCATACGAAAACGGCGTCTGAAGTCTTCAGGACCATACGTACAAGGGGTGTTGAAATAATCTCTAAGTAATCTTGCAGTACCTCCTTTATGATCCTGCATCTTCCGTTTGTCTACACGACCGTATGTGCTGCCTCCTCGATTACCCCGAGATGAACTTTCAGCTAAGAAATGTTGGTTAATCTTTAATTGTTGCACGGCAATAGCTTGCATCATTACCAGTAAATTATCGCCATCGGTCGAGCTATCTGAAGAAAACTGCAGAAATTTTGTATGCTTCCACATTTCATCGCCTTCATCGGAATCAGAATCAGTATAATCCAGATCAGTGTCGCTAGAGTTTATTGATTCTTCGATTTGCGCATCTGATTCGTAAACAGAATCGTCGTTGTGGACATTATGAGACATTTTTGGTGTTGTGAAGCTTAAATGTGCACACCTGAAGTGGTTTTATAGCTTCTTCAACCCGTAATTGCAACGGCTATATAAAGAATAATGTATTAAAGTATATTCAATAACGACTATAAATTGCATTGGCTCTAAATTTGAAATGTATTTTACTGTATACCAACGGTTATTTATTTAAACTTTATTTTAATATTCAATTTTATAGCCGTTAACTACGTTTTGGCCGTTCGACCAAATTCTAGAAGAAAAAAAAAACCAAATTCAAATGGTTTTCAGAAAACCATTTTTTGGTTAAACGGTTTTCAAAAAACCGTTTAACCCATAAACGGTTTTCTGAAAACCGTTTACGGTAAAATTGTCAAATAAAAAAAAAAGAACAGAGCGTCCCCCCACCGACTGCTGGATGGGTGGGGGGGATTCACGCTCTAAATTGAGCATCCACGCTCAATTAAGCATCCACTGCTAGTAATGCTCTTAGACCATTATGTGCATATATCAGAACTGATGTGATGGTATTATACTGTGATGAAAAGAGGTATGGTTATAGACAGGCCTATATCTTTTACAATGAATTTAGACATTCTCATCAACATAAAGGTGGAACGAAGCTATATATATATACACACAAGTTTGTACATGTTAGTCCTCAAAATACCAAAACTATGATTAAATAGCTCATTCTTATTAACAGAATTGTTTTGATTAGAGAGCTTTGTGTGAATGGGTATGTAAATCTGTGTTGAGGTGATAATACTTTGCTGTCATTACAAGTAATATAGTTGTAGCTAAGATTATATTTATTTATATACATGTGAATGTATACGACATAATGAACATAAGAATAGAACAAAACCGTGTATGTATATGAGTAAGTAAATTGCATGGTAGTTCCTTTTGCACTTGAACTATCCATATAATGATATAAATGACCCAGTATTGCTTAAGGTTCTTTTTATAAAAAGGGCAATTAAGAGAAATAGTTTTGTGTGATATTCCAAACTTTAAAATAAAGCTTATTGAATTATAACTTTTGTATTGGTGTATAAGAACTGGAAGTGCTAATAAATACTCATACTGTTATGTACACTACCCTTCAAGAGGATACCAAGGTTAATAGCTACATACATGTAGATAGTATGTATGGTATCAAACAGGGTACAAGCTACTCAAGTAGCAAGAAAATTTGAGAATGTAACTCGGTTATAATTGGTATCAAATAGGAAAATATTAGTAACTTAGAGAAAGAAAGGGATTTAAGACATGGGTTAAGTTTGGTATCAGTTTTATAAAGAGGCTAAAGTATCACAAGATAATATATTTAGCCTAACGTATGATTCATATAAATTATAGTAAGAGCGGTGATTTTTGTATATAATTGACAGGTCAAGAGAATGACCAACTTACACTTTGTTTAGTTGTGTAATTGATTATAGTAATTACTCAATTTATTCTACTTCCAATATTTTAACTCTGAATTTATAAGTATGGAAACACTTATGTATTTCCTTAACATAAGTTTAAATGTTGAAATTGATATACTAGTATGTATATGTTAGTGTTAAATGATCCTGGAAAGGTGAAATAAGCCAGAAAGGAGAATCTTTGGAGAGAAGGACCCAATATTAAACAAAACTTTTTGCCACTAAAGAAACACAAAAACGTATATGATTACTAAGGGGTCCTCTCATAGACTCAGGCTCGAGTTTGGGCTCAGGCCTGGGTATGGGAACGCGCGTGTGAGGTGGTGCATTGTATAACCCGCTAAGACGGCTTAGTTTTCACAAATATCTTTTTCTCATGAGAATTATAATAGTTTCCGTATCTTATTATATATAAGTATATAATGTTTGTTATAGTCTATTTAGACTAATCATATTCCAAGTCTTTTAATGTCTCACCCTTTCCAATGCTCTATCGTTTTCGCATATACTGTTAATTGATTTCCAACAATTAACACATTATATTTATTTTCAATCTAAGGTACATATCCAATAATAAATTTTAATCATGAATCAACATTTTTGATATTAATTAGTTTCTTGTACCCAACTTTAAATGAACTTCTAGTCATCCGTTAGATTTAAAAATTTAGCAGAAGCCACAAACTAATCAGCTAAAAAAGTAGTGTATTGATAAGCACTTAGTGCTATGCTAGTTGATGAACTTTATTGATACATTATATATATTTACTTCGAATCCGGGGCTTCCAATTATAATTTTTAATGCATGGATCAACTTTGTTAATATTATTTGCTTCGTGTATTGAGATGTGAATTATTTTCATGTGTATGCCGCAAGATTATCATAGTTGGAACTGGAAATTTGGCAAAAACTGCCAAGAGAGAGTTGAAAAATAGTGGAGTCTCCGCCTAATGTTTGGTTTAGACATTAGGCCATATGTTCGTAGTTCTAATTTGTTTTGTTAAAAATTCAAAAAAAAAACTAGAGTTGAGTATTGATACATATTCAGTGCCATATATCATCTTTACACATTTGTGGACACATTACACTATTTTTCATAACAAGGGATGGGTGTTATTTAATTTTCATTAATCATGTCATAAGTACGATGTCAAATATTTTGGTCACCAAAGCAAAAGGTGGACAAAGACATTTTTTGTTTGTAACTTGGAGACCTACGATTTATCCTATTGTTAAATCACAGTTGTTGAATAATATAGAATGTTTGAAATTTCCATCTTTTGCTAATGATTTAACCGAATTTACATTTTGCATTATAATATATCAAGTTTTGTAGTATTATGAATTTCCTTATGATTATAAACATTTTGAGAAAAGGGAGACTATTTGCACGATTCTTGGTGCAAACACCCAAATTGAAGTAATAGGCCCAAGTTTTGCAACAAAACACGGATTATATCGAAGTGAAATAAAATAAAGAGTAAAAATTAAAAAAAGTAGGAATAAAGGCACAAAATTTATAGTGTCTCGGCAACACCTGGGTCTACGTCCACTTCAAAAGAATAAATTTATCATACAATATATGGATTACAATTAGAGGTTATTTGATCTCGACAGAGTCTACTTAAAAAATCAGAAAAAGATTCTTTTTAAGGTATATAAGGTGTTGTATTCATAGACATAGAACCCTTTGGATCGGCCTGCAAATTTTTACGTGAGCCTGCAAGATGAAGTCACGCGCCTTCCAAAATATTGGACTTGTTGCATACCATAAGATGATCGGATCAGTGCCGATCCATTTTTTGATCGACAACAATCCGTTATAATGTCCATTTAAGGTGTGCAATTTGTAGAGTGGGTCCCTGACGATATCCCCATTTGGTTGTTGTGCCTTCTCCACCAAATCTCCTAGGTGATCTTAAGTTATTAAGAAACCTTTATTGAAGTTGAAATGTGTGTTCATGTATTTAGAAGTTTGCTGATCTGATGCCGAAGTGAGGTCCAAATCTTTACTAGCCAATTTCTGACTGTCTTTTGAGTCAATCTTCTAGATTGTAGCTTCATATCATTATTCATAATTAATTTTTGAGCTAATTGATCATCTCTTCGGACCTACACTAATAAAGAACATTACCGAGTAATACTGTCTATTAGAATGGCGAATAGGGTTGATTAGGAGCGACCATCCATAATTTTTTATTAAGCAAGTAATGAACATGTCAATTCGATATATAAATTTTCCTTTCTTATTACAAGTGGATCGACGTACTCTTAATATAAACTAAAATGGCTAACGATCGTATTCATAATAAATTACAGTACAACCTAGATAAATGCTCATGAAACATAATACATATAAATACAACAACATAATATAATATATACATGTGCTGCATACTTAATTGGCCAACATAAACCATTTACATATACAACATGATCCAAAGGAATAAATACACAAATGGCTCAAATACACGAATTCACAACTAAGGAGTAGCTCCGAAAAAGATAGTCAAAGATAGTTCAGCTAACCGTGAATCAACATCAAGCTATAACCTGAAACAACTCAGTCTAACCTGAGTACAAATACACTGGTCACTCTAGCTTAAACATATCAGTTATTGAATGATAAGTGAATTATATAATACACAAATAAGAATTCCTTTTTTACACAAAAGTAATTTTATAATCTCAAATCAACTAAAGTTCATAAGGTACTAAATTGGATCGACATATAATTGGTCACATGAACTAGATAATGATACAAGAACGAACATCCCGAAAGAGGGAAGTTACGACATAAATACTCGATGTCATCAATAAATGAAGCATGGAATGATATCACAACTTAAAACAAAGAGTTTAATTCCAGCATAATTTAGTATGCCCTCAAGCTAAGCAAATTGTGTATAAATAACCACGTCACACTACACAAAGAAAAATCATCATCACAACACCATTGAAATCATTAGGGAGTTCTAAACAATATGAATGAAAACACCTGAATAACCAAACATTATTAGTCCACCAACGACAAAAAGATAAACACCATCAGCTATGTGAAAACATTCAAAATCACCAGAATTCTAGAAATCACACAAAGAAATCTAGAAAGTAGATAATAATATAACACCTCGGACCCACCAGTCCAAGTTGCCCACCAGCTATAAGTTAGGACCCACTAGTCCAACATATGGCCTACCGGTTCTGGGCTTCCATGAACCATACGCTAGAGACCACTAGTCTCATATATGATCCACCAGCATTTATGTACCCACCAGTCCAAATATCGACAATAATAACAACAAAGAATGTGTCACAATCCCCCAAATAGTAATTTGAATAATGAAACAATACATCTAATATAATAAAATTTTACAAATTGATTTACTATCAAATAGCCCACAACATACCAAAAAAATCTACAAACTACTTTAATCGACGAGTATGGAAATAACCGATATAATTAATCTACGAGACCTATGCATTGTGATTAATTATATCATTTAAGTCTCATACGCTCTTCATCGAAGGTACAAAAATGTTTGGTTTTACATATATTTAAAATACTTGATTTGAGTAGATAAGCTTATAAAATGATTTTGAAATCATTTGAATTATTTCCTTGAAAATCTACATATATATCAAAAAATAGCCTTGAAATGTTTTATTTAGAAAACAAAATAATGCAAATGTATTTTCTCAATGCTAGTATATATGCTCTTTATTTAATTACATGTCACAAACATGTATAGTGTAGGAAACCTCAAGAAATCACCAAACAAACAATACACGAATTTCACACAAACCTACAAAATCTGAAATTTGGATAGACCAAATGTTGGCTTGTACATGAATGCATCATGCCACAAAGATTTCACATGAATTAGTACTTCAAAAACAAGCATTAAATGAGTAGAGATTACCAAAATCAAGTCTAAGGAAAAATATACATAGAACAGGCATAAAATGCATCAAAATACTACCTTGCCCAAATTTAAAAGGGCCAGATCGACCTCTTCTCAACACCAGGTCGACTTGGGAGTAGGTCGTTCTTGGACTCGACTTGGGGTGAAGGGCTAAAACAACCCAAACTTCCCGGTAGTGGAAAGCCCGTATTGAGTTGAGAACATGACAAATCAGAATCCAAACGACAAAACATTTCATTGTTTATTACAACAATTACATTAGAGTACAAGAATATAACAGAGTATGAATAAATAATATACATTTGATAAATATCATAGATTTAAATTATACAGCAGCGGAAAAATAATACATAACACAACTAAAAGAAGTACACGGATATAGAGCTTTCCGAGTATACCTTCATTTGTAAGCCAGGATCCTGTAAGAATAAATCTGCAAAACCAAAACTACTAGCTACCTGTGTGGAAAATAGAGGCACCTAGAGTTTAGGTTAAAACAATAAACTCCGGGTCAGTCATGTGACTAGTGTGAGAACTAAAACAGTTGTTAACTTGATTTTAAAGTTAGGTAAATCAAGGGACCACGCCGTATAACACGGAACGGGTTTACCCCCAAGAATACCAGTGCATGAAACAAACAGCGCAATGCTAATTAAAGAAAATAAAGCTATTATAAGACTCAGATCCCATCACACAATGCAACGCAAGCCGGAGGATAGAGTTTTACCTTATAATAGCCAAATAATGCTTAGTATGTGAAATTTTATCTTTTATTATTACTATTAGTGAAGAAATCAACTTTAAATATAAATGTATCAATCATAGGCAGCATGGGTACCGTCTATTATGTCGCCATACTAGTTCTATAATCAAAACTGAAATGTCACGTATTGGAAATTGGATTCCATCTATGAGTTGAGGCCAGGGATGGCTCCTCACCGATTCGAGACACACTAGCAAATGTCTCAGGATCACACCTAAGGTGTAACGATCTCGAAAATAAAGATTTTTTTTTATTTTATTATTTTCAAAAAATTTAGCTTTCGAGAATTCCGCAATTCTTATCGATAGCGCGCATAACCGAAAACGCGCATTAAACAAATTTCTTTGTTAGTGCGTTCATTGCATAGACAGTCGGCACCCTTAGATTTATAAATACTATGAAAAAAAATATCTAAAAAAATATTTAAAAAAATATTTTAAAAAAAATGGAAAATTTTTAACGCATGGAAGTAATAGTGTTGTGCTACTCTCGGTTGAAACCATCATGTACCCTAATTCAGACATAAAAGGTTTAAAACAATATTCATTTTATTGCCTAAAGGACCCTTGGTAGAGAATTTTGGGCCTACGGTTTACACATGCTGGATTTCTCAGCACAAATGTGCCACGTTGCCTTCAGGGAAGAAAAACCCATCCGCATTTTTGTTATTTATTTAATAGTCCTCTCAGCTTTCCGACCACACTTTCCCTTCTTTATACCGCCTTCTCATTTCTTTCGTTCCTCCTTCTTCCTACAGTCATTCAACCTTCTTTTCTTGCTTCAGCGAACCAATCCAAGGAAAAAAAAAGATAGAAAGAAATCCGCACCTCACAGGCATCCAACATCAACTCTTCTTCCTGCGAGCTAAACCAACGCCATGAGTTCTTTTCCCTCCTTCCTTCTTTGCATGCATGTATATATGTAAGTGGATTTTTGCATGCCACCGAAAAAAAAAGAGAGAGAGATGGATGCATGCAGCGAAATGGATTGCATGCGGTTCCATGCATATAGACTTGCTTTGTCTGTGTTAGGCATTTTGCCTGTAGAAGGCTTGCGCAAGTCCTATAAAAAAGAAGAAGGAGGATTTGGACGCAAGCAGTTGCATGCATGAGTCTTTGTTTTCAAAGCAATGCATGAGTGAGGGCTTAGTTGTTGAGTTTGGACACTTTAAATTTGCTTGCATGCACAAGCCATAAGAAAAAAAAAAAGACACAAACAAAGTGGATGGATGCAGCAACCAATTTGTTGCTTGCGTATGACAGTGGATACCACTACGTTAGGCACAAATTTTGCATGCGTGAAGAACAAAAAAAAAAGATAGAGAACAACGGAATTGATGCATGCAACATGCAAATATCCGCATGCATGGTTACCAAATGGAGTACAACTCATTTATGGTTGACGGTAGCATAAATGCATGTTTGCATGCAAGCCCATGCGTGAGGGCAAACTTGGTTGCAAATCCATGTAAACTTTTGCTTGTAGCACGGTTGCTTGGGGTTTGAGTACATTCTTTTTGGCAGTAATTTTTGCGACAAAAAGGGAAAAAATATATAATTTAGTTACATGTAAACTGAAGTAGTAAATCCTGTCTTTACTATCTTTGCTTTCTAAATATAATTATATGTCGGTGTAGTCGAACGGTGTGTCATTTGGTTTAGAATTGAGAGCTCGCTAGTTCGAGTTTTTTTATAATTCAATTTTTACGAATTTCATATTTCAGTTCTATTTTGGAGATCTTGCGTATTAAAATTCACCGTTTGGTTCTAGGTGTGACATCTTCCTTTGACCATCGTTAATATCATCTTGTTCGCTCGCCGTATGTTCTCGCTTTGACACGGAAGGTGAGATTTCTCACGCACGACTAATTTATTAGTAAGTGAATTAGAATCTTGAGATGTTGATTGAAAGGTTAGGTGCTCTAGATTTGTTTGTTTATGGTTGTGCACATGCTACACGCGCACCGTTTCTACATGACACTATGAATGTTTGTATGATATGCCATGTGATTATTCTCACCACACAAGTCGCTAGATTTGAAAAAAAAAACACATCACGGGTTGAAATGATAAATACCCGAACCCCTTTATATTCGAATCAACTTGGGATACGGATTGAAATGATACATACCCGGAAGTCGAATATTTTAAGAGCGGATTGAAATGATAAAATATCCGTACCACTCGACCGTCGGCTAGAAAATAATATACGGGCACCGTGGTCAGTAAAGTTATTTTTGGATATTATGGCGATTTTTGTAAATGGATTTTAATGAAATTTCCAATACAAAAAAAAATTGAAGGTTTGAAACTTATCTTTTTTTGATCGATGGTTTGCCAAATGATGTTCGCCGATTTATTTAAGGACTTTTGTCAAAAAAAAAAGAGAGAGAGAACAAAAAAAAAAAGAAATTTGTAAATTTTCAAGTAGAGAAAAGCATGCTTACTTAAGCCATGATGAAAACAAGTTTTACTAATAAATTGGGATTTACAAGTCATCATTTTATTTTCAACTAACAATGAAGTTGTTTGGAAATTTATCAACGTACAAGGATATGTTAAATGCAAGTTAAATGGTTTGGGGAAACGTTTTGTCAATGAGAATATTGAATGGAATCAAATAAAAGAAATTGGTTTAAATATGGGAAGAGTGACGGGACATGGATTAAGATCGGAATTGGACTAATATTATTGAATAAAACTAGAATTTCACAAAGACTATATTTCGCCTTATTTGATTTTTGTAAACCTTTCTTTATAGATAATTTGATTTCTTCAACTATATGGATTTATAATAGTTTTCGTCTATATATATATATGTATACATTTTTCCCACTTGATATATATATATATATATACTTCAACTTAATTATTTAAATATATATTTATTATTTTTACACAAAAGCTTTGTCCAATCTAGTCCCGTGAATTTGATGGTTCAATTGTAGGATTTCAAGTATAATGACATTCTTTGAAAGAGAGAACTCCGAACCCAAATGATTGACAAATTTGTGAATATGGATTTTTTTTGAAATCTTAATTGAATAAATGGGAATTGATTTGAGTAAACGGGTTTTGGGAAATACTTGAATAAAGTTTTTGGCGATACTTGAATATGATTTAAACCGATGGCCACAGTGTGTAAATAGTAAACGTTGGTTGTTAAAGAGACCGGAGTCGGTAAGTGGCATACTCTCTGCCAGTGTCGATACCACTTTAACAACTGTATACGTGGTAACGTATCCAGAACGAAGCATGATGGCTTGGGCGATTCCTGGATTGAAGATGGTGAATGATAACGATATGGCCTTGACCTTGGGGTCATAATTAAATGACTAAAACAGGAGCTATACCGTGACTAATTGAGGTAGCACCTTTGATCGGGCATGTTTCTTCGATACCATTTCTATGACTATGTTATGATTTGGGGTCCCCCTTTTGATTTAGGAATGTGTTCCGAGGTGGGCGGTAGTGGCTGCTATGCGTTACCACCGGTCCGGGAGTGCAATTGGTAGAATCCTACCCTGGTATTGCCTCGAGTGCCATGTCATTTACCCTAGCGAGCCCCATACGATTTTGATTTGTATCGTACCCATGGAGTGCCCTCTAATGCCATCCGTGTTAGGTTGGGTTTACGGTATTGTATAGAATACGGTATTATAAACGGTGTAAGGGTAAAATGTAATCCCGCTTACGCTATTTTTATTATTTATACTTTACTGAATAGACATTACCATAATAACGTACTATTATATGTATTAGTTTCACGGATCCTTAGAGGATGGAAATCCCAACATCCTTTAAGTTACTGTACATTTTTATGAACATGTCATTTGTGCTGATTCACTTATATAAGACTATTTGTCCTGACTCGAGTGTATTGTTTCTTTGACTTTATGCTTGGGTCAGCTTGAGCACCTCAGTTGTTCGGGACGCATTTGGGAGATTTGCATCTTTTGGACCATCTGCAATAATCAGCTTCTAGTTATCTAAGTTATCCAGGTTACTACTAGTTATCTATATGTACTCTATTTTGTATGAGCTTATGACTCATTATGTACTTATATGTATCATGTATCGCATATGAACCTATGTACTACTATGTTCCGCTGCTGGTTACTCTGTTTCTGTATCTGTGGTTCTGTGTTCTGATTTGCATTTACCTCAATAGTTAAAATAACAATTCACTGTTTTGAGCGATTCAGATCTGACATGAGTGGTTTATTGTTGATTTGAATGGTTCAAAATTGTGGGTCGTTACAAGTTGGTATCAGAGCTGAGGTTTCACCTTAGCTATTGAGGTAAATAACTCATTAGAGATGGGGTGGAAACATCCTAGAATGAGTAAGATCAGTATCAGAACCCAATCTTTGCGAGAGAGCGTATTTTAAAAGTACAAGTATTTCAAGAAAATGAATGTTTCAAAGTATTTTAATTATAAAATTTCGATTTGAGTCAATCCTTAGCCTTGTTCCTGAATGTTCCAGATGGATACCAGACGTAATCCCGCTCGAGGTCAAGGTAGGGGTCGTGGAGGTCGAGGTCACCCTGTTGAGCCTGAGCCACCAGTCATGCCAGCCCAGCCCGCTCAACCTGTTAGGTTTACCAAGCTCTGTAAGGAGTAAACTCATCTGGGAGGCGTTAAGTTTTCGGGTTCCGAATCGATTGTCGAATCCCAGAAATGGTTGGATGAATTGGAAAGGATATTTTCTGGCTTAGAGATTACCGATGCACAGAAGCTTCAGATGGTCGCTTGGCAGCACAAGGATACCGCAAGGAATTGGTGGGAATCTTTCACTACTCATGCGACTGAGACTGACATTACATGGCAGCGGTTTAGGGATGCTTTTATAACCAAATAAATGCCTGAGTCCGGAAAATCCAAATTGTATCGAGAATTTATGAATCTTAAGCAAGGCAACACGACTTTTGCCGAATATGAAAGGAAATTTGATGAGCTTTCCAAGTTTGGTCCAAACTTGATTGGAACACCATTTCAGAGGAGTGAGAAGTTTATACTTGGTGCACGTCCGGAATTCTACGAATATTAGATGAATTATCTTAACCAACCATTTTCAGAGCTCATGAACTATGCCACTAGACTTGAAAATTCTCCGAACCTCAAAGGAAAACAAGTTGCTCAGGTGCCACCATCTCAGGGATCAGCAAGCAATTCAAAGAAGAGGAAGGCAAGGTATTGGGCACAGAGGAAGCAGCAATATATTCAAGGAGTAGGATATCATGCTCAGAGACCTCCCCCTGATCTCTCAAATGTCCGTTGTTACAACTGCCAGCAAATGGGTCACTACTCCAACAACTGTCCTAACCCTCCTAAAGCTCGTGCGCCGCCAACTCATGCACCTCGCAATGATCTTTGACATTCTTGTCTTTAGCCTGGACATATTAGCAGCGACTGTCCCACTCAGAACAAAGGAACCACATCCGGAGTTTTCGCTATGACATCTCCCACTCCCCCCACCAGTGATGACACTAAAGGTACGCTTTTAAGTGCATTCACTTTATTTTCTCATCCTGTTCGTGTGCTATTCGAAACTGGTGCTTCATATAGTTTTATCTCTATGGATCTTCGTAATGAATTTGAAAAAGCTTTAGAACCCACATTAGCATCTGTATCGCTGTGTGTATCCAATCCGATTGGAGACCCAGCCTATCTTAGTAGGATTTGTAAAGGGGTTAAACTTCTTTTTGACCTTCATCGTTTCACTGGTGACTTCTATGTTCTTGGTTTTGACGCTTTTGATATTCTTCTTGGCGACGATTGGTTAAAGAAATATAAAGTGGAAATCTCATACAGATCTCAAACTATTTCTTTAATAGATGATCAAGGAAAAGAACTGACGATCATGTGTCGTATGCCTATAAAGTACGCCGGAAGCTTTGTCTTCTCGCTTGATTCTCATCTCGGCGATCTTAGTTCCACTCCAGTCGTTCAACATTATCCTGACGTGTTTGGTGAAGTAATGGGCCTTCTGCCAAATCGAGAAATTGAATTCCGTATAGACCTTGTCTCGGGAGCACGTCCTGTAGTCCTTCCTCCACGAAGAATGGCGCCAAAGGAAAAAACAGAATTAAGGGCGCAAGTTGAGGATTTACTTTCGAAAGGACTCATTCGACCAAGTTTTTCCGAATGGGAGCTGCTGTGGTGTTTGTAACCAAATTAGATGGATCGCTAAGAATGTGTGTCGATTATCGAGAACTAAACAAACTTACCTTAAAGAATAGATACCCGATGCCTCGAATTAACAATATGTTCGACCAGCTCTATGGAGCTAAAGTTTTCTCTCAACTCGATCTTGCCTCTGGTTTCCATCAGCTTAGAGTAGCCGAGAAGAGCATTCCTAAGACAGCCTTCTGTACGGAGAATGGTTTCTACGAGTGGTTGGTTATGCCATTCGGTTTAACTAACACTCCAGCTTATTTTGTTGACCTTATGAATCGAGTTTTCCGCGAAGTTCTTAACATATTCGTCCTCGTTTTCGTTGATGACATTTTAGTCTTTTCGAAGTCCAAAAAGGAACATATGGCTCACTTGGAGTATGTACTTGGAACCTTAAGGGAACACCAATTGAAAGCCAAATTTACGAAATGTCGTTTCTGGCAAAATGAAGTTTGCTATCTTGGCCATATAGTTTCTGAAAATGGAATTTCGGTTGATCCAGCCAAAATCGCTGCGATCAATGTAAGTCATATCTTTTCCCTTTCTTTGTATCTAAATCTTCTTTTGCTTTGATTCGATCTTAAAACTCAGTTTTTCCAGGATTGGAAAGAACCCAAGAATCCAACCGAAGTTCGTAGTTTCTTAGGACTCACTGGATACTATCGAAGATTCATAGAGAATTTCTCTCGTATTGTCGTGTCGTTGACCGCTTTGACAAGGAAGAATGTTAAGTTTGTTTGGAGTGACAAGTGTAAAGCTGCATTTGCAGAGTTAAAGGAAAAACTTACTTCTGCACTTGTCCTTACCGTCCCTAATGGAAATGAAGGATTTGCAGTTTATACCGATGCTAGTAAAGAAGGTTTGGGGGCCGTTCTAATGCAGAATGGAAGGGTGATCGCATATGCTAGTCGACAACTTAAGAATCATGAAGTCAATTATGTGACACACGATCGGGAGTTGCTTGCGGTAATGTTTGCTTTGAAGCTATGGAGACATCATCTTTTAGGAACCAAGTCTGAAGTATTTACTGATCATCAATCTCTTAAGTATATATTCTCCCAAAAAGACCTAAATCAAAGACAAGTTAGATGGCTGGAGTTTCTCGCTTCCTATGATGTTGACATCAAATACACTCTGGGAAAGGCAAATGTAGTAGCTGATGCACTGAGTTGGAAGAAGGCTATGTTATGTCAAATTTCAGTGTCTTTACCCCTTTATGGATCGCATTGCAGCCAAGAAGGATGAAGATCGGATAATTAGACTCATCAAGGAGAAAGTTCAGAAAAGAGAAGTGGGTGATCATAGCAAGATGGATGCTCAGATAGATAAGAAAGGAGTCCTACGAATTAGAAACCGAATATGCATTCCAAAGGTTGACAGTTTTAGGCAAGAAGTATTAAGGGAATGTCATCAGTTTAAACTCTCTATCCATCCAGGTATAAATAAGATGTTCCAAAATATGAAGAAATTATTTTAGTGGAGAGGTATGAAGCGAGATGTTTGCCGTCACGTTAATAGATGCATGACCTGCCAGCAGATAAAAGCAGATCATCAAAAGATCGCTGGATTATTACAACCTCTTGAAATTCATAGTTGGAAATGGGATCAAATTTGCATGGATTTTATCGACGGTCTCCCTAAGACGAGAAAAGGGAATGAGGGCATGTGGGTAATTGTGGACAGATTGACCAAGTCAGCCCATTTCCTTCCCGTTAAAGCTAGTCGTACCGCATCGAGCCTAGCGGAACTATATATGAAAGAAATCGTTAGATTGCACGGCGTTCCCTCTAGCATCGTCTGTGACTGAGATCCGATCTTCACGAGTAGATTTTGGAAAGCATTTTAGGAAGCCTTGGGTACTAGATTAAATCTTAGTACTGCCTATCATCCACAGACAGATGGTCAAACGGAAAGATTGAACCAAGTATTGGAAGATCTCCTTCGCGGCTGTATCCTTGACTATGGAGGATCTTGGGAAGATCACCTTCATCTCGTTGAATTCACGTACAATAATAGCTACCAGGCTAGCATCGGATGCTCTCCCTTTGAGGCCTTATATGGAAAATCGTGTAGATCGCCTGCTAGTTGGATTGAACAAGGAGATCGTTTGCTTCTTGGACCAGATATGATCATGGAAGCAACGCAAAAAGTCACTGATATCTAGAATAAGATAAGAATTGCTCAAGACCGTCAAAAGAAATACGCGGATAGAAGAAGAAAGAATTTAGAATTTGAGGTTGGAGATCAAATCTTTTTGAAGATCTCACCATTAAAGAATGTAATTCGTTTTTGGATGAAAAGGAAAACTAGCTCCCAGATTCATTGGAGCGTTCCGTATTTTAGAGAAGATTGGTCCTTTGGCTTATCGCATTGAGTTACCTGAGAAGCTTGCAGGAGTACATAATGTGTTTCATATATCCCATCTTCGGAAATGTTTACGTGATCCTTCTTCTTATGTTCAACCGACTGCACTTAATAATTTAGATATCGAACCTAACTTGACTGTTGAGAGGAGGCCACTTCGTATAGTCGATAGAGGTACGAAGCAACTTAGGAGGAAATCAGTCAGCCTAGTAAAAGTGCAGTAGAGTGACAATGATCGAGACTGTACTTGGGAGACGGAGGAGAGCATGCGCTCTTAAAATCCGGAATTATTTACTTCAGGTATTGTTCATTTAATCTGTCCATCTTGTCCATATCGGTCTTTGATAATTATGGTTCACCTAGTACTTTTCGAGGACGAAAATCTTTTAAGTAGGGGAGGATGTAACGATCTCGAAAATAAAGAATTTTTTTTTTTTTATTTTCAAAAATTTTAGCGTCCGAGAATTCCGCAATTCTTATCGATAGCGCGCATAACCAAAAACGCGCATTAAACAAATTTCTTTGTTAGTGCGTTCGTTGCATAGACAGTCGGCACCCTTAGATTTATATATATCTATGAAAATAAAAAAAATAGAAAAAATATTTAAAAAAATATTTAAAAAAATTAAAAAAAAAATAGAAAAATTTTAATGCATGGAAGTAATAGTGTTGTGCTACTCTCGGTTGAAACCATCATGTACCGTAATTCAAACATGAAAGATTTAAAACAATATTCATTTTATTGCCTAAAGGATGCTTGGTAGAGAATTTTGGGCCTACGGTTTACACGTGCTGGATTTCTCAGCACAAATGTGCCACGTTGCCTTCAGGGAAGAAAAACCCATCCGCATTTTTGTTATTTATTTAATAGTCCTCTCATCTTTCCCACCACACTTTCCCTTCTTCATACCGCCTTCTCATTTCTTTCCTTCCTCCTTCTTCCTACAGCCATTCAACCTTATTTTCTTGCTTCAGCGAACCAATCCAAGGAAAAAAAAAAGATAGAAAGAAATCCGCACCTCACAGGCATCCAACATCAGCTCCTCTTCCTGCGAGCTAAACCAGCGCCGTGAGTTCTTTTCCCTCCTTCCTTCTATGCATGCATGTATATGTAAGTGGATTTTCGCATGCCACCAAAAAAAAAAAAAAAAAGAGAGAATTGGATGCATGCTGCGAAATGGATTGTCTGTGTTAGGCAGTTTGCCTGTAGAAGGCTTGCTCAAGTCCTATATATATATATATATATATATATATATATATATATATATATAAAGTGAATTTGGATGCAAGTAGTTGCATGCGTGAGTCTTTGTTTTCAAAGCAATGCATGAGTGAGGGCTTAGTTGTTGAGTTTGGACACTTTAAATTTGCTTGCATGCACAAGCCATAAGAAGAAAAAAAAGACACAAACAAAGTGGATGGATGCAGCAACCAATTTGTTGCTTGCGTATGACAGTGGACACCACTTTGTTGGGCACAAATTTTGCATGCGTGAAGGAAAAAAAAAGATAGAGAACAACGGAATGATGCATGCAGCATGCAAATATCCGCATGCGTGGTTACCAAATGGAGTACAACTAATTAATGGTTGACGGTAGCATAAATGCATGTTTGCATGCAAGCCCATGCGTGAGGGCAAACTTGGTTGCAAATCCATGTAAACTTTTTCTTGTAGCACGGTTGCTTGGGGTTTGAGTACATTCTTTTGGGCAATAATTTTTGCGACAAAAAGGAAAAAAAATACAATTTAGCTACATGTAAACTGAAGTTGTAAATCCTGTCTTTACTATCTTCGCGTTCTAAATATAATAATATGTCGATGTAGTCGAACGGTGTGTCATTTGGTTTAGAATTGAGAGGTCAGTAGTTCGAGTTTTTTTATAATTCAATTTTTACGAATTTCATATTTCAGTTCAATTTTGGAGGTCTTGCGTATTAAAATTCACCGTTTGGCTCTAGGTGTGACATCTTCCTTTGACCATCGTTAATATCATCTTGTTTGCTCGTCGTACGTTCTCGCTTTGACACGGAAGGTGAGATTTCTCACGCACGACTAATTTATTATTAAGTGAATTAGAATCTTGAGATGTTGATTGAAATGTTAGGTGCTCTAGATTTGTTTGTTTATGGTTGTGCACATGCTACACGCGCACCGTTTCTACATGACACTATGAATGTTTGTATGATATGCCATGTGATTATTCGCACCATACAAGTCGCTAGATTTGAAAAAAAAAACACATCACGGGTTGAAATGATAAATACCCAAACCCCTTTATATTCGAATCAACTTAGGATACGAGTTGAAATGATACATACCCGGAAGTCGAATATTTTAAGAGCGGATTGAAATGATAAAATATCCGTACCACTCGACCGTCGGCTAGAAAATAATATACGGGCACCGTGGTCAGTAAAGTTATTTTTGGATATTATGGCGATTTTGGTAAATGGATTTTTATGAAATTTCCAATAAAAGGATTTGCAAAAAAAATAAAATTGAAGGTTTGAAACTTATCTTTTTTTGATCGATGGTTTGCCAAATGATGTTCGCCAATTTATTTAAGAAGAACTTTTGTCAAAAAGAAGGAGAACGAAAAAAAGAAATTTGTAAATTTTCAAGTAGAGAAAAGCATGCTTACTTAAGCCATGATGAAAACAAGTTTTACTAATAAATTGGGATTTACAAGTCATCATTTTATTTTCAACTAACGATGAAGTTGTTTGGAAATTTATCAACTTACAAGGATATGTTAAATGCAAGTTAAATGGTTTGGGGAAACGTTTTGTCAATGAGAATATGGAATGGAATCAAATAAAAGAAATTGGTTTAAATATGGGAAGAGTGACGGGACATGGATTGAGATCGGAATTGGACTAATATTATTGAATAAAACTAGAATTTCACAAAGACTATATTTTGCCTTATTTGATTTTTGTAAACCTTTCTTTATAGATAATTTGATTTCTTCAACTGTATGGATTTATAATAGTTTTCATCTTTATATATATATGTATACATTTTCCCCACTTAATATATATATATATATATATATTTCAACTTAATTATTTAAATATATATTTATTATTTTTACACAAAAGCTTTGTCCAATCCAGTCCCGTGAATTTGAATGTTCAATTGTAGGATTTCAAGTATAATGACATTCTTTGAAAGAAAGAACTCCGAACCCAAATGATTGACAAATTTGTGAATATGGATTTTTTTTGAAATCTTAATCGAACAAATGGGAATTGATTTGAGTAAACGGGTTTGGGGAAATACTTGAATAAAGTGTTTGGCGATACTTGAATATGATTTAAACCGATGGCCATGGTGTGTAAATAGTAAACGTTTGTTGTTAAAGAGACCGGAGTCGGTAAGTGGCATACTCTCTGCCAGTGTCGATACCACTTTAACAACTGTATACGTGGTAACGTATCCAGAACGAAGCATGATGGCTTGGGCGATTCCTAGATTGAAGATGGTGAATGATAACGATATGGCCTTGACCTTGGGGTAAAATGTAACGTATAGAATACGGTATTATAAACGGTGTAAGGGTAAAATGTAATCCCGCTTACGCTATTTTTATTATTTATACTTTACTGAATAGACATTACCATAATAGCGTACTATTATATGTATTAGTTTCACGGATCCTTAGAGGATGGAAATCCCAACATCCTTTAAGTTACTGTACATTTTTATGAACATGTCATTTGTGCTGATTCACTTATATAAGACTATTAGTCCTAACTCGAGTGTATTGTTTCTTTGACTTTATGCTTGGTTCAGCTTGAACACCTCAGTTGTTCGGGACGCATTTGGGATATTTGCATCTTTTGGACCATCTGCAGTTATCAGCTTCTAGTTATCTAAGTTATCCGGGTTACTACTAGTTATCTATATGTACTCTATTTTGTACGAGCTTATGACTCATTATGTACTTATATGTATCATGTATCGCGTATGAACCTATGTACTACTTTGTTCCGCTGCTGGTTACTCTGTTTCGGTATATGTGGTTCTGTGTTCTGATTTGCATTTACCTCAATAGTTAAAATAACAATTCACTGTTTTGATCGATTCAGATCTGACATGAGTGGTTTATTGTCGATTTGAATGGTTCAAAATTATGGGTCGTTACATATGGCAACCCTTGGATGCTTCAGGGTCGGTCCTCTCTTACTTTTGAGGAATAGTTATTCCTGAACACACGTTTCCCGGTCCTATCGGACCTATATCCATCAGCTTCGTAGTAAGCGATATATCTGAGGCGCCTCGCAATCCATCATCCACATAGGTAAAAATATATAAGTATCTCGGCTCCATACCATGACACCACCCACAGCTAGAAAGAAACGTCGTGCACTCACTGTAGTCCGATCCCCTTTTTTACTCATACCGAGGTGTGAGGCTCACGAATTAACGCTATACACAAATCTATGCCCTTTAAGGCCGTGCTTTGATCATTAACCACAAGACTCTGCTTTTCAACAGAAACCTTGATCATTTGCATCTCAGCATGCCATACAGGTAATTCACGCCATGTGACTAATGTCTATCGATATATAACCGCTGAGCTCGTACGTCTCAGAGAAGGGTATTAAGCAAGAGAATAAATTATCCGCCACCAAACAGATATATATTTAATAGAGATCAATCAGCACAAAATAAAATCCAATGTCAAACACACATCCATCTACAAGTTCGTCTAGGTCTGAACAAAACTGGAGGCACCTTATTCCTCGTCCCATATGTCTAGTACAAGAGAGAGGTCCTCGCATATCCGACTGATCTCCAAGTACGTCTGGACAATCACCACTTATTACCTAGTCTTGGGTGTATAACCCAATCAAGACATCAGTAATCATCCAAACGATGTGAAGACCTCCGGTCTTCAATCACCGCCTTCATCGCCGACAAATCGTCGAATCAGTTATTTAGAATGGGTATGAACCCGTCCTTTTCGAATAACCTGCATATTTTATAATTAGGTGATATAAACACACAACATACATCTCATTTCAATCCAGAATATTCTTTTATTCAAATATTCACATCATTAAGGAAAGGTTCCCATTAATTTTATCAGAGATAAATTCTTTTAAATTTATTCTTTAATCTTCCTTTGGATATCATTTCAAACCAAATTAAGGTTTATCCAAACTAGTCGGGATTAGCGCACCTTATCGAAGTAATCATTTATTTTATTATCCCAATCCCAACCTATTCATTCTATGGAGCGAAAATGGTAATACTCCATATCTAACACCACAGTGTTATCGGTAAAATTAATTACCATTTCACGTTCAAATCTAATTAAAGGTTTAACTATCGCCTGGAGCAAAACTGGTGATACTCCATTCTTGATCATTTCCTAAATTTTGATAATTTAAATTATCTCATTCACATTTCAATCTAATTAAAGATTCATTAAAACCCTAATTTAGTTTTAATATCACAAATCATTAATTAATGATTATTTAACTCTTAAGAAAGTTAATCCTGTCATTAATTGGGTTAAAGAACCAATGTCATTTAAGACACAGTTCACAATAAACCAAAATCACATTCCATTAATTATGTAATCTTCACGGTAAACAGATCAATATATAATCGATATCAATTTCCATAACAGACTAATAATATAAATGGAATAACGGCAAAGCCTTTTAAATTCCATATATATTAACAGTCTTCCTCCATAGAAGCTCACTTCGATTATTACCAAATCGAATTCCATTCAATTCCACTTTATTTTATTAAATTGGAAAACTTTACTTTGGAAAATTTCCATTAAATCTTAATAAAAGATTTATAAATTCCAAATCCCATTTTATTTTTAATCGGGTTAAAGAACAAGTGTTATTTAAAACACCGTTCACGATAAACCCAAAAATCCAATTTCAATTCAATTCAATTCCAATTAAATATTAACTAATTGGTAAACTTCTTTAAATCTTATTTAAAAGATTTATTCTCTTCTCATCGGGGTTTAAGAACAGTGTTAATAAAGACACCATTCACGACAAACCCAAAATCCAATTCGATATTAAATACAAGGCTCTAAATAGAAATTATATCGGCTTATATTCAATATCAAATTCTGAAATCAACAAATATCGTATTGGGAATAACAATATATATATATCTTCCAAATTCCTCCACAATATGTGTATAATCACGGAATCCAATATTTAAATATTCCGAAGATTATTCCCATTCAAATCTATTCCAATACATACATTGGAAAATTCTGGTTGTTTTAAAACCATTCACAAATCCAATTTATTTATTTAAAAACGTTGGATTACCTTTCTAGTTAGTAACTAGTTCATTTTGATAAAAATACATTTTTATCTTTACAAACGTGGAATTTTTTTCATCCAAATTCTTTCCAAATCATTTAATATGATTTTACACAAATTATTAATAATTTTATTAAGACCCGTTCGGTCGATTTCCATAAACGGTCATCGAACTGCACTTACAGTGACCTTTTCCAAATTTGATTTGGACATAATTCCAAATCCAACCATTAGATTTCAAATCTCTTATATTTGTTGGAAAGCTCTTTTCGATACGAACCCAACGGTTCTGGTTTTAGGAGAATCTGACAGTCATATCTCCTGTAATGTCAATTCGAAGTCAATGGTCGAAATTCGCGAACGGCCGCTGCGCGGCGCGCTTTGTTCAGGCCATTAAATGTATATAATATATATATTATATATATTTCATCGATTTCCATCTAAAACGTATTTTATAAACCGTTTAAATTCGTTTTAAAAATGATTCCAACTTCATTTTCAATTTTAAATCAAAATTGAATAATCCTTATCATTATAATATATAGATGATAATATTTTCAATGTATCAGATTTTGAAATCTTTTCCTTTTCGATATTCATTATAAGAAAGAATGAAATCGATATAAATATCGTTCGCGTTAAAATGGCGCATATCTAATCAATACGGCTTCACACATTTCATTATTTTCGTGTCCATCCAAAATCGGACATCAAAACCATATTTTGAACTTTTATTGAATATTGTTTTAAAATATTCGTTATTTTATTTTATTCAACATGTGAATATTTTATTCAACACATGAATATTTTTAATCCTTTTTTGAATATTATTTTAAAATATTCGTTATTTTCCAAATTGGAATGAGACCCAATCAATTACCATATAATGTTATTTATATGAATTCCATACAACACATGTATATAATAACAATGATACACAATCCACCATCATCCAGATTGCATTACACAACTGCATAAGCATTAAATATAAATAATTAACAGTTACAACAGTCTGTCGATTGACATACAACTAAACAATAGGGATTAGTGTACAACAAATATCATCCTAATACCCATGTGGGGTTTCAATCAACAAACACTGAATATTATTTGTGCAGTTGGGCGACATGTAAAATATATCGTTCCAATCAATGTCAGTAAAATGGGTGTACATTAACAAATCGTCCGATTTGTAAATGAATATTTATTTTCATTTCAGGAAAAAATTTATGCCACTAACATATACGTTAAAAATTATATTTTTAACGATAAATGTTTTATTCAACACATGAATATTTTATTTAGTTCATTTATACAATAAAAATGATATATTTATTGTTGTAACATCTTTTAGAAAATTTTGATAGCATAACGGCGCGATACTAGAACCAGAATAAGGTCTAGCCTTATCCCTCGCCTAATACTGGCTCGCGCCATACACAAACCAAATTCAATCAATTTCATTCATATCCCAAACCAAATTCAGACAAATAAATCAATCAAAACAAACAACCAAACATCCATGGATTCAATCAAAGGTGTCGGGTGCTACCAAGCACTGTCTACATCCTAGTATATATTTAACTGTAAACAAAATCAGAGTGAGAAGTTCTCACCTTGGGTTTCCACTCCGCCATTCTTTATTTCTGGACGGTTTGGATTTGGATTTGTTTCTAGTCAGTCCTATGGCAATCTATTTCACACGATTTTTATATTAAAAATCTCATTTTTAACATCACCATGAATAATTAAAAATCACATTTTTATTCCAACGTTATATATATAAAAATCACATTTTCATTCTAATGTCATGCATATAAAAATCGCATTCTTATCTCGCTATCTTCATAATAAAAATCATATTTTTGTTTCAAATATATATATATATATATATCGTATTTTTATTTCAAAAATATATATATATATATAATCGTATTTTTATTCTGAAATTATTGATATAAAAATCATTTTTTTAGCTACATGAATAAATAAAAATGAAAATAAAAACTCACAGTGGAGTTTGGAGTGGGGGATGGCGGCTCTGGGCATTGTCAGGCAGCGGCAGGCTGTGGTCAGGCGGTAGGAGGCTACGGGTGGTGAAGCTAGGACAGTGAGGCGGTGGTTGGCGCTGATTTGGATGGGGTTGTGGGGGTTTCTCGCCGGAGAAGGGGAAAGAGAGGGTCGGGGAGGTGGCGGCTTCAACGCGGCGGCGGGGGTGAGCCTCGAGGGCGGCGATGGTCTAAGAAGGAGGGATGACGGGTTTTTTATTGGAGGAAGGGGCGCGTTTTTTTATTTTGATCGGGGGAGTGAGGTTTGACTTAGGGTTAGGAGAAATAGGGTTATATAATATATTATTTTATTTAATTTAATTCTCCAAAAAAAAGTTGACTTTCCTTTTGAACTCCAAACGAGACCCAACGACTATCGCCCTAGCTAAATACCCCCATTCCGGACACAATGGGATATGTCATGTAAGCCAATTCGAATTGTTGGATCAGTTTTTCTTTAAATTAAAATATAAATCATTATATATTCAATTCAAACGTACATTTTAACTTAGCGGGGCCACATATTGACTTCGAAAATTCTAGAAAAATTATTTCTAGTTATGTTTTGATGATACTGTCCTAACAAAACTAAGTTCGCCGAATTTGGAGACCATTTGAAAAACGATCATTTTCCAGTCGATCAAATTTAAACTGAAATAACCAAACACGTTTAAATTCACCACGCTCGCATATTAATTCCAAAAATTATGAAAATTGGAATCTAGCAATAATTTGACATTCCATATCCAACAAAAGTGGTCTCAACGAAAACGGAGGTCGTTTGCAAAATGGCTATTTTAAGGGCATTTATTATATTAAAATATATATAAATTCCATAGCGACTATTCTATATTTTAAACTGGACATAACTTTCAATTTCTATTATGAAATTTCAGTTTCTTACATTCATTAGGGAGATATTATTAAACAGATTCAACTATTTCTTGTTTCGTCCAATTTTGACTTATATTGAATTATGTATATTCATTTGAAATTAGAAATCGAATTTTCAAATTTATATTAAAATAAATTTTTAGTCATTATAATTTAAAATAAATCATTTTAAATATTCAAAATCCATTAAAATAGCTAAAATAAAAAATTTAAATTGGTTCTGATTTTCCGGGTTGTTACAATGGCATTCGACCTAAGGCACAGATTTGGCCCTAGGTTGCAATGTTGTCTAGATTGCAACTTTAAAACAATTTTTGGATGATCAAATGAACTCGGAATTGGCTAAAAATGACATGTGAATAGGGAAATAACATGGCTATGAAATAAAAATGGTTATGCCAAATTCCAGCATGAAATGAAGAAGTTATTCAACCTAAAAAATGGACCTAAATACAATTTTCAGCACTTAGAGAATTCACATAAACAATATATTGTAAACCACAATTATTCATAGAAATACTTCCAAACAACTTAAACACAACCAAAATATGTGCTTAAACTAGAATTTTTGAATTGAAAAAACTCACGTTGCATGGATATTTGGAGAATTCAGCCTGAATTTGTATGCAAAATGGAAGCTTGAAAGCACTATACAGCCCATGAGAGAAGAAAATCTAACATGCGGCAACATAATTTCTTACCGTAACTTGTTATTTTTGGTTTCAGAGATTTTTTATGTAGATATCTCTTGAATAAAGCTGATATATTTTATAAGAGGGAATAAATAGAATTCTGTTCGATTTACATTAGTGGGTTTGCTAGGATTTAAGGAAATTTAGAGGAGGATGAACTTTTTATTGTGTTTTTTCTTTCTTCCTTAGAAAGAAGATGGAATTTCCTCCTTTTGAAAAAAAATACATACCAAAAAGATAGTTTCCAGGCCTTTCTCAGACCAAGTATTAATTTTGAGCTTATTAAGAGCCCAATTAGGCCTAACACTTGTTAACTCGGCTATGTTAGTTCATGTAACAACCCAGATTTTTGACCGTTCAAATCGACAATGATCCTCAAATATCAACTTAAACAAATCAAAAATACAGATAGTTATTAGGATTAAAATAAGAAAAAGAAGAAAGGAAAATAAACACAAAATCTCACAGCGGAAGGACAAAATATAATTAATAAATAACAGTTCATGAAGCAATTAAAACATACATTTGATTATACACTTACAATGATTATCGGGGTTAATTGTTATACAACATACCAAATATATGCAGCGGAAAAATATAAATGACTACGTCCATCTGGCTCAATCTTCATAACTGTGTCTTCGTTAACTGAAAACTCAGGCTGACCTGAGCACAAATGAAAAGACAAAATACTCGGATTAGAACTAAAATATTCTCATATCAGTTAAATCAATTTCATGTGATAATATGAGTGCAACAGATTAAGAGATGTTACGGGGAAATTCCATCTCTTAAGGACCCGTCAAACAAGATACTATATAACATAATACGCTATTATAATTGTGTCTATGGTTAAATATTAAATATTAAATATTAAAATAGTGTAAGCAGGATTACCATTATTACCCTTACACCGTTTATATCGTTGTCGCACAGTTTGCATATAACACACCAGTATGTCGATGGATAGGGATGCGTCGTGATACGACAACATTAAATAAAAATTGTAGGGGCATGATCATGATAATATGACAAGGCACACGAGGAATTCCCAGAGTATGAATATACTAATTGCACGCTTGGACTGGTTGTAACGCATAGCCGCGACTACCACCCACCTCGTACAACACTCCCAAAACACGGATGCGTATTAAATCAAATCAATCAAACCAGGGGACTATAGTAATAAAGGAATAAGTGTTGCCGAGGGAGGTAGCTAACCCCAATTGGTCACGGTATATCCCCATTTTAGTTATTTTAATTATGAGTCGAAGGTCAAGGACATCCATCATCGTTCTCTTTCTTCAAATCCAGTAATCGCCTCCAAATCAACCTACTTCATTCTGGAACTCCACCGCCTACACAGTTGTTAAAGTGGTTTTCGGTATTGGCATAGAGTATGACAATATCTAATCCCGGACTCTTTAACAACCAATCGTTTACATTTTTCACACAAGTCAAATCTTTTACATTTCAAAGGGGTTCACAATTCATAACAAAATACCATATTTTGCTTTGAACTCGTTTCAATAGTCAAGATAAAACATTTCATAAGAAAATATCCATTTTAAACCAAATTTAAAATCTTGAAAACAATTCCAACTTTAAAATAATTTGAATATTAAAATAGTTAAAAATATATTTAAAATAGTTTAGATATATAATTTAAATAGTTTGAAAATAAATAATTTGTATTTAAAATAAAAATTTCAAATTAGTAAAATCTATAGTTAAAATATTAAAACAGTTTATAAAATAAATAGCTAATTATTAAAATAGTTTATTAAAATAAGTAGTAAAATAATATAGTTATAAGGTAAATAGTTTATAAATAAAATAATTATTATAAAAATAGTTTATATAATGGTTTAAAATACATAGTTGGAATTAGAATCGTTTTTTCAAAATTTAACCAAACTGTAAATCATATTCCAGTTTTAAATTTATTCGACAAAATTATGATATCTTAATTCAAAAAGATTCAGCTTCCCCTTCATATTTCAATTCAACTCAATAGTTCGATTCAAACAATTCGATTTGACACTTCGGTTCAAAATTTTAAAATTTCAATTATAGTTTTCAGTTTGAAATATTTCAATTTATAAAATCTCAACTTCACAATTCAAATATAACTTTAACTCAAGTTAATTCAAAGTAAATTTCGAATATGGATAAACAATTCAATTTCAAAAATTCAATTCATATTCAATTCAGTTTTAGCTTCAGTTATCCACATTAACGAATTCTTTAAAATTTAAAATTTCAAAGTTCAAATTCAAAGAAAATCAATTAATAATATCATTTACATTGTTTTTAAAAATTATTCCAAAATTCAAGGTTAAATTTTTTTTATTTAACCAACTAGTATACATATAAAATTTTCTATCCTATGGCCAAGTAATACTTAAAATTTAATTTCAGTATTTTGGGAAAGGATATATATCATTTCAATCCAAATCAGGGTCATAGGTATTTATAATTTCAACCTATGTTCTTAGTTCATTTTAATGATTAATCTCGGGTTTATTTGGTGCCTGTAACATCTAAGGTAAATGGTTGGGATTAATCAGCATAAACAATAGTCATATAAAAATCAAGATAAATAACGGATAAATTCTGAAATGACCCGAACTTCCCCGGTAAGGAAAGCACGGATTGAATTGAGGACAAGACTAATCAGAACACATACAGAAGAAAATTTCATTGCTTATGTGACGACCCCATTTCCCGTACAGACGGAGACAAGGGTAATCTTTGGAATATAACACAAACAGATAATAGCAGAACAGAAATAAATAAATACACCAGATAATGAACAATAGAATATACTGGATAAAAGTAATCATCAGATTTAGACAGTATACAGGATCATACTTAGTACAAATACAGTTCAGCAATACATAAATGTCCACAGCGGAAACAAACAAAATATGTACAATAGGAGCTGAACAGCATAAAAAGAGATAAAAAATGGAATCCATCCTCAGCTCCAGCTATCCAGGAAGAGCCAGCTAAACCTGAATACAAGGCTGCCCGTGTAGAAAAAGGGGCACCCGAGTTTGAAAGTGAAACAAACTACGAGTCAGTCATGGGACTGGTATGAGAAATCTACTCAACACATTTATAATATGGCTAATCACAGGACCACGCCACTTTCATGGAACGGGTTTACTCCATTGGATTGCCAGTGCTTTAAAAACAGATCTTTCTTTTAAACATCGCAATGCTTTTTATAAAAATGAAACCGTTATAAGACTCAGTTCCCATCACACAATGCAACGCAAACCGGAGGATAGAGTTTTACCTTATAATGGCCAAAATATGGTTGATACGAATAAATCAAAAGCAATTGATATTATTACTAGTGTTTACATGTTTCAAAACAACTTCGAATCATAATTATCAACATAGACGGCATGGGTACCATATATCATGTCGCCATATATATATATATATACAATCAAAACCGCATGGTCACGTATTTGAAAATTGGGTTTTCGTCATGAACCAAGGCAAAAGATAGTCCTTACCGAATTCGTGACTCTCTAGCCCGAGTCACAGGATCAGAACGCATCAACCCTTTAGATCATCAGGGCCGGTCCACCGATGTGGATTATTATGCCTGAGCACTACGTTTCCCCGCCATTTGGGGCGTAAACGAGCCAACGAATGACTCCATCGGACCCGGATCGTCCGATCAAACCGAGGCGCCTCGCAACAACAACAACCACATAAGTCAAACTCGTCAGGGCGTGTAAAACCACTGACGCCACTTCTAGCTAGAAAGAAACGTAGGCCCTCCCTGATGTCCTCTCCCGTTTCTGGTTCATACCGGGGTGTGAGGCTTGCGAATTCACGTTATACACAAAGCTATGCCACACAGGCGGGGCTTTGATCATCACCACAAGACTTTGCTTTTCAACAGAAGCCCTGATCATTTGCCACTTAGGCATGTCCATCGATATACAACCTCTGAGCTCATGCGTTTCAGAGAAGGGCGTTAAGCAAAAGAATAAATTCTCCGCCGCCAAACACATGTATATTTAATAGAGATCAATCAACACAGAATAAAATCCAATGTCAGACACAGTCCATTTACAAGTCCGTTCTGGGTCTGAACGAAACCGGAGGCACTATATACCTCGCAAACCCATCGATCACCACGTACGTCTGGACGATCACCACTCATTATCCATATTTCGGGATGCCTCCCAATCAGGACCTCGGTTACCACCCAAACGAGGGGAAGATCTCCGGTCTTCGACCACCGTCTTCATCTTCGATTTCTTATCGTCGATTCAGTTATTCAGAATGGGATAAACCCGGTCTTTCTGAACAACTCGCGTATATAATAAACAAGTGCAACACTAACATACACACGCATCATTTCAATTCATTAGTCACTAACTGTCAATCAGTAAGAGAACGATTTCCCAAATATTAACCCCAAAGGCCGAAACCAACATCAGATCAACACCCAGGAAACCATTCGACTTAGCCAACCTTCAGTTAATTTCTAAATCACATCCATATCGTTTATAATATTTTATAATGATTTATCGCTATTTTTATTTATTTTAAAATAGCCATTTTATTCAAAACGACGCTTCGGGCCATAACGCGGCCGTGGCGCTGTTTTTCTTCAGATTTGATTTACACATATCTGAAAATCTAACCGTTGGATCTTCACAAAATTTACATCATTAGAAAGATATTTTCAAAACGAATCCAATGGTTCCAGTTTCGGGAAATTCCGACGGTTGGATCTCCCGGTATAATCGTTTGAAGTTTCGATTTCAAAATACGAACTGCAGCGTCGTTATTCGATTAAATATAATTATATTTATATATTATATAAATATAATCGTTTCTGGCGCCGTTTTTCTTCAGATTTGAATTAAACATTCCAGACAATCCAACCGTTGGATTTTTACAAAGTTGGTGCCGTTGGAAAGATTTTTCCAAGGCGAACCCAACGGTTGCGAATTCGGGAAAATCCGATGGTCGGATCTCCCGGTATAATCGTTTGAAATCACGGTTTCAAAATACGAACTGCAACGTCGTTATTCGATATATTTTAACTCTATTTCTATATATATATATATATATATATATATATATATATATCGATTCTTCGATTTCAAAGCTATATTCTTTTCATACATTTGATAAAAATGATATTTTTATCTAACTGTCTTCTATTTCAACACTTCACTATATTTAACAATTCATGTATATAATAAAAATGTGATTTTTATTGTAAAACTATTCATTTCAAAACACTATTATTTTATATAGTTTATATAGGTAATAAAAATAGGATTTTTATTATAAAACAATTTATTTCAAAACGAGATTATTTTGTATAGTTCATATAGATGATAAAAATGTGATTTTTATTATAAAACAATTTATTTCAAAATATGAATACCATTCAACACATGAATTTCAATTCAACGAATGAATGTCGATTCAACACATGAAGGTTTTCTATAGTTTATATAAATAGATAAAAAGGTGATTTTTATATTTAAAACACGAATACCATTCAACACATGAATTCCTATCCAACGAATGAATATCGACTCAACACATGAAGGTTTTCTATAGTTTCTATATATAGATAAAAATGTGATTTTTATATTTAAAACACGAATACCATTCAACGCATGAATTTCAATTCAACGAATGAATATCGACTCAACACATGAAGGTTTTCTATAGTTTCAATATATAGATAAAAAATGTTATTTTTATATTTAAAACACGAATACCATTCAACACATGAATTTCTATCCAACGAATGAATATCGACTCAACACATGAAGGTTTTCTATTCAACGAATAAATATAGTTTCAACAAATGAAAATAATTCAAACACATGAATATCATTCAAAATTTCAGCAGCATAACGGCAGGGTAGTTAAAACTGGGACCGTCCCTAGTACGGCTCCTCGCTCTACCTTAAAACCTCGCGGTTTTTAACAATGGGGATCATGCATCTAGTTCGCACGCAGGTGGCATGTATATATTTATTTCATTTCCACAAACTAATCCTATGTGGTTTCAACCAAATATTTCTCAACCACAAATGGGTATTTTTCAACCACAATCAATCAATATCAACCACAAATAATTCCAATCAACCATTCGCTATCAATCAATTTTCACACCAATCACAACCAATAAATATCGTCCACGGTTTGTGGACGAGGGGCGTGTGTATATATATATATATAGCAATTCACTTCTATTTTAACACATATATAATTTTTACAACGCATATATAACTTATACATCGAACGTACAACTTATACAACGCTTATACTTGAGGTGTACAACGCTTATATAACTCATACATCGACTATATAATTTATACATCGTCGTTTTCCATATCGTTTATAAATTAGAAATCTCACATTGGGTTCCACTCCACCAAAAATAGCAGAAGGCTCAGAAAAATATGCGGTCTCTACTAGAATATAGAAGACGTCCACACGGTCACGATGTTTCCTGTTTCATCGAATTTCGTCAAGAAACGAAAAAACTATGATTTTTCAAAGTTTGCAACACTTTAAAACTGTTATCATTCAAGTTCGTGACTTAACCCCTCTACGTGTCATGTCATATTGGCTAAGTGTTGTTGTTTAAGTTCATGACTTAGCCCTACGAATCATGTGTCGAGTTGGTTAAGTATATTCAAGTGGTTCATGACTTAACCCTATCAAGTCATCGTGTCAAATTGGTTAAGTATATTCAAGCGGTTCATGACTTAAGCCTATCAAGTCATCGTGTCAAATTGGTTAAGTATATTCAAGCGGTTCATGACTTAACCCTCATCGTGTCAAATTGGTTAAGTATATTCAAGCAGTTCATGACTTAACCCTATCAAATCATCGTGTCAAATTGGTTAAGTATATTCAAGCAGTTCATGACTTAACCCTATCAAATCATCATGTCAAATTGGTTAAGTATATTCAAGTGGTTCATGACTTCTCCCTATCATGTGGCATTAATTCATTAATGCACTTCAACCTCTCACATTAGACTAACTGTTGTGGTTACTGGATTTGCCAGGCGGTTCCGGGCAGATTTACACCACAACATAGTCTAATCTCGGGTTTTACGTGAGATATGACCAACTACCCACATTATATCCTATTGTTTGCAGCCACTGAATTTGCCGGGCGGTTCCGGGCAGATTTACACTGCAAACTCAACCCAACCTCGAGTTGGCCATTTTCAAGTTTATCTAATTGTCATACCCACATTCAAGTTTTCATATCAAAATTCATGTTGAGTTTTCATGTCATGTTTCATGTCAAATCGTGTCAAGTTTTCAAGGCAAGTTTCATATCAAGTCGATGTCAGGTTCGTGTCCATATCCAGGTTCAAGTTATAACAGCGTTCATGTTTCAAGTTTTGCCTATTATCGAGTTCATAATTCATGTTCATAACCAATTCATGTTCTGCCTAATCTACCTAAATCGTATTCCCTTCGCACATGAACGTGAATCGATCTCTATTACAAATAAATCCAAATCTCGAAATAGAGGGAATAGCATCAAAACTATGATAGGCAAAAGGGACTAGCATAAAGCAATAAAAAAGGTTACAAGACTGGCATGACATAACTTGAGATAATTGGTTACAACATCACTGGCATATAGGATTTCAAATCTAGCAAGATAAGGTGATAGTCATGGTAAACGCTGACATAAAAGAATAGGCATGCAAAGGCAAGCCAAATACAAGAAAAATGGATCCAATGGTTTTGGTGTACATAATAGTGAATAAACTAAGCAAGTCGCACCCTTGGTATGAGATCCGACAAATTGCGAATTTGGTATACAACATGGGTTTCAATCGACTATAATAGTCCCAGGTAATTAACCCCGATAGTCATAGTCATGGTCGTAGGTAGAAATCTCAAAATTAAGAATCCTAAGTGATTAATCACAATAGTCATGGTTAATTATCCAAAATAGTTCTAGGCAATAGTCATAGGCAATTAACAGTAATAGTTTAAAGGTCATAGTCATAGATAATGGCCTTATGTTTATAATCATAGATAATAATTCTCATAGTCAAGAGTCATAGTTCATTAGCCACAATTGTCCTTGTCATAGTCATAGACAACAGTCTTTCTTTCACCGTCATAGGCATAGGCTTAGTCTTATTAGTCATAGGCAGCCTCATGTTCACCGTCATAATCATTGGCATAGTCACATTAGTCATAGGAAATCTTATGTTCTCAGTCATAGTCCTTGTCCATTAAAAATAGATTCAACGTCATAGGCATGTTAAGGTTATAGACACGAGAGAGTTTGATTTACAACATGAATAGGTCCAAACCAATATTCATGAAAGTCAAGATCCAAGACGAACAAGAATATATAAGAATCAATCACCATACATAGATCCAATTACAATTACAATTTACAACATGGATATTAAGTTTACAGCTTTTATCTAAAAGTAACTTGAACTTACAGTGCGTGGATCGAGAATTAGAAAGCAGAATTTTGACTGTTGAATCTCTATTTGATCGATCGTGTTCTAATTGAGATCCCCCCAATTTGCAAATCCCTAAGCGTAGTCTTGATGGAGAAGGAGCAGTCCTTTCTCTTCCTTTTTATCCTTTTATTTTGATTATCTTAGAAGCAGCATAAGGGTAGAAAGAAATGGTGTGCAGAAATGAGGCTAGGGGGCTGTTTATATAGGGTTAGGCAGACGAACCTGGTCAGAAAACGAGTCTACATACGTCAGGATGCATCTGGTTCAGAAAAGTGATTCGGGAGGCAGGTCGACCCCCAGGTCGATACTGTGGTCGACCTGGTCCCTGGGTGGTCGACAATATGGTCGACCCCCAGGTCGACCTGGTCCCTGGGCGGGAATTTTCCCGCCCAGCCTGTTCCGGGGTTTGAATTCGAATTTCGAATTTGAATTTCGAGCTGTTTTTGATTCTGAAAATCCCTGAAACTTCGGAGGGTCATATCTCCCTCATACGGACTCCGATTTTCGAAAACTCGGACACAATTTCATGTAAAATTTCGAGACGAATGCAATGGCGTAACCCGTTTCCCCTGATTCTGACTTTAAAATTTATTTCTGCCTTGATTTCTTGTTTTAACATGTTATAAAAAATTCGGGTTGTTACATTCTCCTCTCCTTAAAGGATTTCGTCCCCGAAATCTTCAAGTTAAGAAGAATGTGTCCTACCATCCAATCATCCATCTACTCAATCATCAATCACGGGCATCCATTGTCCTTAAGAGATTTCTAATGCTGTATGAACATATGCAGAAAGTGTGTGTATATGTTCCTTGTCTAATGCAAATGATCAGGCCTGATTGATCTTTTTAAATGCAAAATATGCTTAGTGCCATGAATCCAAAGTGTATGCAAATAGTCCTAGTCATATAAACACTATATGTGTGCACAAACATCCATCCATATGCAACATTCACATGATAACACATTCAATTCCATCCATAAACAAGTATAAACACTCATGCATATGCGATATGAAAATGTGTCTGAACCGATCTAGTGCCTATTGTGTGTTATGCAACCACGAGCAACCACTAGCAGCCACTTGCAACCACTTGCAACCATCAATCATAACATGTCTCAAACACATGTTTACACCCAATTGTTCCTACCTAAAGGTATAGTCGAACGATAGAAGCAAGTAAAAACTTTGTGCCCATTAGGCAATGTCAAAGCTGGAAATCTACGTCACATATATATTGAATAGGAGAAGAATTCCCTAAGCACCCCCCCCCCCCCCCGAAGACCAAAATCAACATTAGACTGACACCCAAAGAATTACTCAACCCAACGGACCTCCTCAAGGCCCAACATGTATTACTGACAGATGATCACTATGGGGTTTGCAACAGAAATAAGATTGAGAATAGGACCAAGAGGATATACATAAAAGATAGCATGCAAGTAAGTTCTACAGGAAAAGAGGGATTAAGGATATACTCTTAAAAAGAGATATGATGCGCGTATCTAATCTTCAATCTTCTAAGTCGTATTTCCTTGAGCTTAACTCCATTGTGCTTTGACCGTCTTTAACTTCACAATTTCGTAGTTCCTTAATTCTTGTTCCCAGAATATGAGTTGGAACCCATTCCACTGTCGCCTCTCGTTCCACTTTCGCTTATTCTCTTTCTAGTATACCCGATTCAAACATAACTGCGTACTCATGGTTTCATGCAAGCTCTCCAAAATTCACTAGTGAATCTCGGATCTCGTTCACTTACTAGAAGGTATTCCACACAGAAGGATTATCTCTTGCAAACAAACAGATGTCAATCATGTTTCCAAATGTACTTACTAAGGTGATTTTCTATAACTCATGCATAAGCGAAATGAACCATCCGCCTTAGTAGCGAACACTATTCGCGCGGATTGATAAATGTATCAAGAGATTCTAGGTAACTAACCTTGGCAGAACCCTAAGGGTTAGACTAGAATTCGAGGGCATTACCAAGGCGAGTCAAGCGTCTAACTACCCTCTTTTTATACTCGAGAATGGTACCATTTCTGGACAACCATTGCATCCCTAGAATCAACCCATAGCCAAAAAACATAAGCTTTACTTCTAAACTCAACACTTAGCATAAACATTCTCAAATCCAAATACGTCATGAATAAATGAGCCGATTCCCCAATAGGATTTGAGACAAAAATGGGATCCTCTACTATGCTAGTACTAAGGTGCAGAGACTCAACTATCGAGGCAGAATTAAAAGGATGCGATGTATAAAAACAAAGTTCTAATGGGATGATAGAAAAGAAAAACGTTACCACCTCTCTTAGGTACGCTAGTAGTGAGACCATACAATTGCCCTTTCGACGATCTTGTTCTTTGCCCTTGTCCTTGTCCTATGATACTTAACTACATGTCCCTTTTTACCATACCAACGATGTTCTTTCTTATTACACTTTTACTTTAACCCCTTCCCTTTCACCTTTTCCTCCTTCGTGGATTACGCCTTATCAACAAGTTTCTCATCCTTAGGCTTGTGTTCTTTATCCTTGTTCTTACTATCCTTGTATATCTTGTTGACAAGTTTCTCGAAAGCTACCCCCATCGCATCGCAACCCTTCAAAGCTTGATATAAGATTAGTCGCAAGTAAAACTACTGCATCTACAGATGGAGGTTAGACAATCCTTTGCCCTCCGACATGTGTCGCATGCCTACAAACTATGGTGAAAAAGAAAGAGAGAAGAGACTCAAGGAGAGAATCAAAAGATAGTGCATATGGCTTTGGGGAATATGCCTTTCGTAAAACAAAACTTTTCTTTAAAAAAATGCTTCTTTGTAAACGTTTTGAAAATAATTTCAAAAGGTTTTTAAAACTTTTGCCCAGTCTGGTAACCTGGCTCTGATACCAAATGTAACACCCCACCTCTGCTAAGGTCACTCACAAAGGGAATGCACTAGCTTTGGTGGAGCATTATCTAGGTAAACATACACAGAAATATTACAAGACAGAACATATATAAAACAGCGGAAGAAAAACCAAATTTCATTTCTTTAAAATCTAGTAAGGTCTAAAGCCTTTTACATTGAAATGCCATTAAATCCATTACATCGAAATCTGTCTTGCAATGATAAAGAAGCATAAAACCATAGTCATAAATCATTCCCCAAGTAAAGCAGCCATAGCCAAGAGAGGTCCAAGCCATATATAATGATCTTGAAGCAGAAAGAAGTCCAAACAAAATAGTAGTGCTTCCTCCCTGAGAACCTGGGGGGGAGGGAACGGAAGAAAAGGAGGCGAAACAAACTGGTTCAGTCATAAAGACTGAGTAAGTCCTAGTGACTTTCAGCATAAATACAGGTAAAGATAACATGGCATGAATAAACTGAAAGTAAACATAAGCATGGTGACAGGATAAGCTACAGGCACGATAACTAAGAATAACATTATAGGATTTCTTGTCATGTATAACATTGCAAGGTTCTCGTTCAGGATGAACTAAGTATAGTTTCGCACGATTTCTATCAAGCATCGCAAGATTTATCTGCTTCACCATTAAAACGATATCTATTTTCTCTGATTTCCTAAATTCTCTACACCAACTGTACTAGTATCCCAACCGTATCATCCTTTCCATGTATATGTACAGTCCCTTGCCGTATATCGTACGGGTTTCATCACGTATTTCTATACTACTTCAACGTAGTGCCACCATTCTTGAAATCGTTGGGACCGCCACCCTTTTTCTGGCTAGGTTTCCTTATCATGAGCTATCGCGTGTTCAACTAGGATTTATGCCACCTAGGACCACTAGGGATTATTCTACCTATTGAACGTTTTCTAGATTCGATTAGGGTTTATGCCACCTAGGACCACTAGGGATTATGCTACCTAACGAATTCCACGTAACGATCTATTAATCGATCGACTCCCTACAAGTCCTAGCTCGTTCATGTGTCTGTGTCATACGGCCCAATCACGAAATGTAGTTACCTATGCTAGGTCCACCATAGGGTGTATCAAACCCTATGGTGCCAACCATCGACATGAATCAGGCACGCATAGATAAACCTACTGATGCCCAATGCCTGATTTTTCTGCTCCGGAGTGTGTGCACGCCCGCACTCCGTTAGAACCTACACTGGCGCAACCACACAGCCGTCGTTCTGGTCGCTTACAATCAGCCCAGTAATCGTCCCCCATCCTGCCTAGTTCCAGGGTACCATGATACATCTAGTGGGTTACTACTGAAACGGACCGCGTAACTAGGGTTTCCGTCTAGTGGGTTAAGTGTTGTCATTTAAATTCGAGACTTAACCCCATCGGTCTAGCATGTCAAGTTGGTTAAGTGTTATCATTCAAGTTCGTGACTTAACCCCTCTACGTGTCATGTCAAATTGGCTAAGTGTTGTTGTTTAAGTTCATGACTTAGCCCTACGAATCATGTGTCAAGTTGGTTAAGTATATTCAAGTGGTTCATGACTTAACCCTATCAAGTCATCGTGTCGAATTGGTTAAGTATATTCAAGCGGTTCATGACTTAAGCCTATCAAGTCATCGTGTCAAATTGGTTAAGTATATTCAAGCGGTTCATGACATAACCCTCATCGTGTCAAATTGGTTAAGTATATTCAAGCAGTTCATGACTTAACCCTATCAAATCATCGTGTCAAATTGGTTAAGTATATTCAAGCAGTTCATGACTTAACCCTATCAAATCATCATGTCAAATTGGTTAAGTATATTCAAGTGGTTCATGACTTCTCCCTATCATGTGGCATTAATTCATTAATGCACTTCAACCTCTCACATTAGACTAACTGTTGTGGTTACTGGATTTGCCAGGCGGTTTCGGGCAGATTTACACCACAACATAGTCTAACCTCGGGTTTTACGTGAGATATGACCAACTACCCACATTATATCCTATTGTTTGCAGCCACTGAATTTGCCAGGCGGTTCTGAGCAGATTTACACTGCAAACTCAACCCAACCTCGAGTTGGCCATTTTCAAGTTTATCTAATTGTCATACCCACATTCAAGTTTTCATATCAAAATTCATGTTGAGTTTTCATGTCATGTTTCATGTCAAATCGTGTAAAGTTTTCAAGGCAAGTTTCATATCAAGTTGATGTCAGGTTCGTGTCCATATCCAGGTTCAAGTTATAATAGCGTTCATGTTTCAAGTTTTGCCTATTATCGAGTTCATAATTCATGTTCATAACCAATTCATGTTCTGCCTAATCTACCTAAATCGTATTCCCTTCGCACATGAACGTGAATCGATCTCTATTACAAATAAATCCAAATCTCGAAATAGAGGGAATAGCATCAAAACTATGATAGGCAAAAGGGACTAGCATAAAGCAATAAAAAAGGTTACAAGACTGGCATGACATAACTTGAGATAATTGGTTACAACATCACTGGCATATAGGATTTCAAATCTAGCAAGATAAGGTGATAGTCATGGTAAACGCTGACATAAAAGAATAGGCATGCAAAGGCAAGCCAAATACAAGAAAAATGGATCCAATGGTTTTGGTGTACATAATAGTGAATAAACTAAGCAAGTCGCACCCTTGGTATGAGATCCGACAAACTGTGAATTCAGTATACAACATGGGTTTCAATCGACTATAATAGTCCCAGGTAATTAACCCTGATAGTCATAGTCATGGTCATAGGTAGAAATCTCATAATTAAGAATCCTAAGTGATTAATCACAATAGTCATGGTTAATTATCCAAAATAGTTCTAGGCAATAGTCATAGGCAATTAACAGTAATAGTTTCAAGGTCATGGTCATAGAAAATGGCCTTATGTTTATAATCTTAGATAATAATTCTCATAGTCAAGAGTCATAGTTGATTAGCCACAATTGTCCTTGTCATAGGCATAGGCTTAGTCTTATTAGTCATAGGCAGCCTTATGTTCACCGTCATAATCATTGGCATAGTCATATTAGTCATAGGCAGTCTTATGTTCTCAGTCATAGTCCTTGTCCATTAACAATAGATTCAACGTCATAGGCATGTTAAGGTTATAGACACGAGAGAGTTTGATTTACAACATGAATAGGTCCAAACAATATTCATGAAAGTCAAGATCCAAGACGAACAAGAATAGATAAGAATCAATCACCATACATAGATCCAATTCCAATTCCAATTTACAACATGGATATTAAGTTTACAGCTTTTATCTAAAAGTAACTTGAACTTACAGTGCGTGGATCGAGAATTAGAAAGCAGAATTTTGACTGTTGAATCTCTATTTGATCGATCATGTTCTAATTGAGATCCCCCCAATTTGCAAATCCCTAAGCGTAGTCTTGATGGAGAAGGAGCAGTCCTTTCTCTCCCTTTTTATCTTTTTATTTTGATTATCTTAGAAGCAGCATAAGGGTAGAAAGAAATGGTGTGCAGAAATGAGGCTGGGGGGGGCTGTTTATATAGGGTTAGGCAGACGAATCTGGTCAGAAAACGAGTCTACATACATCAGGATGCATCTAGTTCAGAAAAGTGATTCGGGAGGAAGGTCGACCCCCGGGTCGACACTGTGGTCGACCTGGTCCCTGGGAGGTCGACACTATGGTCGACCTGGTCCCTGGGCGGGAATTTTCCCGCCCAGCCTGTTCCGGGGTTTGAATTCGAATTTCGAATTTGAATTTCGAGCTGTTTTTTATTTTGAAAATCCCTGAAACTTCGGAGGGTCATATCTCCCTCATACGGACTCCAATTTTTGAAAACTCAGACTCTATTTCATGTCAAATTTCGAGACCAACGCAATGGCGTAACCCGTTTCCCTGATTCTGACTTTAAAATTTAATTCTGCCTTGAGTTCTTGTTTTAACATGTTATAAAAATTCGGGTTGTTACAGGCACCCAGAGTTTAGGTTAAAACAATAAATTCCAGGTCAGTCATGTGACTGGTGTGAGAACTAAAATAGTTATTTAAAACTTTACTTTAAATCAGATATATCAAGGGACCACGCCATATAATACAGAACGGGTTTCCTCCCAAGAATACCAGTGCATATAACAAAACAACGCAATGCTTTTTGGAAAAATGAAGCTATTATAAGCCCAGGTCCTATCACACAATGCAACGCAAGCCGGGGGATAGGGTTTTCCCTTATAATAGCCAAACATGCTTGGTACGTTAAATAAAATCATTTCATACTATTGTAAGTGCATAGTGTATAAAACAACTTCAAATATAAATGTATCAATCCTAGGCGGCATGGGTACCATATATCATGTCGCCAATACTAGGCTCTACAATCAACCACAAATGTCACATATTGGAAGTTGGATTTCGATCTGTGAACCAAGGTAAGGGATCTTCCTTACCGCTTAGAGACGCTATAGCTTGTGTCTTAGGAACAGCCGTAACTGCACTTTGGATCGTTAGGGCCGGCCACTCGATGTGGATTATAATGCCTGAACACTGCATTTCCCCGCCCTATGAGGGCGTCAATGAGCCAAGTGACTCCTTCGGTCCTGGATCGACCGATATATCCGAGGCGCCTCGCTATCCATCATCCATATAAGTAAAATGCCAGGGCGTGTAAAACGCAGACACCACTCCTAGAAAGAAGGAAACGCATGCCCTCCCTGAGGTCATCTCCCGTTTCTTGCTCACACCGGGGTGTGAGGCTCGCGAATTAATGCTACACAAACCTACGCTATATTAAAGTCGTGCTTTGATCATCAACCAAAAGACTCTGCTTTTCAACAGAAGCCTTGATTATTTGCATCTCAGCATGCCACACAGGCAATTCACGCTATGCAACCGATGTATATCAATCACAGAGAATGAAATCCAATGTCAGACACACATCTATTTTGCAAGTCCGTTCTAAGTCTGAACGAAACCGTAGGCACCTTATAGCTCGCATATCCATCGATCTCCAAGTACGTCTGGACTATCACCAATTGATTCCCTCCTCTTTGGTGTACAACCCAATTAAATCATCAGTTATTATCCAAACGATGTGAAGACCTCCGGCCTTCAACCACCGTCTTCATCGTCGACTTATCGTCGATTCAGTTATTCGGAATGGGTATAAACCCGGCCTTTCCGAATAACTCGTGTATATAATAAACAAGTGTTATAAAACTCAACATACGCCTCATTCCAGTCCAGAATATTCCTTTATTCAAATATTCTTATATTTTGCGAAAGGTTCCCATTAATTTTATCAAAGATAGATTCTTTGAATTTATTCTTTAATCTTCTTTTGAATATCCATTCAAACCAAATTACGGTTTATCCAAACTAGTCGGGATTAGCGAACCTTATCGAAGTAATCATTTGTTAAATTTCCCAACCCCAACCTGTTCATCCCATGAAGTAAAACTGGTAATACTTCATATCTAACACCGCGGTGTTACTGGTAAATTCAATTACCATTTCATGTTCAAATCTAATTAAAGTTTTAACTATCGCTTGGAGCAAAACTAGCGATACTTCATTCTCGATCATTTCTTGAATTTGATAATTTTAGTTATCAAATTCACCTTTTAATCTATTTAAAGATTCATTAAAACTCCACTTGGTTTTAATCTTCCAAAAAATGAATATTAATGATTGTTTAACTTGGGAAATCATATCCTGTCTTTAACTGGATTAAAGAACCAATGTCATTTAAAACACGTTTCACGATAAACCCAAAATCACATTCTATTTCATCAGCCTTTAACAGTAAATTAGCAAGTGAACAATTCCCTAAGTAATAACCACGAAGGACGAAACCAACATCAGATCAATACCCAGAAACCATTCAACTTAACTAATCCCCAGTTAGTTTCTGATTTTCTTAACTTCCTTGGGTCTAAGAATAGTATTATTAAAGATACTATTCACGACAACCCAAAATAACACTCCATTAACGATGGAAACTTCATGGAAAACAAATCAATATATATATAATCGATATAAACTTCTATATTCGACTAATTCTATAAATGGAATAACAGCAAAGCCTTTAAAATTCCATATATATTAGCAGTCCTCATCCACAGAAATTCACTTCGATTATTACCAAATCGAATTCCATTCCATTCCAATTTATTTTATTAAATTGGAAAACTTCACTTTGGAAAATCTCCTTTAAATCTTACCAAAAGATTTATAAATTCCAAATCCCATTTCACCATAAATCGGGTTAAAGAACGAATGCCACTAAAACACAGTTCATGATAAGCGCAATTCACATTCCATTTATGATCAGGTTAAAGAACAAGTAGTATTTAAAACACCGTTCACGATAAACCCAAAAAATCAATTCCAGTTCAATTCCAATTAAATATTATTTAATTGGTATACTTCATTAAATCTAAATAAAAGATTTAATCTTTTTCTCAACTGGGTTTTAAGAATAGTGTTAATGAAGACACCATTCACGGCAAACCCAAATCCCATTTGATATTGAAAACAAGGCTCTAAATAGAAAATATATCGACTTATATTCAATGTGAAATTCGATGACCAACAAATATCGTATCGGAAATAACGATATAAATATATCTTTCAAATTTTCATAACAATATCTGTAAAATCATGAAATCCAACATTGAAATAAAGACAATTTTGATTCAAATCAATTTCCAATTTATATATTGGAACTTCTAGTTATTTTTAAAAACCGTTTCAAATCCAATTTATTTATTTTAAAAATAAATGGATTATAATTCTAGTTCAATGCTAGTTCATTTCAATAAAAATCTATTTTTATCTTTTCAAATATGGAATTTTTCATCCCAATTCTTTCCAAATCATTTCTCATGATTTTACACAAATTATTGATATTTTAAATAATTTTATCAAGGCCCGTACAGTCGATTTCCATAAACGGCCATCGAACTACACTCACAACGACCTTTTCCAAATTTGATTTGGACATAATTCCAAATCCAACTATTAGATTTCTAATATTCTTAGAAAGCTCTTTTCGATACGAAACCAATGGTTTCGGTTTTAGGACAATCCGACGGTCGAGTCTCCCGTAATATCCATTCGAAGTCATGGTCGAAATTCGCGAACTGCCGCAGCGCGGCGCGTTCTATTTAGGCCATTATATATATATAATATTATATATATATATATCATCGATTTCCTTTTAAAACGTATTCTATAAATCGTTTTAAATTCGTTTTCAAAATGATTTCAACTTCATATTCAATTGCTAATCCAAATTGCATATTCCATATCATCGATATATAAATGACAATATTTTCAAAATGTTAGATTTTGAAATCAATTCCTTTTCGATATTCATTATAAAAATGAAAAAAACCGATATAAATATCGTTCACGTCGAAATGGCGTTAATCTAATCAACACGGCTTTATATATTTATATATATTCGTGTCCGTCCCAAATCGGACATCAAAATCATATTTTGATTCTTTTCTGAATATTGTTTGAAAATATTTGTTATTTTAAAATAATCGTTATTTTAAAATATTCATTCTATCTGAACTGGAATCGAACACAGTCAATTACCATATAATTTGATCATATGGATTTCACACAATAAATGTGTATAACAACAACGAAAATAGAAATCCATCATCCAGAGTGCATTCTACACTGTATAAGCATCAAATATAAATATTCAATGCTTATAACAGCCTGTCAATCAATCAATCGACATACAACTAAATATTGGGATTAGTGTATGTCCAATTTCATCCCAATATCCGTATGGGGTTTCAATCAATCAAACACAGATTTTATTTGTGCAGTTGGACGATGTGTAAAATTTATCGTCCTAATCAATATCAGCCAAATGTGTGTGCATAAACAAATCATCCGATTTTTTTTTAAATATTTATTTTATATACACGTTAAAAATTATATTTTTAACTATAAAATATTTTTAACGATAAAATATTTTATTCCATTCCACATCACACAATCAATTTACACAACACATCTATCAAACAAACAAGTCATCCTTGGTCTGTGGACGACGGGTGTCGGGTGTTGCTAAGCACCTTCTGCATCCTAGTATATATTTCAACTAGAAAATAAAATAAAAGTGAGGAGTTCTCACCTTTGGGTTCCACTCCACCAGTTTTACTTCTGAACCATTTGGATTTGTTTGAAATTTCAATGCAGTCCTCACCACGCTGTTCATAATAAAAATTATATTTTTATTGCTTCATTCCAATAAATAAAAATCACATTTTTATTTCTACTTCATATATTTTTACGTTGCTTCTTTCTATATAAAAATTATATGTTTTTATATTCCTACTTTTTATATAAAGATCGAATTTTTATTTCGCTTCTCCTATAATAAAAATTATATATTTATTATGTTATTCATATAAAAATCACATTCTTCTCTTCATGAACACTTTATAAAAATCATATTTTTATTATCTATATAATATAAAAATCATATTTTTATTATCTCTATAATATAAAAATCATATTTTTATTATATAAAAATCATATTTTTTTCAACTTCTATTTTCTGTATACAAATTATATAAAATTAGATTTTATTTTTGTGCTAAATACATATTATAATAATTGATTTTTATTTGCTACTACCATATGTAAAAATTATATTTTTACATGATTAAAAATCGTATTTTTATCTTATCATTCATATAATAAAAATCGCATCTTCATCCTTATGCTATACATATAAAAGATCAAAGTTTTTGTATCGCTATATGCAATTAAAAATCACATTTTTAATTTAAAACCATGTGCAAAAATCCTATTTTTAATCGCATAAATGAATAAATATCGAAATTAAAACTCACCGGCGGTGTTGGGTAGCGGAGGAGGCTCGGGGAAGCTTAAAGACTAAAGGCATACGCTGAAAATGGTTAAAAAATTGCATTTTTATCCCATAGGTGGCTCACCGTTGGAGTTGGAGGCTGAAGGAGGGTTGTGTGGTGTCGGGAATGGTCGGAGGTGGCGCCTCTGACCTGTGGCCATATGTTAGTGGCGGGGTGGAGACTGTGGAGGCGTCGTGGCTCGGTTTCAGGAACTTAGGGTTTCGGGGTTAACGGAGAAAGAGAGGGAAGCGGCGCTGGAGGCGGAGGGACCGGGGATGGTCGCGCGGTAGCGGTGGGGGTCTGCGGCATGATGGCGGTGGCGACCTGGAGGCACTGGCGGCATGCGATGGGGGACGAGGGAGGGAGCGGTTTCATCCTGAATTAAGAAAAGGGTTCAATCGTGGAAAATGAATTTTGGGGGGGGGGGGTCTTAAGTGAAAGATAAAGAGGGTTTTATATTTTATTTTATTTTATATTTTTTTCTAGAAAGTTGACTTTACATTTGGACTCCAAACGAGGTCCAACAACTGTCATACCTAGCATATTACCCCCATTCCGAACACAATAGGATAATTTTTGTAAGCCAATTCCATCCTTTCGATCAGTTTCTATTAAAATTAAAATATAAATCTATATATTGAATTTTTAACATACATTTCAATTTACCGGGGCCACATACTGACTCTGGAAATTCTAGAAAAAATATTTCTAGCTTCATATTAATGATTTAGTCGTAGCAAAACTAATTTCATCAAATTCTGAGACCGTTTGAAAAATGGCCATTTTCTGGTTGATCAAAATTGACTGAAACTGTCAAAACGCGTTTAACTTCGCCATGCTCACATATTGATTCAGAAAATTATGAAAATTGGAATCTAGCAATAATTCGAAATCCCAGATCCAACAAAAGTGGTTTCATCGAAAACGGAGGTCGTTTCCAAAATTTCCATTTTTAAGGGCTATATATTCCATAGCGACTTTTCTGAATTTTCAGCTGGGCATAACTTTTTATCCTCGTTATGAAATTTTGATTTTTCGGATTTGTTGGAAAGATATTTTCAATCCTGTACCTTTATTTGAAGTTTGAAATCGAATTTTCGAACTACCGCGCCATTTTCAATTCCTTTTATAATTTAAAATAAATATTTATATTCTAACGACGAGCTATATAAATATATACGTTCTAATTATATTCAAAATAAATTTCTCGTCACTATTATTTAAAATAATTCGTTTTAATATTCGAAATTTATTAAAATTGCCAAATTAAAAATTTTAAATTGGTTCTGATTTCTGGGTTATTACAATCTCCCCCACTTAAAACTTTTCGTCCTCGAAAAGGAACGGATTTGAAAGTTGTTTTACAAACCAACTCAGCTTTCATTATTTTCATTATGGCTTAAGTTCTTCAACTTTTCAGTTTCTAAGAACTTTTCAAATTCTTCAAAAATTTGGCTAACACCCTAAATTTTCGAAAAATTTCGCCATAACCTCCCCAGCACGGGAGCACTGGGAAAATCCCGAAATCGCCATATAGGCCTCTCCAATCCAAAAAGAAAAGGAGACAGCCAAGCGGCTAGCCAATTGGCTCATAAAATCGTCAAAAACCCCAAGAAATGCAATAAAGATGTACCTATTTGTCGGGCAAACAATTTTATTCCTCTGTTTAGCTTCCCTGGTATAACCTGTTCACACATATATATGTAGATGCATGCATTGCTAAACAATTTTCAATTCAGTTCAACATTTGATACAATTTGGCCTAAATTTACCTTTCTTTCACATAATGGTTTAAATAAATAAACATACAACACAACCATCAATCAATTAGTTAATTAACGTTTCAAATACATAATTTTGATACATATATAGAAAATCATGTTTTTGATGCCAATTCACAACAATAAGTCCTATCTAGTTTTGGTTCTCACCCCAGTCAATTGGAATCATATAGAAATCCCACTTTCGAAACTCGAACGTATATCCACTGATGATGCAACTGCTATCATCAGTGTCATCTCCGGGCGACTAGAGTGTGATTCTATATCTGTCCAGTATATTAAAACTTTGAATACTCGTGGATCAGACATATATGCAAAATCTTTATATACTGGATTGTCTAAATCAATTTAAAATAAATATTCAAATACGTATAATATGATTTAAATTTTCAAACCAATATTTGTTTCCATTTTTTTTAAAAACACTACTCTTCACACTCGTTCTAGGATACTACTAATCCTATCTCTAACGAGTCATTCTCATTGGATATTGCTAATCCAATCTCTGATGAATTCTTTCGTTTGGTTCTAAAGTGTCTTGTTCTCGAGCTCTGTAAACCAAAGCTCTGATACCACAATGAAACGACCCGAACTTCCCCGGTAAGGAAAGCACGGATTGAATTGAGGACAAGACTAATCAGAACACAAACAGAAGAATATTTCATTGCTTATTACAACAATTCATCAAAATACAGGAACATAACAGAGTATAAATAAATATTATACATCAGAAAAATATCATATATTTAAATTACAATACATAGCAGCGGAAAATAATACAAAACATAACTGAAGGAGATATACGGATATAGAGCTTTTCGAATATCATTCCAGCAGTAAACCAGGATCTTGTGAATATAAATCTGCAAAAACCAAAACTACTAGCTGCCCATGTGGAAAATAAGGGCACCCAGAGTTTAGGTTAAAATAATAAACTCCAGGTCAGTCATGTGACTGGTGCGAGAACTAAAACAGTTATTTAAAACTTTACTTTAAATCAGATATATTAAGGGACCACACCGTATAACACGGAACGGATTTCCTCCCAAGAATACTAGTTCATATAACAAAACAGCGCAATGTTTTTTGGAAAAATGAAGCTATTATAAGACCCAGGTCCTATCACATAATGCAACACAAGCCGGGGGATAGGATTTTCCCTTATAATAGCCAAACATGCTTGGTACGTTAAATCAAATCATTTGATACTATTGTAAGTGCATAGTGTCTAAAATAACTTCAAATATAAATGTATCAATCCTAGGCGGTATGGGTACCATATATCATGTCGCCAATACTAGGCTCTACAATCAAAACCGCAAATGTCACGTATTGGAAGTTGGATTTCCATCTGTGAACCAAGGCAAGGGATCGTCCTTACCGCTTCGAGACGCTCTAGCCCGTGTCTAATGAACAACCGCAACTGAACCTTAGATCGTCAGGGCCGGTCCACTCGATGTTGATTATAATGCCTGAACACTGCGCTTCCCCGCCCTATGGGGCATCAATGAGCCAAATAACCCCATCAGTCCCGGATCGAACGATATAACCGAGGCACCTCGCTATCCATCGTCCACATAAGTAAAATGCCAGGGCGTGTAAAACGCAGACACCACTCCTAGCTAGAAGGAAACGCATGCCCTCCCTGAGGTCCTCTCCCATTTCTGGTTCACACCAGGGTATGAGGCTCGCGAATTAACGCTACACAAAGCTACGCTACATTAAAGTCGTGCTTTGATCATCAACCAAAAGGCTCCGCTTTTGAACAAAAGCCTTGATCATTTGCATCTCAGCATGCCACACAGGCAATCCACACTATGCAACCGATGTATATCAATCACACAGAATGAAATCCGATGTCGGACACTCATCCATTTACAAGTCCATTCTGAGTCTGAACGAAACCGTAGGCACCTTATACCTCGCATATCCATCGATCTCCAAGTACATCTGGACGATCACCAACTTATTCCCTCCTCTTGGGTGCATAGCCCAATTAAGATCATCAGAAATTATCCAAACGATGCGAAGACCTCCGGTCTTTAACCATCGTCTTCATGGTCGACTTATCGTCGATTCAGTTATTGAGAATGGGTATAAACCCGGCCTTTCCGAAAAAATCGCGTATATAATAAACTAGTGTTACAAAACACAACATATGCCTCATTCCAATCCAGAATATTCCTTTATTCAATTATTCTTATATTTTGGGAAAGGTTCCCATTAATTTTATCAAAGATAAATTCTTTAAATCTATTCTTTAATCTTCTTTTGAATATTCATTCAAACCAAATTATGGTTTATCCAAACTAGTCGGGATTAGCGAACCTTACCGAAGTAATCATTTGTTAAATTTCCTAACCCCAACTTGTTCATCCTATGAAGTAAAACTAGTAATACTTCATATCTAACACCGCGGAGTTATTGGTAAATTCAATTACCATTTTACGTTCAAATCTAATTAAAGATTTAACTATCGCTTGGAGCAAAACTGGCGATACTGCATTCTCGATCATTTCTTGAATTTGATAATTTTAGTTATCAAATTCACCTTTCAATCTATTTAAAGATTCATTAAAACTTCACTTGGTTTTAATCCCAAAAATCAATATTAGTGATTGTTTAACTTGGGAAATCATATCCTGTCTTTAACTGGGTTAAAGTACCAATGTCATTTAAAACACGGTTCATGATAAACCCAAAATCACATTCTATTCCATCAACCTTTAACCGTAAATTAGCAAGTGAACAATTCCCTAAGTAATAACCCCAAAGGACGAAACCAACATCAGATCAATACCCAGGAAACCATTCAACTTAACTAATCCCCAGTTAGTTTCTGATTTTCTTAACTCCGTTGGGTCTAAGGATAGTATTATTAAAGATACCATTCACAGCAACCTAAGTTCACATTCCATTAATGATGGAAACTTCATGGAAAACAAATCGATATATATAATCGATATAAACTTCCATATCTGACTAATAATATAAATGGAATAACGACAAAGCCTTTTAAATTCCATATATATTAGCAGTCCTCTGTAACAACCCAGAAAATCTGGGCCAGTTTGAAATTTTTATTTTGGCCATTTTAGCGAATTTTGATTATTTAAAATGAATTATTTTAAATAATATCGACGAGAAATTTATTTTGAATAGAATTCGAACGTATATATTATACGCGTCGTCGTTAGAATATAAATATTTATATATAATTATAAATAGAATTAAAAATGGCGCGGTAGTTCGATAATTCGATTTCAAACTTCAATTGAATGTACCGGGTGCAAAACAATCCGGATTTTAGTGAAACCAAAAATAATGGAATCTAATAGTGAATATCTTTCCAACGAATCCGAAAAATCAAGATTTCATATCAGGAATCAAAAGATATGTCCAGTTGAAAATTCTGAATAGTCGCTATGGAATTCAGGCCCTTAAAAATGGACATTTTGCAAATGACCTCGGATTTCGACGAAACCAGTTTTGTTGGGTCCGTGGTGCCAAGTTATTGCTAGGTTTCAAATTTCATAATTTTTCGATTCAATATGTGAGCGTGGCAAAGGAAAACGCGTTTGACCAGTTTCAGTTGATTTTAATCAACTGGAAATTGGCCATTTTTCAAACGGTCTCAGAATTCGACGAAACTAGTTTTGTTAGGACCGTATCGTCAATACGAAGCTAGAAAATATTTTTCTGGAATTTTTAGTGTTAGTATGTGACCCCGGTATATTGAAATGTACGTTTAAAATTCAATATAACGATTTAAATGTAAATGCAACAGAAACTGATCGAAACGATCGAATCAGCTTGCGGTACATATCCCATTGTGTTCGGAATGGGGGTGAAACGCTATGGGCGACAGGCGGTGGACCTCGTATAGAGGTCGTATGTGAAAGTCGACTTTTTAATAATTAAATAATAAAAAAAAAATATAATATCTCTTCCTCTATGTTTCTGCCCCCCCCCCCCCCCCCCCCGTTTCTATTTCGATTTCAGTTCATAAATAAAAAATAAAATAAAAAAAAAGAAAACCCTTAATCGAATCGCGCCTGGCGATCGACGACCCTCCCCCCAGCGGCGGCGCTGCGACAACCGAACCCCCCTTTTTCCTTCTTCTTCCTCCTCCTCCCCATCCCTCCGCACCAGTCGCCCCTCCCCTACGATGTCCGCACCTCCGCCTAAACCTAGCCTGGAAACCCCCCCCCCTCCTTTTTTCGCCGACGTGACCCCGCCACCAGCATCGCCGAACCCCTCCAGCGCCCTCCGACGTCGTCTCCTTTCCCCCGCTCCTCTGTAAGTTATTAATTTTATTTTATTTTTATTTATTCTATTTTTATTTTATATATAAACTGATTTTTATATAAAGTTTAAAAACTGATATTAGGATAGATTTAAAACTGAATTTAAAGAAAATAAAAACTGATTTTGTTCAAATTATAAAAACTGATTTTAATTGAAAAAAGAAAAAAAACTGATTTTTTTTGAAAGTAAAAAATAGATTTGCTTTGAAAATAAAATCACTGTTTTTGAAATAGAATTTTTATATGTTGAACATCGATAGAAAAATAGAATTTTTATATATTGAACATCGATAGAAAAATAGAATTTTTATATGTTGAACATCGATAGAAAAATAGAATTTTTATATGTTGAACATCGATAGAAAAATAGAATTTTTATATATTGAACATCGATAGAAAAATATGATTTTTATATATTGAATAGCGAAGTAAAAATTCGATTTTTATATATAGTAGCGAAGTAAAAATTCGATTTTTACATATGTAGTGAAAGCGGCCAACGAAGATGACGAAGATGCGATAGCGATGAAGATTTCTACCAATGAAGTGCCGTGGAGGTAGGATAGCTATAAGTGAGAACTCCTCACCTTTCAATTTAATTTTTCTAGTTATATATATACTAGGATGCAGACGGTGCTTAGTAGCACCCGACACCCGTCATCCACAGACCATGGATGGCTTGTTTGTTAAATTGTTTGGTTGTGTAGTTAGTTATATGATTTGATTTGAATGTGGTTTGTGGTGTGAAAAATCGAATCGATAAATTGGTTAGGATTAGACGTGCGCCGTTATAAGGCGAAGGAGTAAGGCTAGGTTAGACCCTTACTCCAAATTTTGTGGTTTGCATAACGAAAGTGAATTTGATTGATGTGTGAATGGCGTGGGCCTTCACTAGACCGGGGATAAGGCTAGGCCTTGTCCCGTTTCTAGTATCGTGCCGTTATGCCGCCGAAATTTTCTAAAATAAGTTAGAAAAATAAAAATAGCATTTTATTTAAGGAATGAACTGAATAAAAATTCATATGTTAAAATAAAATGTGTTATCGTTAAAAATATAATTTTTAACGTGAATGTGAATAAAATAAAATATTCATTTACAAACCAGACGGTTTGTTTATGTACACCTATTTGAATGACGTTGATTGGGTCGATAAATTTTACACATCGCCTAACTGCACAAATAAAATATGTGTTTGATTGTTTGAAACCCCACACGGGTGTTAGGATGAAATTTGAAGTTCACTCATCCTGATTGATTAAATATGTCGATCGATTGATTGACAGGCTGTTATAAGCGTTGAATATCTATATTTGATGCTTATACAGTGTAGTGCACTTTGGTTGATGGTTGATTATTTTCAATGCTATTATATACATGTGTTGTATGAAAATCCATATAATTAATTTTATATGGTAATTGATTGGGCCTCATTCCAGTTTTGAAAAAGAAATATTTGAAAAAGAAATGAATTGAATTGAAAACGAATTCAAAATGAATTGAAAATGATTTCGAAATGAATTGAATTGAAAACGATTTCGAAATGAATTGAATTGAAAACGATTTCGAGATGAATTGAATTGAAAACGATTTCGAAATGAATTGAATTGAAAACGATTTCGAAATGAATTGAATTGAAAACAATTTCGAAATGAATTGAATTGAAAACGATTTCGAGATGAATTGAATTGAAAACGATTTCGAAATGAATTGAATTGAAAACGATTTCGAAATGAATTGAATTGAAAACGATTTCGAGATGAATTGAATTGAAAACGATTTCGAAATGAATTGAATTGAAAACGATTTCAAAATGAATTGAATTGAAAACGAATTCAAATTGAATCGAAAGTGAATTGAAATGAATTCAAATTGAATTGAAATTTGAATTGAATAGCAATGAATTTTAAAACGAATTTATAAAGAAGAATTCAGTTTTGCTTTGAATTGAAATAGAAGTTGAAATAGAATTTGAAACGAATTTAAAACTATTTATATAATTCGTTTTAAATAGGAATCGACGAAATATATATTATATATATTATATATATAATATAATGGCCTGAATAGAACGCGCCGCGCCGCGGCAGTTCGCGAATTTCGACCATTTATTTCAAACGGACATTACGGGAGATCCGACCGTCGGATTCTCCTAAAACCAGAACCGTTGGGTTCGTATCGAAAAGAGCTTTCTAATGAATGTTAGAAATTTGAAATCTAACGGTTGGATTTGGAGATACGTCCAAATCAAATTCGAAAAAGGTCGCTGTAAGTGCAGTTCGATGGCCGTTGACGGAAATCGACTGTACGGGCCTTGATAAAATTATTAAAAATAGTAATAATTTGTGTAAAATCATAAGAAATGATTTGTGAAAGTTTGGGATGAAAAACTCCATATTTGAAAAGATAAAAATAGATTTTTATCGAAATGAACTAGTTTTGAACTAGAATTATAATTCTATTTATTTTTAAATAAATAAATTGAATTTGAAATGGTTTTGAAAATAACCAAAATTTCCAATGATTGCATTGGAGTGGATTTGAATCGAAATTGTCTTCGGAATATTTCGATGTTGGAATTCGTGATAATACAGGTGTTGTTATGGAAATTTGAAAGATATATATTTGTATCGTTATTTCCAATACGACATTTGTTAGTCGTAGAATTCGATATTGAATATAAGCCGATATATTTTCTATTCAGAGCCTTGTATTGAATATCGAATGTGATTTGGGTTTGTCGTGAATGGTGTCTTCACTAACACTGTTCTTGAACCCAGTTGAGAAAAGATTAAATCTTTTTATTTAGATTTAATGAAGTGTACCAATTAAATGATATTTAATTGGAATTGAATTGGTATTGATTTTTGGGTTTATCGTGAACAGTGTTTTAAATAACACTTGTTCTTTAACCCGATAATTAATGGAATGTGATTTGGGTTTGTCGTGAATGGTGTCTTCACTAACACTGTTCTTGAACCCAGTTGAGAAAAGATTAAATCTTTTTATTTAGATTTAATGAAGTGTACCAATTAAAAATGATATTTAATTGGAATTGAATTAGTATTGATTTTTGGGTTTATCGTGAATAGTGTTTTAAATAACACTTGTTCTTTAACCTGATAATTAATGGAATGATTTTTGGGTTTATCGTGGACAGTGTTTTTAAATAACACTCGTTCTTTAACCCGATGATTAATGAATGTGATTTTGGGTTTATCGTGAACCGTGTTTTTAAATGACACTGATTCTTTAACCCAGTCAAAGATTAAAACTAAGTGGAGTTTTAATGAATCTTTAATTAGATTGAAATGATCGAAAATGGAGTATCACCAGTTTTGCTCCAGGCGATAGTTAAATCTTTAATTAGATTTGAACGTGAAATGGTAATTGAATTTACCGATAACACTGTGGTGTTAGATATGAAGTATTCACAGTTTTACTTCATGGGATGAATAGGTTGGGATTGGGAAATTATAACAAATGATTACTTCGGTAAGGTTCGCTAATCCCGACTAGTTTGAATTGATATTCAAAAGTTGATTAAAGAATAAATTCAAGAATTTATCTTTGATAAAATTAATGGGAACCTTTCCCTATGAATGTGAAATTAGAAACTAACTGTCGGTTAGCTAAGTAGAATGGTTTTCTGGATATTGATCTGATGTTGGTTTCGGCCTTCGGGGTTAATATTTGGGAAATTATTCTCTTGATTAATTTACGGTTAGTGACTGATGAATTGGAATGAGGCGTATGTTGTGTTTGTGTAACACTTTTATAATATATACGCGAGTTATTCGGAAAGACCGGGTTTATCCCATTCTGAATAACTGATACGACGATAAGTCGAAGATGAAGACGATGGTCGAAGACCGGAAGTCTTCACGTCGTTTGGGTGATAACTGATGATCTTGATTGGGCTGTACACCCAAGAAGATGGAAACAGTTAGTGATCGTCCAGACGTACTTGGAGATCGATGGATATGCGGGGTACTAGGTGCCTCCGGTTTCGTTCAGACCCAGAACGGACTTGTAAATGGACTGTGTGTCTGACATCGGATTTCATTCTGTGTGACTGATATCGGTTGCATAGGATGGTTTGCCTGTGTGGCATGCTAAGATGCAAATGATCAAGGCTTCTGTTGAAAAGCAAAGTCTTGTGGTGATGATCAAAGCAAAGCCTTTGTGGCGTAGCTTTGTGTAACGTTTACCTCGCGTGTTTCACACCCGGTATGAACCAAAAACGGGAGACGGACCTCAGGGAGGACTTGCGTTTCTTTCTAGTTAGAAGTGGCGTCAGTGGTTTTACACGCCCTGACGAGTTTGACTTATGTGGTTGTTGCTGTTGCGAGGCGCCTCGGTTATATCGGTTTCGGCCGATGCTTCTGGTCGGCTGACGGACCAGACTTACACCCCATAGGGTGGGGAAACGTAGTGTTCAGGCATAATAATCCACATCGGTGGACCGGCCCTGTCGCTCTAAGGCTTGCCTGCGCGCTTGCCTGTGGCTCGGGCTAGAGAGTCACGAATCGGTTGAGGACTATCTTTTGCCTCGATTCATAGATGGAAATCCAACTTCCAAATACGTGACATTTGCGGTTTTATTTGTAGAGCCTAGTATGGCGACATAGTGGGATGGGGCATTCATGCCGCCTATGATTGATACTTATGATTTGAAGTTGTTTTATACACTATGCACTTACAATAGTATCAAACGATTAGTTTTAAACGTATCAAGCATTCTTTGGCTGTTATAAGGGAAAACCCTATCCTCGGCTGCGTTGCATTGTGTGATGGGACCTGGGTCTTATAACAGCTTCATTTTTCTCTATTTTAGCATTGCGCTGTTTGTTTTATGCACTGGTATTCTTGGGAGGAAACCCGTTCCGTGTTATACGGCGTGGTCCCTTGATTTACCTAGCTTTAAAAATAAAGATTAACTGTTTTAGTTCTCACACCAGTCCCATGACTGACCTGGAGTTTATTGTTTTAACCTAAACTCTGGGTGCCCTTATTTTGACACGGGCAGCTAGTAGTTTTGGTTTTGCAGATTTATATTCACAGGATCCTGGTTTACAGCTGGAACGATATCCGGAAAGCTTTGTATCCGTATATCTACTTCTAGTTGTGTATTGTATTATTTTCCGCTGCGATATATTTAAATGTAATTTAAATCTCTGATATTTCTGTGTAATATTCATTTATACTCTGTATATTCTTGTAATCTGATGCATTGTTGTTAATATACAATGAAATGTTCTTCTGTATGCGTTCTGTTGTGGCTTGTTCTCGAACTATCCGACGCTTTCCTTTACGGGGAGGTTGCGGGTCTTTACACGTGGTATCAGAGCTTTGGTTTACAAAGCTAGAGAACAAGACACATTAGAACCTTACGAAAGAATTCATCAGATATTGGATTAGCTATATCCAATGAGAATGACTCGTTAGAGATAGGATCAGTAGTATCCTAGAACGAGTGTGAAGAGTATATTTCTTTCAAATGAAAACAAATTTCGTTTTGAAAATTTAAATCAATTATTCGTATTTGATTATTTATTTTATATTGATTAGGACAATCCGATATATAAAGATTTTGCATATGCGTCTTGCAAACGTGTATTCGAAGTTTTAATATACTGGATGGTTATAGGATCATACTCTAGTTGCCCGGGGATAATTCTGGTGATGGGGCACTGTCGCCAGTATTTATTTTCGAGTAACGAAAGTGAGATTTCTATATATTTCCTATTGACTGGTGTGAGAACCAAAATTAGATAGGGCCTATTGTTGTGATTTGACATCAAAAATCTGATTTTTGACTATGTATCAAAATTATCAATTTGAAACGTTAATTCACTAATTGATTGATGTTTGTGTTGTTTGTTTAATTGTTTGATAATTTTGAACCTTTATGCCTAACTAAACCAAATATTGAACTATATTGAGAATTGGTCGCATTTGCTTGCATATACATATACTTACATTGAACAGGTCATAGCAAGGAGGCTAGAGCCAGAGAATAAAATTTGTTTGCCCGACAAATAGGTACATGTTTACTACATAATTTCCTGTTTTGTTTGGGTGATGATGATTTTGTGAGCCTATTGGCTAGCCGCTTGGCTTTTTCTTTTTCTTTTTGAGATCTGAAGGACCGGGGAAGCTATTTGAAATTCCCCGATGCTCCCGGTGCAGGGGAGATTATGGCGAAATTTTTCAAAAATTTAGGGTGTTAGCCAAATTTTTGAAATTTTAGAAATTCTCAGAAACTGAAAAGTTGGAGAATGGAAGCCAGGTCGAGCGTAGAGTTGATTAATCAAACCACTTTCGACTTTGTTCCTTTTCGGGGACGAAAAGTTTTAAGTGGGGGAGATTGTAACAACCCGGAAAATCTGGGCCAGTTTGAAATTTTTATTTTGGCCATTTTAGCGAATTTTGATTATTTAAAATGAATTATTTTAAATAATATCGACGAGAAATTTATTTTGAATAGAATTCGAACGTATATATTATACGCGTCGTCGTTAGAATATAAATATTTATATATAATTATAAATAGAATTAAAAATGGCGCGGTAGTTCGATAATTCGATTTCAAACTTCAATTGAATGTACCGGGTGCAAAACAATCCGGATTTTAGTGAAACCAAAAATAATGGAATCTAATAGTGAATATCTTTCCAACGAATCCGAAAAATCAAGATTTCATATTAGGAATCAAAAGATATGTCCAGTTGAAAATTCTGAATAGTCGCTATGGAATTCAGGCCCTTAAAAATGGACATTTTGCAAATGACCTCGGATTTCGACGAAACCAGTTTTGTTGGGTCCGTGGTGCCAAGTTATTGCTAGGTTTCAAATTTCATAATTTTTCGATTCAATATGTGAGCGTGGCAAAGGAAAACGCGTTTGACCAGTTTCAGTTGATTTTAATCAACTGGAAATTGGCCATTTTTCAAACGGTCTCAGAATTCGACGAAACTAGTTTTGTTAGGACCGTATCGTCAATACGAAGCTAGAAAATATTTTTCTGGAATTTTTAGTGTTAGTATGTGACCCCGGTATATTGAAATGTACGTTTAAAATTCAATATAATGATTTAAATGTAAATGCAACAGAAACTGATCGAAACGATCGAATCAGCTTGCGGTACATATCCCATTGTGTTCGGAATGGGGGTGAAACGCTATGGGCGACAGGCGGTGGACCTCGTATAGAGGTCGTATGTGAAAGTCGACTTTTTAATAATTAAATAATAAAAAAAAAATATAATATCTCTTCCTCTATGTTTCTGCCCCCCCCCCCCCCCGTTTCTATTTCGATTTCAGTTCATAAATAAAAAAATAAAAAAATAAAAAAGAAAACCCTTAATCGAATCGCGCCTGGCGATCGACGACCCTCCCCCCAGCGGCGGCGCTGCGACAACCGAACCCCCCTTTTTCCTTCTTCTTCCTCCTCCTCCCCATCCCTCCGCACCAGTCGCCCCTCCCCTACGATGTCCGCACCTCCGCCTAAACCTAGCCTGGAAACCCCCCCCCCCCCTTTTTTCGCCGACGTGACCCCGCCACCAGCATCGCCGAACCCCTCCAGCGCCCTCCGACGTCGTCTCCTTTCCCCCGCTCCTCTGTAAGTTATTAATTTTATTTTATTTTTATTTATTCTATTTTTATTTTATATATAAACTGATTTTTATATAAAGTTTAAAAACTGATATTAGGATAGATTTAAAACTGAATTTAAAGAAAATAAAAACTGATTTTGTTCAAATTATAAAAACTGATTTTAATTGAAAAAAGAAAAAAAAACTGATTTGTTTTGAAAGTAAAAAATAGATTTGCTTTGAAAATAAAATCACTGTTTTTGAAATAGAATTTTTATATGTTGAACATCGATAGAAAAATAGAATTTTTATATATTGAACATCGATAGAAAAATAGAATTTTTATATGTTGAACATCGATAGAAAAATAGAATTTTTATATGTTGAACATCGATAGAAAAATAGAATTTTTATATATTGAACATCGATAGAAAAATATGATTTTTATATATTGAATAGCGAAGTAAAAATTCGATTTTTATATATAGTAGCGAAGTAAAAATTCGATTTTTACATATGTAGTGAAAGCGGCCAACGAAGATGACGAAGATGCGATAGCGATGAAGATTTCTACCAATGAAGTGCCGTGGAGCTAGGATAGCTATAAGTGAGAACTCCTCACCTTTCAATTTAATTTTTCTAGTTATATATATACTAGGATGCAGACGGTGCTTAGTAGCACCCGACACCCGTCATCCACAGACCATGGATGGCTTGTTTGTTAAATTGTTTGGTTGTGTAGTTAGTTATATGATTTGATTTGAATGTGGTTTGTGGTGTGAAAAATCGAATCGATAAATTGGTTAGGATTAGACGTGCGCCGTTATAAGGCGAAGGAGTAAGGCTAGGTTAGACCCTTACTCCAAATTTTGTGGTTTGCATAACGAAAGTGAATTTGATTGATGTGTGAATGGCGTGGGCCTTCACTAGACCGGGGATAAGGCTAGGCCTTGTCCCGTTTCTAGTATCGTGCCGTTATGCCGCCGAAATTTTCTAAAATAAGTTAGAAAAATAAAAATAGCATTTTATTTAAGGAATGAACTGAATAAAAATTCATATGTTAAAATAAAATGTGTTATCGTTAAAAATATAATTTTTAACGTGAATGTGAATAAAATAAAATATTCATTTACAAACCAGACGGTTTGTTTATGTACACCTATTTGAATGACGTTGATTGGGTCGATAAATTTTACACATCGCCTAACTGCACAAATAAAATATGTGTTTGATTGTTTGAAACCCCACACGGGTGTTAGGATGAAATTTGAAGTTCACTCATCCTGATTGATTAAATATGTCGATCGATTGATTGACAGGCTGTTATAAGCGTTGAATATCTATATTTGATGCTTATACAGTGTAGTGCACTTTGGTTGATGGTTGATTATTTTCAATGCTATTATATACATGTGTTGTATGAAAATCCATATAATTAATTTTATATGGTAATTGATTGGGCCTCATTCCAGTTTTGAAAAAGAAATATTTGAAAAAGAAATGAATTGAATTGAAAACGAATTCAAAATGAATTGAAAACGATTTCGAAATGAATTGAATTGAAAACGATTTCGAAATGAATTGAATTGAAAACGATTTCGAGATGAATTGAATTGAAAACGATTTCGAGATGAATTGAATTGAAAACGATTTCGAAATGAATTGAATTGAAAACGATTTCGAGATGAATTGAATTGAAAACGATTTCGAGATGAATTGAATTGAAAACGATTTCGAGATGAATTGAATTGAAAACGATTTCGAGATGAATTGAATTGAAAACGATTTCGAGATGAATTGAATTGAAAACGATTTCGAAATGAATTGAATTGAAAACGATTTCAAAATGAATTGAATTGAAAACGAATTCAAATTGAATCGAAAGTGAATTGAAATGAATTCAAATTGAATTGAAATTTGAATTGAATAGAAATGAATTTTAAAACGAATTTATAAAGAAGAATTCAGTTTTGCTTTGAATTGAAATAGAAGTTGAAATAGAATTTGAAACGAATTTAAAACTATTTATATAATTCGTTTTAAATAGGAATCGACGAAATATATATTATATATATTATATATATAATATAATGGCCTGAATAGAACGCGCCGCGCCGCGGCAGTTCGCGAATTTCGACCATTTATTTCAAACGGACATTACGGGAGATCCGACCGTTGGATTCTCCTAAAACCGGAACCGTTGGGTTCGTATCGAAAAGAGCTTTCTAATGAATGTTAGAAATTTGAAATCTAACGGTTGGATTTGGAGATACGTCCAAATCAAATTCGAAAAAGGTCGCTGTAAGTGCAGTTCGATGGCCGTTGACGGAAATCGACTGTACGGGCCTTGATAAAATTATTAAAAATAGTAATAATTTGTGTAAAATCATAAGAAATGATTTGTGAAAGTTTGGGATGAAAAACTCCATATTTGAAAAGATAAAAATAGATTTTTATCGAAATGAACTAGTTTTGAACTAGAATTATAATTCTATTTATTTTTAAATAAATAAATTGAATTTGAAATGGTTTTGAAAATAACCAAAATTTCCAATGATTGCATTGGAGTGGATTTGAATCGAAATTGTCTTCGGAATATTTCGATGTTGGAATTCGTGATAATACAGGTGTTGTTATGGAAATTTGAAAGATATATATTTGTATCGTTATTTCCAATACGACATTTGTTAGTCGTAGAATTCGATATTGAATATAAGCCGATATATTTTCTATTCAGAGCCTTGTATTGAATATCGAATGTGATTTGGGTTTGTCATGAATGGTGTCTTCACTAACACTGTTCTTGAACCCAGTTGAGAAAAGATTAAATCTTTTTATTTAGATTTAATGAAGTGTACCAATTAAATGATATTTAATTGGAATTGAATTGGTATTGATTTTTGGGTTTATCGTGAACAGTGTTTTAAATAACACTTGTTCTTTAACCCGATAATTAATGGAATGTGATTTGGGTTTGTCGTGAATGGTGTCTTCACTAACACTGTTCTTGAACCCAGTTGAGAAAAGATTAAATCTTTTTATTTAGATTTAATGAAGTGTACCAATTAAAAATGATATTTAATTGGAATTGAATTAGTATTGATTTTTGGGTTTATCGTGAACAGTGTTTTAAATAACACTTGTTCTTTAACCTGATAATTAATGGAATGATTTTTGGGTTTATCGTGGACAGTGTTTTTAAATAACACTCGTTCTTTAACCCAATGATTAATGAATGTGATTTTGGGTTTATCGTGAACCGTGTTTTTAAATGACACTGATTCTTTAACCCAGTCAAAGATTAAAACTAAGTGGAGTTTTAATGAATCTTTAATTAGATTGAAATGATCGAAAATGGAGTATCACCAGTTTTGCTCCAGGCGATAGTTAAATCTTTAATTAGATTTGAACGTGAAATGGTAATTGAATTTACCGATAACACTGTGGTGTTAGATATGAAGTATTCACAGTTTTACTTCATGGGATGAATAGGTTGGGATTGGGAAATTATAACAAATGATTACTTCGGTAAGGTTCGCTAATCCCGACTAGTTTGAATTGATATTCAAAAGTTGATTAAAGAATAAATTCAAGAATTTATCTTTGATAAAATTAATGGGAACCTTTCCCTATGAATGTGAAATTAGAAACTAACTGTCGGTTAGCTAAGTAGAATGGTTTTCTGGATATTGATCTGATGTTGGTTTCGGCCTTCGGGGTTAATATTTGGGAAATTATTCTCTTGATTAATTTACGGTTAGTGACTGATGAATTGGAATGAGGCGTATGTTGTGTTTGTGTAACACTTTTATAATATATACGCGAGTTATTCGGAAAGACCGGGTTTATCCCATTCTGAATAACTGATACGACGATAAGTCGAAGATGAAGACGATGGTCGAAGACCGGAAGTCTTCACGTCGTTTGGGTGATAACTGATGATCTTGATTGGGCTGTACACCCAAGAAGATGGAAACAGTTAGTGATCGTCCAGACGTACTTGGAGATCGATGGATATGCGGGGTACTAGGTGCCTCCGGTTTCGTTCAGACCCAGAACGGACTTGTAAATGGACTGTGTGTCTGACATCGGATTTCATTCTGTGTGACTGATATCGGTTGCATAGGATGGTTTGCCTGTGTGGCATGCTAAGATGCAAATGATCAAGGCTTCTGTTGAAAAGCAAAGTCTTGTGGTGATGATCAAAGCAAAGCCTTTGTGGCGTAGCTTTGTGTAACGTTTACCTCGCGTGTTTCACACCCGGTATGAACCAAAAACGGGAGACGGACCTCAGGGAGGACTTGCGTTTCTTTCTAGTTAGAAGTGGCGTCAGTGGTTTTACACGCCCTGACGAGTTTGACTTATGTGGTTGTTGCTGTTGCGAAGCGCCTCGGTTATATCGGTTTCGGCCGATGCTTCTGGTCGGCTGACGGACCAGACTTACACCCCATAGGGTGGGGAAACGTAGTGTTCAGGCATAATAATCCACATCGGTGGACCGGCCCTGTCGCTCTAAGGCTTGCCTGCGCGCTTGCCTGTGGCTCGGGCTAGAGAGTCACGAATCGGTTGAGGACTATCTTTTGCCTCGATTCATAGATGGAAATCCAACTTCCAAATACGTGACATTTGCGGTTTTATTTGTAGAGCCTAGTATGGCGACATAGTGGGATGGGGCATTCATGCCGCCTATGATTGATACTTATGATTTGAAGTTGTTTTATACACTATGCACTTACAATAGTATCAAACGATTAGTTTTAAACGTATCAAGCATTCTTTGGCTGTTATAAGGGAAAACCCTATCCTCGGCTGCGTTGCATTGTGTGATGGGACCTGGGTCTTATAACAGCTTCATTTTTCTCTATTTTAGCATTGCGCTGTTTGTTTTATGCACTGGTATTCTTGGGAGGAAACCCGTTCCGTGTTATACGGCGTGGTCCCTTGATTTACCTAGCTTTAAAAATAAAGATTAACTGTTTTAGTTCTCACACCAGTCCCATGACTGACCTGGAGTTTATTGTTTTAACCTAAACTCTGGGTGCCCTTATTTTGACACGGGCAGCTAGTAGTTTTGGTTTTGCAGATTTATATTCACAGGATCCTGGTTTACAGCTGGAACGATATCCGGAAAGCTTTGTATCCGTATATCTACTTCTAGTTGTGTATTGTATTATTTTCCGCTGCGATATATTTAAATGTAATTTAAATCTCTGATATTTCTGTGTAATATTCATTTATACTCTGTATATTCTTGTAATCTGATGCATTGTTGTTAATATACAATGAAATGTTCTTCTGTATGCGTTCTGTTGTGGCTTGTTCTCGAACTATCCGACGCTTTCCTTTACGGGGAGGTTGCGGGTCTTTACATCCTCATCCACAGAAATCCACTTCAACTATTACCAAATCGAATTCCATTCCAATTTATTTTATTAAATAGGAAAACTTCACTTTGGAAAATCTCCTTTAAATCTTACCAAAAGATTTATAAACTCCAAATCCCATTTCACTGTAAATAGGGTTAAAGAACGAATGTCGCTAAAACACAGTTCACGATAAGCCCAATTCACATTCCATTTATGATCGTTAAAGAACAAGTGTTATTTAAAACACCGTTCACGATAAACCCAAAAAAATAATTCCAATTCAATTCCAATTAAATATTATTTAATTGGTATACTTCATTAAATCTAAATAAAAGATTTAATCTTTTTCTCAACTGGGTTTTAAGAATAGTGTTAATGAAGACACCATTCACGACAAACCCAAATCCCATCTGATATTGAAAACAAGGCTCTGAATAGAAAATATATCGACTTATACTCAATATCAAATTCTACGACCGACAAATATCGTATCGGAAATAACGATATAAATATATCTTTCAAATTTCCACAACAATATCTGTAAAATCACGAAATCCAACATCGAAGTATTCCAAAGAAAATTTTGATTCAAATCAATTTCCAATTTATATATTGGAACTTCTAGCTATTTTTCAAAACCGTTTCAAATCCAATTTATTTATTTAAAAATAAATGGATTATAATTCTAGTTCAAAACTAGTTCATTTCGATAAAAATCTATTTTTATATTTTCAAGTACGGAATTTTTCATCCTAATTCTTTCCAAATCATTTATTATGATTTTACACAAATTATTGATATTTTTAATAATTTTATCAAGTCATGTACAGTCGATTTGCATAAACGTCCATCGAACTGCACTCACAACGACCTTTTCCAAATTTGATTTGGATTTAATTCCAAATCTAACCATTAGATTTCTAATTTCTAATGTTCTTAGAAAGCTCTTTTCGATACGAACCCAACAGTTCCAGTTTTAGGAGAATCCGACGGTCGGATCTCCCGTAATATCCATTCGAAGTCAATGGTCAAAATTCGCGAACTGCCGCAGCGCGGCGTGTTCTATTCAGGCCATTATATATATAATATATATATAAATTATATATATTTCATCGATTTCCTTTTAAAACGTATTTTATAAATCGTTTTAAATTCGTTTTCAAAATGATTTCAACTTCATATTCAATTTCTAATCAAAATTGAATATTTCATATCATCGATATATAAATGATAATATTTTCAAAATATTAGATTTTGAAATCAATTCCTTTTCAATATTCATTATAAAAATGAATAAAATTGATATAAATATCGTTCACGTCGAAATGGCGTTAATCTAATCAACACGGCTTTATATATCTATATATATTCGTGTCCATCCCAAATCGGACATCAAAAACATATTTTGATTCTTTTCTGAATATTATTTGAAAATATTCGTTATTTTAAAATATTCATTCTATCTGAACTGGAATCAGACACAGTCAATTACCATATAATTTGATCATATGGATTTCACACAACAAATGTGTATAATAACAATGAAAACAGCAATCCATCATCCAGATTGCATTCTACACTGTATAAGCATCAAATATAAATATTCAACGCTTATAACAGCCTATCGATCAATCGATCGACATACAACTAAATATTGGGATTAGTGTATGTCCAATTTCATCTTAATACCCGTGTGGGGTTTCAATCAATCAAACACAGATTTCATTTGTGCAGTTGGGCGATGTGTAAAATTTATCGTCCCAATCAATATCGGCCAAATGTGTGTACATAAACAAATCATCCGATTTGTTTATAAATATTTATTTTATATACACGTTAAAAATTATATTTTTAACCATAAAATATTTTAAAAGATAAAATATTTTATTCCATTCCACATCACACAATCAATTTACACAATACATATATCAAACAAACAATTCATCCATGGTCTGTGAACGACGGGTATCGGGTGCTGCTAAGCACCGTCTGCATCCTAGTATATATTTCAACTAGAAAATAAAATAAAAGTGAGGAGTTCTCACCTTTGGGTTCCACTCCACCAGTTTTACTTCTGAACCGTTTGGATTTGTTTGAAACTCCAATGCAGTCCTTACCACGTTGTTCACAATAAAAATTATATTTTTATTGCTTCATTCCAATAAATAAAAATCACATTTTTATTTCTACTTCATATATTTTACGACGCTTCTTTCTATATAAATTTTTTTTTTTATATATTCCTACTTTTTATATAAAGATCGAATTTTTATTTCGCTTCTCCTATAATAAAAATTATATATTTATTATGTTATTCATATAAAAATCACATTCTTCTCTTCATGAACACTTTATAAAAATCATATTTTAATTATCTATATAATATAAAAATCATATTTTTATTATCTCTACAATATAAAAATCATATTTTTTTTCAACTTCTATTTTCTGTATATAAATTATATAAAATTAGATTTTATTTCTATGCTAAATACATATTAAAATAATTGATTTTTATTTGCTACTACCATATGTAAAACTTATATTTTTACATGATTAAAAATGGTATTTTTACCTTATCATTCATATAATTAAAATCGTATCTTTATCCTTATGCTATACATATAAAAGATCAAAGTGTTTGTATCGCTATATGCAATTAAAAATCACATTTTTTAATTTAAAACCATGTGTAAAAATCCTATTTTTAATCGCATAAACGAATAAATATCGAAATTAAAACTCACCAGCGGTATTTGGTAGCGGAGAGACTTGGGGAAGCTTAAAGACTCAAGGCATACGCTGAAAATGGTTTAAAATTGCATTTTTATCCCCTCAGTGGCTCACCGTTGGAGTTGGAGGCTGAGGGAGGGCTGTGTGGTGTCGGGGATGGTCGGACGTGGCGCCTATGACCTGTGGCCGGATGTTAGTGGTAGGGTGGAGGCTATGGAGGCGTCGTGGCTCGGTTTCGGGGTTAACGGAGAAAGAGAGGGAAGCGGCGCTGAAGGCGGAGGGACCAGGGATGGTCACGCGTTAGCGGTGGGGGTCGGCGGCATGATGGTGGTGGAGACCTGGAGGCGCTGGTGGCTTGGGATGGAGGACGGGGGAGGGAGTGGTTTCTTCCTGAATTGAGAAAAGGGTTCGATCGTGGAAAATGAAATTAAGGGGGTCTTAAGTGAAAGATAAAAAGGGTTTTATATTTTATTTTTTTCTAGAAAGTTGACTTTACATTTGGACTCCAAACGAGGCCCAACAACTATCATCCCTAGCGTATTACCCCCACTCCGAACACAATGGGATATGTTTCGTAAGCCAATTCCATCGTTTCGATCAGTTTCCATTAAAATTAAAATATAAATCTATATATTGAATTTTTAATATACATTTCAATTTACCGGGGCCACATACTGACTCGAAAAATTTTAGAAAAATTATTTCTAGCTTCGTATTGACGATACGGTCATAACAAAACTACTTTCGTCAAATTCTGAGAACGCCTGAAAAATGGCCATTTTCTGGTCGATCAAAATTGACTGAAACTGTCAAAATGTGTTTAACTTCGCTAAGCTCACATATTGATTCGAAAATTATGAAAATTGGAATCTAGCAAGAATTTTAAATCCCGGATCCAATAAAAGTGGTTTCGTCGAAAACGGAGGTCGTTTCCAAAATTTCCATTTTTAAGGGCTATATATTCCATAGCGACTATTCTGAATTTTCAACTAGGCATAACCTTTTATCCCCGTTAGGAAATTTTGATTTTTCGGATTCGTTGGAAACATATTTTCAAATAGATTCTAATATTTTTGGTTTCACTAAAATCCGGTTTATTTTAAATCCTGTACAATCATTTGAAGTTTGAAATCGAATTTTTGAACTACCGCGCCATTTTCAATTCCTTTTATAATTTAAAATAAATATTTATATTCTAACGACGAGCTATATAAATATATACGTTCTAATTCTATTCAAAATAAATTTCTCATTGCTATTATTGAAAATAATTCATTTTAAATATTCGAAATTCGTTAAAATTGTCAAAATAAAAATTTTAAATTGGTTCTGATTTCCAGGTTATTACAAATTCACACAACAAACATCAGTACGTCAAATATATCAAATCCAAACCATTCATCACATCAATACATATAAACAGTCCACTATCGTATAAATTTACTAATTAGCGGATGTCAGGTATTAAACAGTAATCAAATGTCGAATTTTAACTTAACTGTAAAATTTAATCTAATAGTCAAATTAAATTACACTAACGATGCAAAACAATATAAATATACAATTTAACCTACCACACATGAATCAATAAAAACATATCATAACATGATATTAATTTAATTAATATTAGAATATTTTAGTTAGTCGTGAGTGGGTTTAATCACTCACCTTTGGTTCTAAACGCGTTTGAAATCCAAAATAAGCCCTAAAATTTAATTGTCTCGGAATCAGTGCCATCGTGAAGAGCTCATTGATACGATTCCAATGCAATAAACCGTGTGTCAATTGGAGCACGTATGCAAAAGTTATAGGACTTAACACGATTGATAAATAAATAAATACGAAAATGGGTACAAAAATAACAAAAATTGCCGCATCATCACCTCATGCCTTTCTTCTTCAAACTATAACATGAAAACCTGTAGCTTGAACATCACCGATTCACCATGGCCGATTCTTATATCTCCCTTATCTCCCTCGTCTCTTCACGAAAACTCAAACCGCCAGATCTGACAATCATCTCTCCGCTAACCTGTGCAATTAAAGAGCTTAGCGGTTCTATAGTGGTAGAGGTGCAAAAGGCTGTAGCAGAGATAAAGCGGGGATATAGCGGAGGTACTAAAATGTTAATAAATGTAAAACTATATAATTAGAAATAATTAACTATCATTCTTGCATCATTTTTGTAGAAGAAATGAATATTAATTAATATTATATAACAAAATTGAAGAATGTCATGGTTATATAAACTAGATTCAATTATTATTGTAGATTCATGTCTTATATAAGGAACTTATGTCTTAAAATTAGCTCTTTACACTAAATTTTTCGGTTTATTTTAAAAGAGAGCCGGTCAAATCATCTTTTGCATATTAATATTGCTAAATCGGGTGCTAAATAGCATTGATTTAGTGGGTTCAATGGAAAATAGCGGGGCTTAAAGAGGAACTACTGTTCATCAACGCTAAATTGGAATAGCGTAGCGGCCGGAGAGCGCTACGAACTATAGCGTGGATTTTGTGGGGCTTTAGCAGGGCTTTAACTACATAGCCTTGAACTCTCTCTCCCCATCACTATCTCCTCATCTAAGGCTCTCACTTCCAAATCGCATCCCGGTTTTCAACGCACGCAGGTACAGTACACTTGTTGACAAATTTTGTGCCCAAAACTTACCAAAAATTTCCAATCTGATCTCGTAAATGCCACAAACTCGTATACGATCACTGATTCGTGAATTAATCTGTATATATGTCACAAATCTCAATCCTAGGTGATAGCTATTCAATGTAAACAAAATGTTGAATCGATAAAGGATGCCGCACCCTTAAAATGAAACATGGGATCGAAGCTCTTCCTTTCACAAATTCATCAGATCTGAAATTACTGGATTTCGATTTTATTTAATTTTTTTAGAATAAGAAATGAACATGGCGGCTGGTGTATTTGTACAGGAAGAAAACAAAAAGTTGACGGCATGTTTTCATTGAGTTGGAAGTTAGTTTTTTAGAAGAAGGATTATTTTTAGACAACAAAATTTTAATATGATACCCACTTTGAATTAATTCCAAAAGTTATTGATTTAAATCTAATTCCAAGATAGGACTTCCGTCAATTTACATACATTAAAATCTCAAATTTAATTATTATTTACCAATTTCTATCGAACATTAATTATATTAAATTAATTAACTTTGCTTTTTATTCAGCTTTCATAGCAGCAAATTTTATCGTTTTGATTACTCAAAAAAATAATACCATAGTTTAAAACGAATTCGCATATAAAATTCAAAGTTAATTATTATACTAATTTGCAATATATAAGGAATTCTGAAAGGGAAAGTCTATTTTGACACAATTTGGTGACACAAATGGTGACACAAAAGATTTGCACCATCGGATTGCCCCCTGAATTCCACCTTCCCATGTAAAGACAAAAAGATCCAATGGTGCAAATCTTTTGTGTCACCATTTGTGTCACCAAATTGTGTCAAAATAGATGCTCCCATTCTGAAATTGTTAATTTATTTTATATATTGTTAATTCAATGTTTGTTTCAAATGTCATTATAAAATACTTAACCAAACGATCTTTCTTATATTACCCAATACAAGTTATAATCACATATAACTATTGAAAGTTCATCATTTAGTAAACTAGATTAAGTTCGTATCGGATCGATTTATGGAATGAGTCCTAAAAATTTTATTTGATTCCATTTCGAGCATTATTCACAAAATCAATTATTTATTTACAATAATTGTTAACAACAAATTTTTCCATCATAAAAGGAAGTATAAGATTTGTTGGCCTGCGAATATGAATGTTCCTCCTTTTTATCTATTTGTTCTTTCATTGAAATTTGAAATAATATAATGTGCATGACAATTCAAACATTTACAACAATCAATGATATCAAAATATTACAAAACTATCTATATATGAAAAAGCATGTAAAAGATATATCATTAAATCATACCAAAATTAAAGATCATATTAAATTGGATATACAAATTAAATTGAGCAATTAAATTTAAAATTAATCAATTTCAGTTTAAGTCTTAATAACTTTCTATAAGTTCCTCAATTACATTTCTAACCACTTTCTTCCAATTAAACATTTATTTCAATTTAATTTCAAAACATCTTAGTTTTACTCAAATCAAAATAATATTCAAACTAACTTTGCAAATCGCTTTTATTTGTATTTAATTCCGACATTGATTTTTTTAAGCAATTCAATTGAATTTCAACTATAAATTCTTTAACTCAATTCCATTCATTTTCTTTAATATTTCAATATTAATTACTACAAACAAAATCAAAGTTAAGTTTACAATCAATGCAACTTATTATTGTTATAATAAGTCGAAATTCATTACCTAGTACTCTTTAATTAGGTTCACACATCAAAATTTATATAGTTAAATCATTAAATTTTGTTTATAATAAAAATATATATTCAAAAGTCATATTAAATATAATAATCTAAATTATCAAAAAATAGGGGTTGTTACACTCTCTCCCACTTGAAACTTTTCGTCCTCGAAAAGGCGTAGTAAGGAATTTGTCAATTTATATAACAAATCATATATATATATATATATATATATATAATAAGCAATATATGTAAAAAATTATATAAGGCTTAACAAATATACCTAACAAACTTCAACTAGTATTCATCCAAAATTTTAACAAAAGCTTTCTAATATCAATATTTAATCTGTTGCACTACCATTTTTAACAAATATATAATTGATTAAGATTTATTGGTAGCATTCACTTTTTTTCACATTAGTCGTTTTCATTCTTTTCAAATATTATTTATCTAAATTTATTTGGTTTATATACATTTATTTTCTTACAATGAATTCATATTCAATTAATGCATATTACCTTATATCCAATTGACTAATTTACAATCATCTATGTTCACTATTTTTGTTTCACTTCACAACTTAGATTCATTTCCTTATTACATCAATTCCATTTCACATTTCTTAAGTTAATTTATACTTCATCATTTCTCTTATTTATTACACAAGTTCAGCCGTTTCAATTGATTCAAATTCACTATTTCTCATTTCTAAGAGTTCCCACTTTATTTATTTCTCTTAGATTCATTTCTTATTTCATGGTTCAAAAGTTTTATAAAATTTCATGTTTGTTCATTTCTTCAATTATTCTAGAACCTAAGAATTTAACTTCGGGTTCATTTCCAAATCAAATTTCAAAATATTATATATATTATATCTTTTATATAAAACCAAATTATAAAAAAATTAAATGAAATCTAGTTTCGCAAAACAAATTATAAAAGTTCTAAGTGATCTCCCCTCACTTAGTCTCCTGAAAATAAATGTTGATGATGCATGCACTCATCACCGAAATAATTTTCCAAAGGCAAGAGGAAGTATACACTTATTTCAAATATTCATTTGAAAACAAATTCTATATGAAACAACTTTTAAAATATAATGACATAAAAAAATCATTTTTAAATCAATACTGCAAAACCACCCAAAATTAAATTCTCAAATTCATATTAACTTCTTATTTCATTGCCAATTAAATTTTCAACATTTCATTTTTCTTAAATCTTTCAATAACCAATAGTTCTAATTATTGATTAATCGAATAATAAATGATGATAATCAAAAAAAATCTAAATTCATATATTTTCAAATAATTCTTTATATAAAAAATATAATTCAAAACAATATTATGTCAATGAGTCTTATTCAAGTGTTTAGAAATCCCTATCGATGCATTGGCATCCCAAGTACCGACCCGAATTCTTAAAAACTCAACAGAACAAATCAACACAATACAAAATGCATTTTATATCAAAATTACAAGTACACTCTCTCATATACACTCAAACTCATTCTAGGGTATTACTATCATATCTCTAATGAGTTAATCCCAAAAAGAGACAAGTTTTTTGCTAAACCAAAGCTCTGATACCAAATGTAAAAACCCGAATTTTTGATTTGTTTAAGTCGACATTGAGGATCATTGTCGATTTAAACAGTCAAAAATTCGGGTTGTTACAGTTCAGTTAGGCCTTTAGTTACTCAAATGCTTTATTAACCACATATTTCAATCCTTTTTACGCCTGAACACACAATTTAACATTGTTTTTACCTTATAAATTCAATCACACATGTTTATATAAATTTTAAACATTATTTTTAAAGTAACAACGTACTAAAATTCACATTTTCACCAAAACACGCATTTTACATTTTAATCATTCATACCCAAACATTCTAAGTTCTAATTCATACGAATTTCATTTTCTCGACAAAATAAACACTAAGACTTAACAAAATATTTCAACACACTTAAATGTTGATTTTTAATCAATATCTACACTTTTGTATTATTATTTATAACATAGTTAAGTTTAAGGATAATTTTGCAATAAAGCCCACTATTCAATATATTTCACCAAATTATGGTATTTGCGGATAATTTTGCAACGAAAACCCCTATTCACAATATTTCACCAAATTATTGTATTTGCACTATCAAAATTTATTAACACATAATTTTCACATAAGCACATATGATAAGAATTCCAAACATGGCTTTAAATAATTCTTATTTTATTTTATAATTTACACAACTTATAATTCCAATACACAAGTTTTCAAATTATTAATTGTCTTGTTAAAAAAACATAATGCTTCATTTTGAAAATATATATTCACTTAAATATTGATTGCAAATCGATATTTTATATTTCCAATACTCATTAGAACCACCAAAATATTATTTATTAGAACTTTTTCAAAATTATCACATTTGAGATAATAATTCATTAAACACTTACTATAAGATCTTCCAGTTTATTAAATTTCGTCTTTAAATTCATTTAGCAAACATAGATTGGAATATATATATACTTATTACACTGAACGAATTCAATTTATTCCAAGACACATAATTTCTTATATATCACAAATTCATTATTTCTCATCTTAAATTATTATGTGAGTTAGACTCTTAAACTCATATTTTATTCTCTATGGTTCTACAATTTACAATCAAGTTATTATATGTTTACCCTACGTACCCAAAAATCAGGATTGTAAAAAACTACTCCCTTAAAAAAAATTCATCCTTGAAATTTACTTAAACTAACACATTTATATCTTTTTTTCTAGTAATTCGTCCAAAATTTACTTATATGGAAAAATTCAGTTTAAGTTATTAAACACACAATACTCAAGACTTCAATCTCTTTTACCAATTAATCACACAACGAATAACAAAGATAGAAATTTTAAATACTTATTTTATAAAGATCTGAATTCTTATCTCAAATAATAAAAGCATAAGGCTAAACTCATTATAATTTGTTCTTCATAAGGATATCTTCAAAATACACGCTCACCTTTTGCTAATATCAAACCAATAATTGATGCTGCCTCACCCTCAAATTTTTTCTAGTTACCCAAATCATGGTTGTTGCTTTGATGATAGTACCAAAAAAGTATTAGTTGAGCCGAAATCACCAAAATAAAGTTCGGGAACAAAATATATATAAAGCAGGCTCAAAATACATCAAAATATGACCTGACCCAAATTTACAAGAACTAGGCAAACCTCTTCTCACCTTCTGGTCGACCTGGAGTGAAGTATAGGTCAACTGAGGCAAGGAATTTTCCCTTGGTTGCAATTTTTTTCAGATTGCCAATTTCAAATGATTTTCGAATGAACTAATGGACTCAGAATTGGCTGAAAATTGATATGTCTATAGAGCCATAACACGTATATAGAGCCATAACATAACTTGAATTTATATTCAAAATGGAAGCTTGAAGCACTACACATCCTATAGGAAAAGAAAATCTAACATGCAACAACATAATTTTTTGTAATAACTTGTTCTCTTTGATTTCAGAGATTTTTGGAGAAGAAATCTCTTGAATAGTGTTGAGATATTATAGAGGAGAGATTAAATAACATTCTCTCAGATTTACTTTAATGGGTTTGCTAGGATTTGAGAAGATTTGGAGGAGGAGGAGGAAGTTTTTACTGTGTCTTTTCTTTTCCTTAGGAAGAAGAAGGAATTTCTTCCTTCTGGATAAAAAAAACATGCTGGAAAGTAATTTCCATACTTTTCTCAAATCGAGTTATTAATTTTGTCTTATTAAGGGCCTAATTAGGCCTAACACTAGTTAAGTAGGCAACGTTATTTCAATTAGGCCATTAGTTACTCAAATACTTTGTTAACCACATATTTCAGCCCGTTTTACACCTAAGCACACAACTTAACATCGTTTTTGACATTACAAGATTCAAGCACACATGTTTATATAAATTTAAAACATTTTAAACATCATTTTTACAGTTAAAAACACTAAAATTCACATTTTACCAAAACACACATTTTAATCATTCAAACCCAGCATTCGTATGTTCCAATCAATATTTACATGTTTATATTTTTATTTACAACATACTTTAGTCTAAGGGTACTTTTTGCATTGAAGCCCACTATTCTCAATTCACCAAATTAATGTATTTGCACTACTAAAATATTCTAACACATAATTTTCACATAAACACATGTAATAAAATTTCCAAAAATGGCTTGAAACAGTATTCTTATTTTATTTTATAATTTCTATAACTTACAATTTCCATATGCAAGTTTTTGATTATATATTTCACTTAAATATTAAAACAGTATTTTTATCCAATTTCCATATACTTTAGTCTAAGTTTTTGATTATATATTTCTATAACTTACAATTTCCGAAAATGGCTTGAAACAGTATTCGTATTGGAAATATATTTCACTTAAATATTGATTGCAAGTCGATATTTTCTATTTTCAATACTCATTAGAACCAGCAAAATATTATTAAATCTTTCACAAAATTATCACATTTTAGAAATTAATTCATTAAACACTTATTATATGATCTTCCAATTTACTAAATTTCATCTTTAAATTTGTTTAGAAAACACATATTGGAATACATGTTCTTATTACACTAAATAAATTCAATTTATTAGAATGCACATAATTTCTTATAAATCAAAAATTTTGTATTTCTCTCTTAAATAATTACACGAGTTAGACTCTTGAACTCATATTTTATTCTCCTTGGTTCTACAGTTTATAAAAAAGTAATAATTTGTTTACCCCGAGTACCCGAAAACCCAGGTTGTTATAACCGATTGGCCCACTGGAACCCTAGTTGAACCTGATCTAGTCAGACTTTAATGAAAGATATTCAACAACAAGAAAGTCGCACCTGTTGCACCGGCTTTGAGGCATTACTACCTACACTCTGATTTCGAGTACTAGGATATATAATGATGTCATATATCCTTTGAGTCAATCCTAACACTCTCTAGTGAAGCAACTCACTTCTTACTCTATGGTCTCGACTCTATAGTCAAGGACAAATATAGTTAATGGCAATCTTTCTTCAACTTCGAATCTCTGGGTAAGGACTTTATATGCAATACCCCGCATTTTTAAAATAAATAATAAAATAAAATTCTTAAAATTTTCAGATTTTGGTCACGGAATTAGCGTTATTGCATCCATGGCGATTTTCCGATCAATGTAGACTTATGGTTTACAGAAAACGGATTTAAAGCAAAGAAGATATCGTTAAATGAGGTTTTAGAAAAAATATGAAACAGATGATACAAGAGAAACACAAATAAGATCAATAGCTACCAATGTTTTATTCTTATGAACAAAAATTAAGTTACGTGAGTTGGTAGAGCATGCACTTCCCAAGGTGGAGGTCAGGAGTTCGAATCCCAACAACGTCATGTTAAATATTAAGAGGGCCAACTAAAAGGATGCATGTTTTAGGATATATATATATATATATATATATATATATATATATATATATATGTGTGTGTGTGTGTGTGTGTATGTGTGTGTGTGTGTACATATAAGGAAAATTTGTTCATAAGTAAGTGTGTTTATATATATGTATATGTATACATATGTGTATGTGTGTATATATGTGTGTGTAAGTATATATATATATATATATATATATATATATATATATGGACAAGAAATTCAAAAGTGACATAATTAATCAAAATAAGTAAGTAATAAATGTCAGTATAGCACCATTTGAATTTTGAAAATAAATGGGGTTGTGCGTAAATATATACGCATAGATTCAAAAATTGAAACTAAAGCATAAATTAAGGGCAGAAGATAATAATGGAATGAATGCGCACATTTATTTACGCATGTGAATGCGCTTTAAAAAGATTTGAAATAATTAAATAGATTAGAAAGAAATTTGGCAAGAGAATAATGATAACAATAACATTTATTGTGCAGCTATTAACGAAAACAAGTTTATGAAGTACGCACGAATATATACGTACAAGATTGAATTTTAAACCATAAACGGATGTTATAAATGGAAGAAATTAATATAGTAAAGAACATTAGGTAAGAAGGATAACGTTGAGTGCAACGTTAGACAAAAATTTATTTAGGAAAGAAACTAACGTTCACAACCCAATGTTGGGCAAAGTGACATGGATTTAACGTTTTATGTGGCTTAGATTTTATTTATTTCAATCCAACAGATGAGGTTCTTCTGAGCACCTATAAATAGATCAGTAGGGCCTAGCCTCCAACTCATAATTTCTGAGAGGGTGCCAGAGCTCTGCCATTTCTTTTCTCTTCCAAATTCTTCAGAAAATATATAATAGTTTTAGGATTTCTGATTCAATATTTGGAGATAAATATTAGATATTTAAGTTATAGATGCTCAGATCCTCCATTCAGACAAATCAACAAATTCGAATTAAAAAGAAAGCAGCAGAGATCCAAATCAAATCCAAAATATTAGAGCGCAAACCTCAGGTTAGTGGATTAAATTATATTTTTCAATAACTATATTTTTGTATCGTTTGATTCCTGCAAAAATTTGCAATATGTTCTTCTTCTTTTCTCCTCTTCTGTGTCAAAAATATACCGTTTATGTTAAATTTTGGTTATGTGCGAAAATTACATAAAATTGGGGTTATGCGCAAATAGGATAACTGAACTATGGGTAGCGAGAAATTATTGAATTGTAGTTATGTGAAATTTAATTGAAACTATAAACAAAAGGGGGGATTTTAGTGATTTGGGGCTAAAGCAACATATTGTGTCATTATCGTAATAAATGAAGGATTTGTGAATTTACATATTATATGTAAGAAATCCCTTTTCATATTTAAATGGAAGTAGTGTAGAAATTATAAGGATTAAAATAAAACGTAGTGTAAATCAAATTGTGTCAAATTTTATTATAATTATGCAATACAAAAGGAAAAAAAATAAATTAGGGACAGTAATTAATACACATTAATCAGATCTGAAAAATCTAGATTGATTGGTTAGGAAGGAAGAAGGCATATACTTGCATAGTTTGGTAAATAAAGAAAATTAGGAAACATGATTGCAAAATGAAATTATGAATAAATGGAGATTAGTGTGAAATAGGGAGTTAACTGTATTGCACACTAATTTGATGACCTCAAAAATAAGGAATGAAATATTTTGCAATCATGAGTTCCTACTACAATAATTATATGGAACTATGGAAATGGATTTTATTACAGTTATGGTAACCAATCAATTTGGAATAGGCCTAACTTCCTAAAAGAATGAATTGTAAAGATAAGAAAGAAGGGAAACATAACCAGAAGAGGTTATGAAAAGTAAAAGAGATATAAAAGGTTTATTGTGTAAACTTATAAAGACGGTAAGTAGATTAATGTCATAACATTGTTATGTTAAATAATAAGAAACCTGTGAAGTACAAAATGGGGAATGTAACCAATTATAATAAATTATATCATATGCGGATGTAATATAATAGGAGGACTTGTCATAGGGACAAGTAGGATAATAACACACAGGTTATAATTAAAAGATGAAATAGGAAGTAAGAGGCTTATTATAAATAAAGTTAGACAACAGGGAATAAGTTTAATAAGCAAACTCACAATCATAGTTGTGATAATATTATAACACGAGGTTATAATTAAACGGAAATGAGTAGAGTGGGCTTATTATTAGTAAACTTATAATTGAGGAATTAAGTTTAATGAATATAATAATAAGTGGGGGTTTGTTTGGGAAGTGAGAGCGGATTAGGCAAAATAAGTGGCCAACTAAGGCTAACAAACAAATAACTTGGATGCAAAATAAACAAATTAATGTTTAAGTTTATTAGCAACGCGGTAAGTAAAACAACCACGTAGTTGAAGGCTAGACACAGGGTCTAATACTGTAATGATGAGATACGCTTGGACCAGTCCATACGTATTTGGGATAAAGGGCTCAACGGAGTAGACCATCGTGGGTGTTTGGAGACACATGACGCCCCACCCCGAGACCTTCATTAGTAAAGAGAATTACGAAGTAATCCTGTCTACTACTGTAGAGAATAGGGCTTGTTAAGGGCGACCATCATAGTAATACCTTAGTTAAGAGCTGAGCATGTCAATTATGTCTCGATTTTTTTTTCTTCTTATTACCTCATAAGTGGTAGACACGCTTAGTCCCTAACTAATGCACTTTATGGTGCTTTTGGACCATTTCAGAATAATGTAAAATACATCAGATAGAAAACATTAGTCACAGAACAACAAACCGGATCAGAGTATATATACATAAGTACATACATCTCTATAATAATATATCATACATGAGTAACAAGGACTGTTGAATCTCATGTATACACATCCCACGAAAAATACATCTTGATAACATAAGAGTTGCCTATTCATAAGGTACGATATCCAAGCTATAAAGATAAACCATAGCAAAAGCTAGTACAAAGATCCAAGCGAAGCTGCAATCCATACCTAACTTGCTACTCGGGAATACGTCCAGCTTATTCGATGGGACTGGAAGGAAGTGTGGGACTTCTACGAGATGTTAGGATCCTCCGTATGTTCCTCTATGGTAGGCCTAATGAAGTTGTACCCATAGGGGCATAGTCTGTGTTGTTCCAACCAGTGAGTACACCTTGGTTGTATCTTGATGATGGACAACCTAAAGACTGATAAAAGGATGATCTTAGGATTATTCGGCGGTTGCTTCAAGGAGGTAGGCTTCATGGTCAGGACCCATCAAGGATATTATGTCGTTGGATACCTGCCATCTTCAGTCGGAGCATGTTCAAGAAAGACTGGATCTAAGCCAATAGGCTAATGAGCTTTTACTATCGTTTCATTGGATGAGAGACCACATGTAATGACCCGCATTGGCAGGGGTATTATGGGTAATTTATTTATTTATATAAATGGTGGTATAGTGAATTAAATGGTCTTGGAATTAAATAATGGTAAATATTTAATTAAAACAATAAATTAAATAATATATTTAATTTTGAAATAGTCAAAATTAGTGAATTGACAATATAATGTGAACTGGACAATTCAAAGTATATATAATTCAGTTTGGAATTGAATTATAATAACGAATATATTTAAACGACGACAGTTTGAACGAGGAATTATAATATAATTATAATCGAGCCTGAAATGGCGCTGCAGTTCGTAAATTGGCGATTCGAACTTCAACTGAATGTACAGGATTCATTTTAAATCGGATTTCTATGAAACAAGAAACGTGTGGAGCTGGTGGAGTATATCTTTCTAATGGAAGTGAAAAATCAGGATATCGTCGTGTAGATTTTGAGATATGTCCAAATCAAATTTTAAAATAGTCGCTATAGAATCGTTTATCGGCCATAACGGTTATTTCAAAATAACTAGATATCGGGTGTGAATTCAGACAAGGTTCTTTTGGGATGTAGTGATAATTTAATTTTTAGAATTTTATGGAAATTTTTAATTAATTTAATAAGCAACTTTTTATTTGAAGTATTTCGTACCCTGAAATCAACATTTTGAAGTTTCAAAATATGAGTCCACCTACCGGTATTATTATATTTTTGAGATCGTGGTACCTTACTGGTCAAAATGGTATCTTTATATCTGTCGGTTGCAGTTCGTACTTGAATGGAATTTACGAAAATGGATACAGAAAATATCTATGTACTATATATTACTTTAACAAGAGTATAACACTAAACAAAGGACCGCGTTTTCATTCATTTCAACCGACCTTTTTCCTGGTGGACGTGTACACCCATTTGTACATTAAATTCTCTGGCCTTATTGTGGTTGAGCAATCACAAACGTATGGACTCCCCCACCACAAACGTATGTACTCCCCTCACCGTTAAGACCTATGACTCTTCTATATTCTGTAAACATAAAAACAGAAAGAACGAGCCGCCACCATACTACATTCTAAATCCCAAATAAAATATGTTCGAGACCTAAAGAAATTCTCTACATTCGGATTAGCATCTTTATGGGTTCTGCGTCATTTACTTCACTGGAAAGGGAAGCGACTAGTTCAAAGTGTAGGAGGGTTATCGAAGAAGAAGGAGTGAGTAGGAGCAGAGAAGGGTGGAAGTGGAAGTAACGGGACGTGAAGGGGTTCTTCTTTGGCAACACCACTGTTTCAAGATGGGTTTGGCTCACGTCCGAACTGTGGAACGCTAGAAGGGGAGTTTTTTCGCAAGTTTTGGTGAGGGAAGATATTGACTACAGGGTTTCAATCGTGGGATGAGAGGTACCGTGTTCCATGCATGGACTGGGAGGTGATGAGTTGTGTTTGCAGTAGCGTTGGAGCTGTAGCCGAGTCTGATAGTCATAGGAGAGACGGAGTTTGTGGTTTTGGTGATGATAGTAGTGTGTTTTCACGCATGGATGGAGAGATGGGAGCTTCTGCGGGTAGCGGCTATGGCCTTTTGAACCTTTGGTTTCCTGTATGGTTGTATCCGCGTTTGGAGAAGAAACAATCAAGGGAGGCGGGTTTGGTTTCAGCAAGGCGTATGGGCCTGTTTCAATAAATTTGTAAGGCCCAGTTATTTAAAAAGGAAGAACAAAATAAAAGGAGCAGCGTGTTATTTTTGAGGAAGATACTGTTTATTACAGTAGTGTTTGATAATTGTTGTGGGCCGATTGGAAAGAAAAGGAGTACTGTTTGCATGCGTTGAATATGGGGACCCCCATAACAAGACGTCGGTTTCGAAAAAAACAATGGTATGCAGCTGTCATGAAGGTTGCGAATTTGTTTTTATCTATATATGGGAAAGGCTATTCGCAGTGGATGTACATGGGATGAGTGGTCGAGTGGATGAAGATGTCAGAATTCTGAACGGTCAGATCCGTTGGAATCATATGGACGAGAGCTACCCAATGGAACTGACTGGGAGTGAATCCGAGCTCGTTACAATTTATGGAGAAATAAATTGTCCGACTGAATCAAATAACGCAAACCGTTATTCAACGGCTAACGCGCAAATGTGAGTAAATCTCACTAACTCTGAACAGTTTATAAATTCATGTTGTATTTTTAGAACTGTTAGATATTGACTGATTGACTGTGTGTTGATTTGTTTGATTGAACTGCTAGTCAGTTAGTTAAATTTCTATATTGATTCTGTTAAACAGAATGTATCATATAGAACTGAAAGTGATGTTATCTATATTGTTTAACATCTGTGATGCAGGGAAACAGGTTGGAGGAATCCAACTGGATTCCTCAACATTTATTTTACTGTTTTCATATATTGTGATATATGATGTGTTATATAATCTGTTATGGATTATGGGTGTTGGAATGATGTTGATCATTTTTATTCGATATTTTAAATATCATAAAAGACCCTGGGATGTAAAGAGAAGTATTTCAATGTATATTGAAATAAAGGAATTTTATAAAATCACAGGATTTTATAAAAGGAATTATTTATAAAACGAACACGGTTTTATAAAAGGGATATTTATTTAGAAAATAAATAGAAATAGAAAAGGAATATTTATTTAGAAAATAAATAGAAGTTATAAATAGGAAATATTTGTAACGGTAAATAGAAGTTATAAATAGGAAATATTTGTAACGGTAAATAGAAGTTATAAATAGGAAATATTTGTAACGGTAAATAGAAGTTATAAATAGGAAATATTTGTAACGGTAAATAGAAGTTATAAATAGGATATATTTGTAACGGTAAGTAAACGTTATAAAAAGGAAATAGTTGTAACGGAAACGTAGTATCAAAAGGAGTTAATCGATGTTAGTTAATCGATTAGAGAATAAAGTTGAAAGAAGTTAATCGATGTTAGTTAATCGATTAGTGTTAAAGTAAAAGAAGTTAATCGATGTTAGTTAATCGATTAGTGTCAAAGTAAAAGGGAGTTAATCGATGTTAGTTAATCGATTAGTGTTAAAGTAAAAGAAGTTAATCGATGTTAGTTAATCGATTAGTGTCAAAGTAAAAGGGAGTTAATCGATGTTAGTTAATCGATTAGTGTTAAAGCAAAAGAAGTTAATCGATGTTAGTTAATCGATTTGTGTTAAAGTAAAAGAAGTTAATCGATGTTAGTTAATCGATTAGTGTCAAAGTAAAAGGGAGTTAATCGATGTTAGTTAATCGATTAGAGAATAAAGTTGAAAGGAGATAATCGATGTTAGTTTAATCGATTAGAATAGAAGCAAATGAGTAAATCGAATATAGTTATTCGAATAGAAAGTAAAAGGAATTATCGAATATAGTTTATTCGAAAAGAGTAAGTGAAATGAGTAAATAAATAGCGTTAGTCAAATAGTGTTAGTCCAATAGAGTAAATTGATAGGGGTTAGTCCAATAGAGTTAATTGATAAGAGTCAATCGAATATAGTTATTCGAAGGAGGGTTAAGTAAGGAAGTTTGTTAAGGAATATAAAGTGAACTTTGCCTGTTTCAAAGTTAGAAATGTTGTTCAGTTAAGGTCTGAGAGGTAGTTCTACCCCAACTTGATTGGCTGCATTTTAACTAAGGGATAGTTAAGGTTCGGCAGTAAAGGAAATGGTTTGAGTTGGCATCGCGATGGTTTGTTTAAAACATCTGTCTAAGTCCAAGGAAGAAGCTTTGGAAATGTTTTCCAAATAAGAAACCAGAAATGTTTTCAAATAAAGAAAACAGGAAATGGAAATGTTTTCCATTGTTAATAACGTATATTTTCCAAATTTAGAAAATAAGAAATATTGAATATAGGGAAACATGAGATAAGTAAATTAATGAACTAAAGAGATGAATGTTGAATGATGTTTGATCGATATAATTTCCATTTGGAAATAATATCATTGTTTGCACACCTATTTTTATTCAATAGTTAAATCACAGACTATCGAAGTTTTGACCATTTTAACGTTGTTAATATGGAGAGACCGGTTGGATTATTATCCAAAGAACCACTCTGTATTGGCATAAGCGTTGCGAATCATATATGCCAAAGATAATTGAAGACGGAGTTATGCAAGGGCTATCCTGTTTACAGAATAGTGCCTTCGGTTCATCCTGTTCCTGGATGACTTGTATGGACGGATGTCTGACAGAGTATGTCCAGACGATCACGTATATTGATTTCTCCAACTGTACCAAGAGTGGAAGCGGAGAAGGAAACTTCTTTAGCTAACACATAATGTATTGTTGTAGACGTCAACCGGTGATTTGATGGATTTGACGATGTGACATTCAAAGTGAATCTGGTATGATGAAAGCGTAGCTTCTAGCCTCATCATCCGGTAAATGACAGAAATCGGGCAGGCAGCATGGCTAAGTCGGTCGCACCGAAGTAGGGTGTATAATCACCTGATCTAGAGTTTCATTTACTTCTAAAAATCTATTGTTGATGCTGTCCCATTCGGGAAACGGTTGCTGATCCCAACTGTTGGTGATATACATTCGATACACTCAAGCGAAATGAGTGGTCGGTCATGTGTGGCCGGGTTGCAAGATGTTCTTGTTGAACCCAGTGTATTCCTCTCTAGAGGTACACGAGCGAAAGGTGTTTCCATACCTTGTCATAGTTGGAAATCCATTACCCAATACGTGCTTGCGGTTTTGATTGTATACTATATATGTAGAACGTGAGATGAAAGCGTTTCTGCTAGATGATTATATATACTGTGATTGATAGACATTATTATAATATCAAAAGGTTTTTGATATAAAGTTATTTTGGATTCTCATAAGGGAAAAACCCGTTCCGTTATGCGGCGTGGTCTTATGAGATATCATATACTTGTTCAACTGTTTTTAAACTGTTTTACTCATACCAGTCCCATGACTGACCCGGAGTTTACTTTGTTGTTTTCCCTAAACTCTTGGGTGCCTAAATTTGTACGGGCAGTCAAGTAGTCGGGATTTTACAGATACACTGGAAGATCTTGGAGCAGGAGGCTTCAGGATCATATAGCTATAGTTTATTTCCGTTGTATTGTAAGTGTTGTACTTTGATAATGATATGTATATTCAAGTACCAAGTTTGTATTTCAAAGTTATGTTATGAAATATATTTATTCGTTCCGCTGTGAGATTCGTGTTACTCTGATGTTGTGTTCTTCTTCTTCTTCTATTCTAATTTTCTATCTTATCTTTCCTCACCCTCTAATTTCTTTCACTAACTACCAGGATTTTTCGATGTTTTGGTTATCGACATCGTGCTTATGTCGATAACCAAAGTCGCCGAAAATCCGGGTCGTTACAGTTGGTATCAGAGCTTAAGTTAAGAATTACTTGGCTCTGTGGCGTGACTCGGTAGAGATAGGGTTAGTAATACCCTAGACTGAGATTGAGTGTATATATACGAGTGGACGTATTTGTTATTGATATAAAATTTGTTTTATATTGTGGAGATCCATTGGTTGAGTTGTTTGTGAATTCTGGTCGATCAGTTTGATCCACTGTATCGGTAGGGATTTTGTAAACACTTGAATACGATGAACCATCATGGTATGTTTTGAAAGAGGGTAAACGAACTAGTTTACCCAACGTATATTTTGAATATATTGGATATATTGGTTGTTATTATAATCGAGTAAGATTATAAATTACATGGTTATGTAAATAACCAATCAGAATTCATATAAGTGAAATACGTGAAATCAGATGATTTAAATCTGAAATTTAAACCAGAAATTGAGGTTAAAACTTTGGAGAATTGGATAAATGTTTGTAAATGGGTTTGGATTAAGAATAAGGAAAATTTAAGATCTTGGGAGAAAATTGTTTTACAAGCAGTCTGAATTATATTTTGAAATGAATTTCAAAGTGGAAATGTTCAGAAATGGTTTTATAGTATTGAACTCACTTCGATCGCTGGAAAATAGATTCTGATGATGACAGCTGCATCATCAGTATTCATTTTCGAGTTGTAAGTGACGAATTACTACCAAAGATACTGTTTTGAATTTGTTTTGGGAAAGACAAGTGTGTTGAATTTTAAAATAGAATTTCAAATATAGAAGTTGAATTTTGAAATAGATTTGAAATATTAACTTGTTTAAAAGAAATAAAACGAGAAGTTCCTTTATAAACGAAGTTTATAAATGAAGTGAAAAGAATTATCATTGGATAATTCAGAAAAAAAAAAAAAAATATGAGTGTGAAGTTGAAAGGGAAACCTATTTTCCAAAGGTAGAAATATCGATTTCAAAAGGAATTGAAATCGAGACTTATGAATAAAGAAAGTTTGAAAAGGAATTTGAAGAAAGGAAGTTCAAACATAGACTTTGAATATAGAAATTCAAAGGGAGTTTGAATATATGAAATTCAATGAAATTGAAATAGAGTTTGAATATAGAAATTCAAATGGAATTCAAATATAGAATTTGAATAAGAGATTTGAAATGAAATTCAAATATAGAATTTGAATAAGAGAATTGAAATGGAATTTGAATATGGGAAATTCAAATAGAATTGAAATGGAATTCAATTAGTTGATAAACAAGTTAAACTTATATTTGAACATGTTATACTCAAATATGAAGGTGAAATGGGCAAACCAGTAATTTGAAAATCACTTAACGAACTAAGTTAAAATGATTGGATTAAGTTGAAATGAATTAGAAATGTATGAATATACATGAGATAAGTATGGATAGATATGAAGGTATATAAATAGAATGCTCGACGGAAAGGTATGTATTTAATTCATATATATGAGATTTTATGCGCCGTATCGGCTAGCCGCTTGGCTTTTTCTTTTTCTTTTGGATTGGTGAGGGCCATGGGAGGCTATTTGAAATATCCCGATGCTCCCAGTACAAAGGAGGTTATGGCGAATTTTTCCGGGAATTTGAGGAGTTAGAATATTTTAAGATGATTTGATAGTTTGAAATCAACGTATCGATATATATATATAGAAATCGATAAGGAAACGAACTTAGAAATAGAATAGTAAAATCAAAAAGGAAGTCTAGAATAAAATCTAGTCAGGATAGAAAGAGGAAGCGTATACGTGTTTAAAAGTGAATAAGTAGTTGTATGGTATCGATTATTCGAGTAAGTAGTCTTGTCTGTTTTGACGTTAAATGTTATTCAGTCAAGGTCTGAGAGGTAATTATACCCCAACTTGGTTGATTTCATGATATACCGATAAGTAGCAAGATTCAGGCTCGAAGATCAATGTGGAATAAGAATGAGTTAAATACTGTATTTGGGTTGTCGTAACGATGTTTTACACAACATCTGTTTTAACCCAAATAAGTGTAAGCTTGGAAATAGAATAATAGAATATTTCCTAAGTATAGAAATAAACGAGATCGGAAAAGAGATAAGTAATTGGAATATTTTCCAATTATAAATAACATATATTTTCTAAAGTTTAGAAAATAAAGGAAGGTGATATTTGGAAATGTTTTCCAAATAACATAAAAGGCCAATATGGTTATTGGAAATATTTGGTTAACAAATATTGATAAAGAGATAGAGAAGTGATTTAACTAAAGGAATATTGATTATGGGCTCAGTTGAATTTCAAAAAGGAAAATTTGATTTTTTGAAAAGAGTAAACTGTTTAAAAATTCCCAGGGAAAGACTGTTTGAATTAAAAACATTTTAACAGAAATTTGTGGAAGCAGATTTGAATTAAAGTAAAGTCAGTTAAGTGGTAACTGAAGTTGAATTGAAATCGAATAAGATGGGATTTGTGAAATTAGAATCCGAAATGGTATTGGATTGAGGAGTTAAGGAATTGAAAACCAAGAGTTGAACTTGAGTTAAAATGGGATTTGGCTTGGATATAAGCGAATGGTTGTGTTGGAGATAAAAGCTGATTTGGAGTTTGATTGGCATGACATTTGTATCCGCTGAATTGATAACAGATGTGAAGGATATAATGATATGCCGACAAAAGGTACCAGTTTATAATATATATTGGGTATGAGGTTTTGATGAGCCGAATTGGCAAGCCGCTTGGCTGTTTGATTTTATTTTGGGTTGGAGATGGCCCAGAGAGGCAAGTTGGAGTTTGACCGATTGACCAGTACAAAGGAGGTGCTGATGAAATTTTTTTCGAAGAATTAAAGTGTTAGAAAATTTTCAGGATTTCCGAAAATTTTCGTTGACAAGAATTAATAATTTAACTGAAATTAAATTGGTTCAGTTGAAACTGAAGTTAAGAAGTGAACAAATATGTTCTAACCATCGTTCTCTACCTTTTAGCAATTTCGAGGACGAAATTATTTTAAGTGGGGAAGATTGTAATGACCCGCATTGGCAGGGGTATTATGGGTAATTTATTTATTTATATAAATGGTGGTATAGTGAATTAAATGGTCTTGGAATTAAATAATGGTAAATATTTAATTAAAACAATAAATTAAATAATATATTTAATTTTGAAATAGTCAAAATTAGTGAATTGACAATATAATGTGAACTGGACAATTCAAAGTATATATAATTCAGTTTGGAATTGAATTATAATAACGAATATATTTAAACGACGACAGTTTGAACGAGGAATTATAATATAATTATAATCGAGCCTGAAATGGCGCTGCAGTTCGTAAATTGGCGATTCGAACTTCAACTGAATGTACAGGATTCATTTTAAATCGGATTTCTATGAAACAAGAAACGTGTGGAGCTGGTGGAGTATATCTTTCTAATGGAAGTGAAAAATCAGGATATCGTCGTGTAGATTTTGAGATATGTCCAAATCAAATTTTAAAATAGTCGCTATAGAATCGTTTATCGGCCATAACGGTTATTTCAAAATAACTAGATATCGGGTGTGAATTCAGACAAGGTTCTTTTGGGATGTAGTGATAATTTAATTTTTAGAATTTTATGGAAATTTTTAATTAATTTAATAAGCAACTTTTTATTTGAAGTATTTCGTACCCTGAAATCAACATTTTGAAGTTTCAAAATATGAGTCCACCTACCGGTATTATTATATTTTTGAGATCGTGGTACCTTACTGGTCAAAATGGTATCTTTATATCTGTCGGTTGCAGTTCGTACTTGAATGGAATTTACGAAAATGGATACAGAAAATATCTATGTACTATATATTACTTTAACAAGAGTATAACACTAAACAAAGGACCGCGTTTTCATTCATTTCAACCGACCTTTTTCCTGGTGGACGTGTACACCCATTTGTACATTAAATTCTCTGGCCTTATTGTGGTTGAGCAATCACAAACGTATGGACTCCCCCACCACAAACGTATGTACTCCCCTCACCGTTAAGACCTATGACTCTTCTATATTCTGTAAACATAAAAACAGAAAGAACGAGCCGCCACCATACTACATTCTAAATCCCAAATAAAATATGTTCGAGACCTAAAGAAATTCTCTACATTCGGATTAGCATCTTTATGGGTTCTGCGTCATTTACTTCACTGGAAAGGGAAGCGACTAGTTCAAAGTGTAGGAGGGTTATCGAAGAAGAAGGAGTGAGTAGGAGCAGAGAAGGGTGGAAGTGGAAGTAACGGGACGTGAAGGGGTTCTTCTTTGGCAACACCACTGTTTCAAGATGGGTTTGGCTCACGTCCGAACTGTGGAACGCTAGAAGGGGAGTTTTTTCGCAAGTTTTGGTGAGGGAAGATATTGACTACAGGGTTTCAATCGTGGGATGAGAGGTACCGTGTTCCATGCATGGACTGGGAGGTGATGAGTTGTGTTTGCAGTAGCGTTGGAGCTGTAGCCGAGTCTGATAGTCATAGGAGAGACGGAGTTTGTGGTTTTGGTGATGATAGTAGTGTGTTTTCACGCATGGATGGAGAGATGGGAGCTTCTGCGGGTAGCGGCTATGGCCTTTTGAACCTTTGGTTTCCTGTATGGTTGTATCCGCGTTTGGAGAAGAAACAATCAAGGGAGGCGGGTTTGGTTTCAGCAAGGCGTATGGGCCTGTTTCAATAAATTTGTAAGGCCCAGTTATTTAAAAAGGAAGAACAAAATAAAAGGAGCAGCGTGTTATTTTTGAGGAAGATACTGTTTATTACAGTAGTGTTTGATAATTGTTGTGGGCCGATTGGAAAGAAAAGGAGTACTGTTTGCATGCGTTGAATATGGGGACCCCCATAACAAGACGTCGGTTTCGAAAAAAACAATGGTATGCAGCTGTCATGAAGGTTGCGAATTTGTTTTTATCTATATATGGGAAAGGCTATTCGCAGTGGATGTACATGGGATGAGTGGTCGAGTGGATGAAGATGTCAGAATTCTGAACGGTCAGATCCGTTGGAATCATATGGACGAGAGCTACCCAATGGAACTGACTGGGAGTGAATCCGAGCTCGTTACAATTTATGGAGAAATAAATTGTCCGACTGAATCAAATAACGCAAACCGTTATTCAACGGCTAACGCGCAAATGTGAGTAAATCTCACTAACTCTGAACAGTTTATAAATTCATGTTGTATTTTTAGAACTGTTAGATATTGACTGATTGACTGTGTGTTGATTTGTTTGATTGAACTGCTAGTCAGTTAGTTAAATTTCTATATTGATTCTGTTAAACAGAATGTATCATATAGAACTGAAAGTGATGTTATCTATATTGTTTAACATCTGTGATGCAGGGAAACAGGTTGGAGGAATCCAACTGGATTCCTCAACATTTATTTTACTGTTTTCATATATTGTGATATATGATGTGTTATATAATCTGTTATGGATTATGGGTGTTGGAATGATGTTGATCATTTTTATTCGATATTTTAAATATCATAAAAGACCCTGGGATGTAAAGAGAAGTATTTCAATGTATATTGAAATAAAGGAATTTTATAAAATCACAGGATTTTATAAAAGGAATTATTTATAAAACGAACACGGTTTTATAAAAGGGATATTTATTTAGAAAATAAATAGAAATAGAAAAGGAATATTTATTTAGAAAATAAATAGAAGTTATAAATAGGAAATATTTGTAACGGTAAATAGAAGTTATAAATAGGAAATATTTGTAACGGTAAATAGAAGTTATAAATAGGAAATATTTGTAACGGTAAATAGAAGTTATAAATAGGAAATATTTGTAACGGTAAATAGAAGTTATAAATAGGATATATTTGTAACGGTAAGTAAACGTTATAAAAAGGAAATAGTTGTAACGGAAACGTAGTATCAAAAGGAGTTAATCGATGTTAGTTAATCGATTAGAGAATAAAGTTGAAAGAAGTTAATCGATGTTAGTTAATCGATTAGTGTTAAAGTAAAAGAAGTTAATCGATGTTAGTTAATCGATTAGTGTCAAAGTAAAAGGGAGTTAATCGATGTTAGTTAATCGATTAGTGTTAAAGTAAAAGAAGTTAATCGATGTTAGTTAATCGATTAGTGTCAAAGTAAAAGGGAGTTAATCGATGTTAGTTAATCGATTAGTGTTAAAGCAAAAGAAGTTAATCGATGTTAGTTAATCGATTTGTGTTAAAGTAAAAGAAGTTAATCGATGTTAGTTAATCGATTAGTGTCAAAGTAAAAGGGAGTTAATCGATGTTAGTTAATCGATTAGAGAATAAAGTTGAAAGGAGATAATCGATGTTAGTTTAATCGATTAGAATAGAAGCAAATGAGTAAATCGAATATAGTTATTCGAATAGAAAGTAAAAGGAATTATCGAATATAGTTTATTCGAAAAGAGTAAGTGAAATGAGTAAATAAATAGCGTTAGTCAAATAGTGTTAGTCCAATAGAGTAAATTGATAGGGGTTAGTCCAATAGAGTTAATTGATAAGAGTCAATCGAATATAGTTATTCGAAGGAGGGTTAAGTAAGGAAGTTTGTTAAGGAATATAAAGTGAACTTTGCCTGTTTCAAAGTTAGAAATGTTGTTCAGTTAAGGTCTGAGAGGTAGTTCTACCCCAACTTGATTGGCTGCATTTTAACTAAGGGATAGTTAAGGTTCGGCAGTAAAGGAAATGGTTTGAGTTGGCATCGCGATGGTTTGTTTAAAACATCTGTCTAAGTCCAAGGAAGAAGCTTTGGAAATGTTTTCCAAATAAGAAACCAGAAATGTTTTCAAATAAAGAAAACAGGAAATGGAAATGTTTTCCATTGTTAATAACGTATATTTTCCAAATTTAGAAAATAAGAAATATTGAATATAGGGAAACATGAGATAAGTAAATTAATGAACTAAAGAGATGAATGTTGAATGATGTTTGATCGATATAATTTCCATTTGGAAATAATATCATTGTTTGCACACCTATTTTTATTCAATAGTTAAATCACAGACTATCGAAGTTTTGACCATTTTAACGTTGTTAATATGGAGAGACCGGTTGGATTATTATCCAAAGAACCACTCTGTATTGGCATAAGCGTTGCGAATCATATATGCCAAAGATAATTGAAGACGGAGTTATGCAAGGGCTATCCTGTTTACAGAATAGTGCCTTCGGTTCATCCTGTTCCTGGATGACTTGTATGGACGGATGTCTGACAGAGTATGTCCAGACGATCACGTATATTGATTTCTCCAACTGTACCAAGAGTGGAAGCGGAGAAGGAAACTTCTTTAGCTAACACATAATGTATTGTTGTAGACGTCAACCGGTGATTTGATGGATTTGACGATGTGACATTCAAAGTGAATCTGGTATGATGAAAGCGTAGCTTCTAGCCTCATCATCTGGTAAATGACAGAAATCGGGCAGGCAGCATGGCTAAGTCGGTCGCACCGAAGTAGGGTGTATAATCACCTGATCTAGAGTTTCATTTACTTCTAAAAATCTATTGTTGATGCTGTCCCATTCGGGAAACGGTTGCTGATCCCAACTGTTGGTGATATACATTCGATACACTCAAGCGAAATGAGTGGTCGGTCATGTGTGGCCGGGTTGCAAGATGTTCTTGTTGAACCCAGTGTATTCCTCTCTAGAGGTACACGAGCGAAAGGTGTTTCCATACCTTGTCATAGTTGGAAATCCATTACCCAATACGTGCTTGCGGTTTTGATTGTATACTATATATGTAGAACGTGAGATGAAAGCGTTTCTGCTAGATGATTATATATACTGTGATTGATAGACATTATTATAATATCAAAAGGTTTTTGATATAAAGTTATTTTGGATTCTCATAAGGGAAAAACCCGTTCCGTTATGCGGCGTGGTCTTATGAGATATCATATACTTGTTCAACTGTTTTTAAACTGTTTTACTCATACCAGTCCCATGACTGACCCGGAGTTTACTTTGTTGTTTTCCCTAAACTCTTGGGTGCCTAAATTTGTACGGGCAGTCAAGTAGTCGGGATTTTACAGATACACTGGAAGAGCTTGGAGCAGGAGGCTTCAGGATCATATAGCTATAGTTTATTTCCGTTGTATTGTAAGTGTTGTACTTTGATAATGATATGTATATTCAAGTACCAAGTTTGTATTTCAAAGTTATGTTATGAAATATATTTATTCGTTCCGCTGTGAGATTCGTGTTACTCTGATGTTGTGTTCTTCTTCTTCTTCTATTCTAATTTTCTATCTTATCTTTCCTCACCCTCTAATTTCTTTCACTAACTACCAGGATTTTTCGATGTTTTGGTTATCGACATCGTGCTTATGTCGATAACCAAAGTCGCCGAAAATCCGGGTCGTTACACCACATGTTTGTTTAGATTGGATGGTAGGGCGGTCATTTAGCTCTTTTGAATAGTCTTTCATTAGATTGGGGGTAGACTGGAGTGGGCCCTTTGGAGAACCACCGAAGAGACAGGCCTAAATTTGGGAATTTATACTATAGCCCTAACGAGGCTGTCCTTTACAAGTATGTGTAAATCCCCCGACTGAGTTTCATGGAGAAACTCAGAGATTAGTGCACTCTTATGGCGCAGCGATAGAGGCTTATTCGCTTTCCCAGCATAGCCTAGTACGCTTTCGTAGCGTGACATTGGAGACTTGGTTTGCCTTCGTAGTATAGCCTAGTACGCTTTCGTAGTGTGGAAATGGAAGTTCTGTAAGTTTTTCATAGTACTACGATGGGGACCACTCGAGGAGGGTACCGTGGGAAGTATCTGGATATTGGGTATATAGCTACATATATTATTTATTTGGTTTATCTACTTGGGAGCAGATGGGTACGATTTATGCAGAATAATCAGAAGTATATTGTGAAATAAACACAAGTAATTTAATAATTGTGAACCAGTGATAGAATGGTATATGTAGTATTATTTGTAGAAAATATAATATATCCATTCACCAGAACTTTTGTTCTGAACCCCTCCTCATAACAAACCCAAAGGTTAGACAGTGGTAAGAATTCTGCAGCTTAGAGACACTTGTTAGATAGTGTCATTATATTGGTGAGTATTTATTTACAATTATATTTTATTCCCTTCAGCTGTGAGATTTCTATAATGAGCTCTGTTATATTTATCTTTGACTTTCTGTAGGATACTAGATAAACCAACTCGAGCTTCGATAGACTTGGGTTTTTGAAAAAAAAATCGATCTGTCCAAATTTGGGTTATTACATTATCCAGGGGTGCAAGTCGATAATATCGCTCTCCGACGATGCAACATGCATTGATTCTCCAGGCTCAAATCTTTGGTTATCGGCTTATGTTTAATCCTGGTGTATGAGTCCATCCATGTACTCTCTAACAAAATGGGACCCGTACCTTGCAATAATCAACTCATCTCCTCGATTGAACCAACCATGATATTTGTATTCATTGCCTAATGATGGATTTTAGTATTTACATGAGTTACTAATGTCCAAAATACTAAATATATCCTCTATGTACTGAACGGCTTATGTCCATCTCAAAGTATGTCTAGGCACTAAATTTTTCCACCATACATGTGTTAGTGACTTACCCTTCGTATTAGATAGTTTGTTGTTTAATTAGTTTCATTTCATGTCTAAGGAGATAATGATCTTGTTATTTGAGCAGGCCCACTCCAATTTAGCATGGGTAATATGTATCTTTGCTCTATCACTTTAGCTCTTCTATATACAAATCATGGGAGCTATCCACTCCTCACATGCTCCTCCACTAAGTCCTTGAGATGTCTACATTCATTCACTATATGCTTATCCAGTTCGTACCATAGGCAAAACTATCCTTATCTTTGCTCCCTCTCAGTTGGCTCTATAAGAGCCAGTCTCCGAAATGGAAGTTTTCCCATGTTGTCTAGGTAAATTATTTTTAATGAATCAACCAAGTCTATATATGAAAAGAACTTTGATTCCCTCCAATTCGTTCATGATCTATCATGGTCATAATTTATATATTTTTTCCTTTGTCCTTATCATATTCATTCTTCAGACAACTCCTTGCCTTTGATAGTGATTCACTTCCCCTTTCTTATTAGCTCATACATTCTCCTGATGTTAATATGTTTTTCCTTGATATGGAATTCATTAAGATCCTTTGGGGCATCCCGTTTCGAATCATTTGATTCTCCAGAAACAACAACTATCAATACCATTAACGGTTCCAGCATTTCCACTTGAGTAAACGCTGTGTTGAATCTCATTGAAGAATTGTTAAGTGACTCACTTTCCCTTGCTTGATTGTTGCTAATGTCATCACACTTTTAGGTCTCAAGATGTGGACTCTAAGCTACCTCATAAACTAATCAACTAGCTCATTCCATGTTCCCATTGAGCCATTCTTCAACTGGTTAAACCAAAGTGAAGCCAAATCTACCATGTACAAGGGAAGTCACTTTGTCATCACCTCCTTTGATTCCCTTGATACTTCTGGATGTATTGAATATCTCATTAAATGTACTACATAATTCGTCTTTCTAGCGCATGTCTAATATTGATAATTTAATATCTGACGAATTCCTTGCGTTCCCAATATTTGCATTGGTTCTCAAGTGCATGCTAATATTCTATATTATATATTATACAGTTAACATACAAATATGTCTCTCTTACGTGTGTACTCTATAAAACTATGAGTAAATAAATTAACCAAAGTTATGATGCAAAATGTGATAACCAACCATACCTCCTATACTGAATGACAAGGAAGGTGCACCGAAAACCATGTTAGGCTGATACTGGATGATCATAAAGGAAAAGGTACCTAAATAGAACCTATCATATATTTTACAATGCATGAATAATATATAATAAGAAAATAACATAACATTAGCGAAGCATGATAAAGCAGAAATTCCATCTTAATATAAACCATAGAGAATGATCACAAATTCTGGTATAAAACGTTAGGAATCCCTGTGTATATCCGTACCTAACTACAGATACTTCTCAGAGTATATATCGATAACACAATGGAAAACAAATAGAATATGAAAGAGTATTACACTAGCCTTCATCTCGATGTCGACCAAGATGCTCATCACCATCCTACTATATTGTCTACTCAACAACATTGTCGATGAGCATCCTTAGATAATAAGAGAAAACATAAAACTTTGAGTTGGACTACATTTTGATGTGAGAGATGAATAACCATTAATAAATATATTGAAAAATGTGGTACTAGACAGTTCACGTCTCACCTGACACATCGCTGCAACCAAAGAGTTATAATAACTAAATAAATTACATCACTTTAATAACAAAAGAATTAGATACTAAACAAAATAGGAAAGAAGAATCTAAGCAGCCTCTTTCAGCTTTGTACTCCCTATTCATGTTCTTTACTTTGGTTTCCTAAGGTGAGAGTCTATCCAAGGAAAGAAAAGAGAGAACATCCATATGAAACATAACATCTATCATACAATATACTAGCTATCATCTTCTAAGGCCTTGAATACATTGATATCCCATACGACCATCCTCGCCTATGTCAGGGGATAATGGAAATCCTCGGTTCTAATTATGCCACTGCACTTTACTACTATTTGTCTACTACCTGAGACAACTAGACCACTTCCTAAGTGATCCAAGGTGACCATTATACCAAACCGAGTAGGTGTCTGCATGATACCTCTACTTGGGGTCCACATCAACAACAGTCCGTGCTATCAATGATTTTTTGACACTTACATGCACAGAAGCCAACCATAACTACATCATATAGTCCAAGTCTCACACAAACGGTCCATTATCCAGCAATTGTGTTCCATCCCGTGTTTCCTGTTACATACTCCTTTGACCGCTCTTGTCTAATTTTACAATCGAAGAGCCACAAATACAACAATCCATAACTTCCACCTTGTAGAAGAAATTAACAAACCACAAGTTCCAGCAACTTCCTGATGGAGCCCTATACGTTCACAATGATTGCATCACCATCAGATGCTTCCTGATGGATCAGAACCAATCCATACACTATTACATAGCGCCAATCCATTCACTTAGCTAAATTTGGCTAAAATATTCCAGTGGATCCTCGTTACTCCTCATTACAGTACCTCTAATCAAGTCATTTGCATCTGAGTAGATCTAACCATCCATTTATACTTATGTTGATCGGTCTAGTTCCAACTACTTAGCTTATCCAATATTTACCAAACCTTCATAATAGCTTCGATAGGTGTAACGGTCCGCAAATTCATACTATTTGAGTTGACTAAAATAATACACGTCCAACCCAAATTTCACAGACATATGAGTCATTATGGGTTAAAGAATAATAAGACAAAAGAAGAACTGAAATAACAAAACAGAATCTCGCAGCAGAACTAATAAAATATAGTATCATATATCATAACTTTGAAATATAAATCTGTATTTGTATATACATACCATATCAGAGTACAATACATATACGTCACAACGGAAATAACTCTAAATAATTAATGGTGAAGCCTCCCGCTTCAAGCTCCTCCAAGTGTATCTGTAAAATCCGGAACATTTGACTGGCCGTACAAATTTGGGCACTGTAACGACCCAGATTTTTAGTCTGTTATTTTTAAATATTTAATACGAATTTTAAATTTTAGTTGATAATATAAATTAATTTTTAACTTGAGTTATCGATTTAATAATCGAATATAATTTAATTTAGAATATATCGAATTATTATAATTCGAAAAATAAATGAAATTGAAGTTAAAAATTTAATCAAAATGATTCAGATGATAAGTAGGAATTTTATTTGATATATACGATAATAAATAATAATTTATTATCAAAGAATTTGTGGTTTTCGAATTTAAATTATATTATATTAATTTAAAATGGTATATATGTTGAAATTTAATTTCAGAATATCTATTGTTGAGTTCAAAATAGGGTTATTATATTGAAATATCGATCGGTACGCTAAAATAGCGGTTCACGATTTTTAATTTCGAACCCCGAGATTTTTTTATGGATAAGATCGAAATCAAATCGATATCTATTTTAAAAGAATAAATCTCTGTAATATAAAATCACATTAAGGAAAACCCTACCCATGATAAACCTTACCCAGTATAACACCTATCTTCACTTGCTTAACTATGAAGCATTTCTCGTCTATAAAACCACGAATACCCATCCCCATTTCTTATATCTTACCGATTCATTCCCTTCAGTTCATATGAATTCGAAAGCTTCGGAATCCAAATAATAAGAATGGCCGCTCCTCAATACGCTCCAAATCGAAGCCGTCGTATTTCCCTCATTCTCAAAATCGATTTGGGGGCACCGCTATTCAAACTGGAGCATCGCAAGTCGAAGTCCACGACTTCACTCAGGCTCGAAAACAACTGAAGACATTTGCGATTTCAAGAGGAGGTGGAGTCGTCGGCGAGATTAAAGGCGCTGAAGGGTTCGTTAATGGACACGAAAGGGGGTTTCTGACTTGATGACGAGTGCGATAGGAAGTAGGGTTCGATGAAGATCGATGGTTGGATCTGGGTTAGTCACGAGTTATGGAAGAGGATTGCGATGGGGGTTCGAATTCGATGACTGTAGAGGAAATCGCGATTTGGGAACCGCGATGGAGTTCAAGGCAATTCACAGAAAAAGAAGGAATCGATTTCAAAGAACACAATCGTTCTTCACTGTTCTGGGCTTCAAATCATCAACATCGCGACCTGAGTGTCGGCACAGGACTCGCAATAAGAGAAGGGCAGTTAAAGGTGTTCGAAGTCTTTGGTCAAAGTTTTGGGTCTCGTGAATGCCATGGCCTGCTTCGGATCTGCGTTCGATGTTGGACTAGAGAAGGTCGACGGGTTATGGTTTGGGAGAATCTAACTTATAAAAGGTGAATTCTTATTTTAATTTGATAATATATTAGTTAAAACTAAAATTTCATACTGTTAGAATGAAATTGATAGTAACAATTAACTTAGATTCTGGAAACTGAAACGAAGAAAAATTCATGTAGTAAATAATTATATGAATTGTGAATTTGATAAGTGCAAGTTTTTAAGACTTGAAATCTTTAGTTCTGCTTAGGAAACCAAGGAAGTTTAGAAAATTAAAATTTAGGATATTTTAACATAAAAACTTGGTTATGGAAAGTCATTAGCTTATTTATAGAACTCGGATTTTTCTTTATGTGAATATAAATCAAATGGAATCATCTGTGTGAAGTTCGAAGTCTCAGAAATCGATGAATAGAAATTGAAATTTGGTACAAGTGCAAATAAAAACCACGATGAGTAAATCTCACTCACCTGTTAATTAGAATTACTTTTATCCGTTAAAAATAATTGTTGTTGCTTGTTTGGATTTTTCTGGTTGCTTTAAATATATTAGTTATTTAGGCTTGACTATTATATATATATATATATATATATATATATATATATATATATATATTGGGTTGATGATTAGATTGTTCCCGCAGTCTCATTAGCGAATGCCCGTAGTTTCATAGCGGATGATTTCCCTATGCGCCCCACAAATATATATTAGTGGATGACCTTCATACCGCGATATCCTCCCTCGAAGCAGGATGGGTATTACTATGTTGACTAATGTCTGTGGATGCAGGAAAATAGCTCGGAGGAATCCAACTGGATTCCTCAAAAATATATTATCTGTTTGTTTATTTGTTTGCATATATACTGTCATATATGATGTGTTAGAAAAATAAAAATTGGTTGTTTGGTGTTTAAATATCACTGGGCCTAAATGTTAAGAAATATCCAGAGTTAAAAAGGGAAATTCTATTTTTCTAAAATAGAATTTGAAATTTGAATAGAATAAAAATATTAACTTGTTTAAAGAATAAAAACAAGTATTTCTTTTATAAACGAAGATTATAAATGAAGTGAAAAGAATCATCATTGGGTAATTCAGAAATAAAAACACAAGTGTGAAGTTGAAAAGGGAAAGCATTTTTCAAAAGTAGAAATTATTGATTTCAACTGAATTGGAAATCAAGACTCGTTTAATATAGAATATAAAGACAATTCAAATAGAAATTGGATATAAAAATTCAAATGGAGTTTAAATATAGAAAATATAAAGGAAATTCAAATATAGAATTTGAATATAGAAAGTGAAATGGAATTTGAACAAGGAAATTTTAAATATAGAATTTGAATAAAATTTGAATATAGAAATTGAATAGAATTTGAATACACAATTTGAATAGAATTTGAATATACAGAAATTAGAATAGAATTGAATAGAATTTGAATAGAATTGAAAATAGAATTTGAAAATAGAAATTTCAAAGAGAATATGAAATAGAAAGTTGAAATCATTTCGAAATGGGAACGACGAAATATATTTCGAAATGTGGATTTTTAAACATAATAGAAATAAATCCAAAGTGTTTATAATTTATAAAAGGGAATTGAAATTAAATATAGAAGATTGAAATATAAATGAATTTATTACTGAATAAGGAAAAATCGACAATTTTAGAAGATTGGAAATAGTATGTTGAATTGGGAAAAATTGATTTGATATATATTAAAAATATATCAGAATGGAGTTGAATTTATTATAGATGAAGTTTAAACGTTTATATTTATAAATATAATTAAAACGAACTCGCCGCAGCGCTGCAATTCGTAAATTGGCATTTCGAACTTCAATTGAGTATACAGAACTCAACTAAAGTCGGAATTCTTTGAAATAAGAAACGTCGGGACTGATTTGATAATAGATTTCTAATGGAGGAGAAAAATCTAAATTTCGTCGTATATATTTTGAGTTATGTCAAAATCAAATTTTCAGAAAAACAGCGCCATAACCATTTAAAAACCATAACGGTTTATTTAATTTTATTAAAGGATTTTAAGCGAATGAAATCCAAATTTCTATTTAGAAAATTTTAGATTTTGAGTTGTAAATTATATGTGAACTCAAGTGGAGTAATGAATTGATTTTCGAAACAGAAATCAGATTTTTGATTATTGAATAGAATTAACTAATTCGAACAGTAATTAGTTAATGAGATTTTGAATTGATATTGGGCTTTGAATAAGTGAATTGATTTGAAAATTTATATTCGAAATCAAAAAGTAAACTAGAATTGAAATTGAAATTCAATTTGGTTATGAGCAAGTTAAATATTTTGTTTGAACATGTTATGTTCAAACAAAGAAGTGAAATAGGCAAAATAGCTAATTAAAGAATAAATGAGCGAAACTGAATTCAAACGATTGGATTGAGTTGAATTGAATTGAAAACAGGTGAGCATGTGTTAGATAGGTATGGGATGAAGTATATGAAGATTTTAATTTATGTGCCCGACAAAAAGGTACATATTTAAATTCATATATGAGATTTTATGCGCCGTATCGACAAGCCGCTTAGCTTTTTCTTTTTCTTTTGGATTGGCGAGGGCCATGGGAGGCTATTTGAAACATCCCGATGCTCCCGGTACAAAGGAGGTTATGGAGAAATTTTCCGGGAATTTAAGGAGTTAGAATATTTTTAAGAAATTTTGATAGTTAGAAATCAGTATATCAATATATATTGAATTCGATAAGGAAACGAATTTAAAATAGAATATTATAAACAAAAAGGAAATCGATAAGCTGGTAATAGAAAGAGAAACATATATACATTTAAAAATGAATAATTGGTTTTTATAATGTTGATCATTCAAGATAAGTGGTTTTGTCTGTTTTGAAGTTAATGATGTTTTCAGTCAAGGTCTAAGAGGTAATTTTACCCCAACTTGATTGATTTCATTTTTAATTGATAAATAGCAAGATCCAATCTCGATGAGAAGTGTTGAATAATATTTAGTTGAATCAAATATTTTGGGTTGTTGTGACGATGTTTTACACAGCATTCGTTTTAACCCAATTGATGGAATTTTGGAAATATAAAAGTAAATATTTCCTAAGTATAATTAAAGTAGTCGGGAAAGAGATAAGAGATTGAAATTGTTTCAATTTCAAATAGAATATATTTTCTAATTGTAGGAAATAAAAGCAGGCGAGATATAGAAATGTTTTCCAAAGAATGTAAGAGACCGAGATGATAATTGAAAATATTTGTTTAACAAATATTGATAAGGAAATGGAAAGGGTGATTTAATTAATGAATAAAAATCAAGGGGCCCAGTGATTGTTTGATTGTTTTGAATGGATGTTTGTTTTCCTTCGATAGTCAAATAACCGACTATCGAAGTATTTGCCAATATCATTGTCAATATGGAGAGACCGGTTGGATTATTATCCGAGAACCACTCCTTATAGGCAGTAGCATTTCAAATCAGATTATATGAAGATAATCGAAGACGGTGTAAAGTGCAAGTACTTTTTCTATTAATGGAAATTGTGCTTTCAGTTTCGTTCAGTCCCAGATCGAACGTAAATGGACGAATGTCTGACAGTGTATTTCCAATGATCGAATTATTGGTATGTATAAATATATATGGTGGCAATGGATTTGTTCCCTTAGCATAATATCCAGAATGTATTTGTGCAAATCAATGAGTGATTAACGGATCTGACAATGTGGCATTCAAAGTGATCATGCTATCAATAAATAGAAAGTAATCGTAGCCTCAGGCCTCAACAACCGGGAAATGACAAAAATCGAGCAGGCAACATGGCTATGTGGGTCGCTCCCATTAGGATGTATAATCACCTATCTAGAGATTAATTTAATTCCTTATTCTATTCGATGTTGTCCCAATCGGGAAACGGTTGCTGATCCCAACCGTTGGTGATATACATTCGATACACTCGAGCGAAATGAGTGGTCGGTCATGTGTGGGTCGGGTTGCAAGATGTTCTTGTTGAACCCAGTGTATTCCTCTCTTGAGATACACTATCGGAAGGTGGTTCCATACCTTGTCATGTTGGAATTCCATTCTCCAATAAGCGCCATGCGGTTTTTGATTTTATATATATGGAGCGTGAGATGCAAGCGTTCCACTAGATTTTATTTATTTGATTTAGACATTATTATAATATCACTGGATTTGATATCAAAAATATTTTGGGTTATCGTCAGGTACAAACCATCCGTGTTTATGTATGGATAGGTCTTACGATTATCATTTCTTTCGAAAGGATTTTTAAAGTTAAACAAATGGTTGGAGTTTAATCACACCAGTCCCATGACTGACCCAGAGTTTATTTTGTTTTGTATTCCCTAAACTCTTGGGTGCCCAAATTTGTACGGGCAGTCAAGTAGTCGGTTTTTTTTTCAGATTCACTTGGGAGAGCTGGAAGCAAGAGGCTTCACCAGTTAGCTATAGACTATCATATTTCTACTGTGTACTATGTTGTAACTGGAAACAGGTGTTTATGACTGTTCCAGGAATAACTGTTGTGTTCTGATGATGGTATGTATATAAAGTTATTGATTTGTATTTCAAAGTTATGTTATATAATATATTTTATTCGTTCCGCTGTGAGATTTGTGTTCTTCATTTTTCTGCTATTTTGATATTTCTTTCTTTCTATTTCTCATCCTCTAACTTCTTTCTTAAAAAAATGATTCGTATTTATGTGCAAATTGAGTTGAACGTGTGGGGTTATTAGTCAACTCAGATGGTATGGATTTACGGGTCGTTACAGGCACCCAAGAGTTTAGGGAAGACAAACAAAATAAACTTTGGGTCAGTCATGGGACTAGTGTGAGTAAACTCCAACCATATTGTTTAACTTCGAAAACCTTTTGAAAGAAAAGGATAATAGTAAGACCAGCCCACACATAAACATGGATGGTTTTACCTTACTATAACCCAAAACACTTTTGATATCAAAATTTAGTGATATTAAAATAATGTCTAATCGAATAAATAACCAAATAGTAGAACGCTTGCATATCACGCTCTGCATATATAGTATAACATCAAAACTGCAGGGCGCTTATTATTGATTGGATTCCAACAGACAAGGTATGGGATCACCTTCCGATCAGTGTACTCCAGAGGGTATACACTAGGGTTCAACAAGAACATCTTGCAACCCAGCCACACATGACCGCCCACTCATTTAGCTTAAGTGTAGCGAATATATTGTCACCCACGGTTGTCGGTCGTCCAACCGTAACTCGTAAGATACAGAATCGAAAGAAGAACAAATATGAATTTTCTCTAGATCGGTGACAATACACCCTGCTTGGGTATGACCCAACTAGCCATGCTGCCTGCTCGATTTTTGTCATTTCCCGGTTGTGAGGCTTGAGGCTATGTTTACTTTCAGAACATCTGGCCACCATTCACTTTGAATGCCACATCGTCAAACCCGTCAAATCATTAGTTGATCTTCCAAAAATATTACGGGTATATAAGCTAAGAGAAACGAATTTCTCCGCCACCAGATGTAATACCCTGAAAAGACTGTCCTGTGTGATCTGTTAGGAGTACTCCATCAAACATTCATCCATACAAGTTGTCCTGGGACTGGACAAATAAAAAACACTATTCTGGAACATAACGACCCTTGCATTTCACTCCGTCTTCAATTTATCTTCATCATAATCTAATTCACAATGCCTATGCTTATACGGAGTGGTTTTCGGATAATAAATCCAACCGGTCTCTCCGTATTGACAACGATGGTCAATAATCTTTAATAGCCGGTGATTTAACTATCAAAGGAAAATAAAACATCCATCCAAATTTACAACTGCACATCAACCAATCACTGACCCCTTTTAATAAATTTCCCACTTCTAGAAATCATTCTTGGATTTATATTTCTAAATTATTATTAATAATAATTATTTCATTTCATTTATAACACTATTTATGAACCAACTACTTGTTATTATAAACAAGTTATTATATCTACCCCATTCGAAATTCCAATTCCCATTTAAAAATAGATTTTTCTTTTAAACTCAAATTCTTTTCTAATATATTTCACGGTATTTGAATACCAGTTTATTTCATGCCAATGTAATTCCCAATCCCATACAAACAATAATTAATGAGAGACTATTTATCACATCACGTAACATAATATATGAAAAACAACAATATAATTGTTGAGGAATCCAGTTCGATCCCTCCAACCTATTCCCTGCATCCACAGATGTTAGTAAAAATCAATATTTTCTATTTCATATCACTATGAAATATTATAATAAATATGATCACTATTTAACCAACACTTTTGTAAATAACTATATCTATAACTTAAACTAGTTTATAAATAGTTCATTCAAACAACCATCACACAACATTCAAACATTATTTATCAGTTCTAAAATATGTTTATAAAATTATAAAAATGTTCAGAGTTAGTGAGTTTACTCACCTTGTTTATTAATCGTTGAATCACGATTAATTTCCAAGTTAATCGAAATGGGCGTTTAAACTTCTTCGAAGTTCCAATGAGCTCTAAATGGATCCAAACCAGCTTCATCACGTAGTGTGCGTCCTTATGATCCCAAAGGATCAGACCGTTCGTACAACTGGCAACGTATGTACGAGATATTGTGTAAACAATTTGATATGTTATTTAATTAATTTAAAATTTAAATTAAATCTAATAAATGTTGTGCCTTACCCTTGTTTTCTCACCAAATCGGCCCATAAGACTTCGGATCTACGTGTTTGCACAATGTTCCAATTTCCTCTTCCTTGATCCCTTTTCTCTCTAGTCTCCAAGAAGAACAGTTTGAACTTGTACTTAAAGGAAAGTTTATGAACCAACTCCTTCTTCCCCATAAAACCGCCACAGCCTTCTCGAACAAAACCCAACTCCACCCATTCACATTTCCCCTTTCTTTACTTCTACTTATGTGCACAGTCCATTATACCTGCTGCTATGTTCTCTATTTTTTTATGGGCTTTACTTCTTTTTTATTTTATATATTTATTTCTTTCCTCGGCTTTCATCTCATGTATCGGCCCATCTCCCCCACTTAAACCCACGTCCGCACTTCAACATTTGTGATACTCCATCCACCTTCCGCAATGAAGAAGAAATGCCTGTTCCGTATATTTACTTGTTCATGGCCATTACCAAGCTGACACCGGCCTTCCACCATCTCTGCCTCGACCTGGAACACTATCCCGTCCACAAGCTGAAACTCACCACGGTAACTATATGAGCCTTGTTACTGTCATGACCGAACCCATGTATGTTGTAGCTGTTCAGGCGCTTCATCCCACACCTTCACTAATGTATTATTCCACTTCCCCTATGCTTAAAGTACGAAACTACAACTTGGTTGACAGTCGAGGCCCCCCGGCTTTTACAGGGCTAGGTAATGATGCTTTTTGCACCGGAAGTCTGTAAAAGTTCAGCAACACATTCATCTGGACCATTCGACCCAAAGCCCCCTTATTGATTCTACTCCTATCATCTATTCCTGTTTTCTCCTCGTAAATCAATGTCTCAGTATTATAGCAAAAGTCAAAGTTACTCTCTGCACTTTTAGAGAAAATGTCTAAAGCGGAGGCTTTACTGATTACTCCATTTAAAACAAAACCGTCGCCTCCATGTTTTATTCATAGTTCATTGCAACTCCTACTGGCAATTTAATGCACCATCTCCCACGTTTAGAACCCGAGACCGAATATATACATCTCCAGCTTCATGTTTCTTCACACAAACACCAGCGCAGTTCCACCATTATTGACGTCGTCACCATCTCTACTTCTTTCATTCTTCAATGAACCTAACACCAAGATTACTCACTGCCATGAAACGACACAGCAAACAAGAGGTCATCTCATAATCCCACAACAAAGCTTCAAACGTTGTAAACTTTCTCTCATTTTTCCCAAGAAGAAACTGACCCAACTACAGTACAAAATTGTAACAATCCGGAATTGCGAGCGAATTTAAAAATTTTATTTTGGCAATTTTAATGAGTTTTGAATATTTAAAATGAATTATTTTGAATAATATCAATGAGAAATTTATTTTGAATATATTTAGAATGTGTATAGTTATATAGATTGTCGTTAGAATATAAATAATTATTTATAATTATAAATAGAATTGAAAATGGCGCGGTAGTTCGATAATTCGATTTCAAACTTCAATTGAATGTACTGGGTGCAAAACAAACCAGAATTTAACGAAACCAAAAATATTTGAATCTAATTGAGAATATCTTTCCAACGAATCCGAAAAATTGAAATTTCATAGCGGGAATCAAAAGATATGTCCAGATGAAAATTCTGAATAGTCGCTATGGAATTCAGGCCCTTAAAAATGGGAATTTTGCAAACGACCTCGGATTTTGACGAAACCACTTTTGTTGGATTCGAATCAATATGTGAGCGTGGCAAAGGAAAACGCGTTTGACCAGTTTCAGTTGATTTTAATCGACTGGAAATTGGCCGTTTTTCTAACGGCCTCAGAATTCGTTGAAACTAGTTTTGTTAGGACTGTATCGTCAATACGAAGTTAGAAAATATTTTTCTGGAATTTTTCGAGTTAGTATGTGACCCTAGTAAATTGAAATGCGCGTTCAAATTTAATATATAGAGTTATATGTTGATTTTGATGGAACCTGATCGAAACAGTCGAATCAGCCTACGATACATATCCCATTGTGTTCGGAATGGGGATAATTAGCTATGGACGACAGGCGGTGGGCCTCGTTTCAAGGTCGAAATAAAAAGTCAACTTTTTTTGAAATAAAATAATATAAAAATAAAACTCTCTCCTCTACCCCTTGCCTTCTCTCTGCCCCCCTCGTTCTTCATTCATTCAGGAAGATAAAAAAAACCTTCTGCGCCTCATCGAAACCCCCCCCCCCCCAATCCTAAATCCACGACGCCATCCCCCTCACCAATTCCGCCGCCGCTGAGTTGTCCGCCGCCACCAAGGTGAAACGCCTCCTCCTTCCTCCACGAACACCCAGAACCCCACGCCCCTCTTTTCTTTCTCCCTCCTCCGTGCGACGCAGACCCTCCAGCCTCCCTCACACCACTCGACGCCCTACCTCCGCCTCTACGCGAGCAACAACGCCCCTCGTCTCCGATTTATGTAAGCTTTATTTCTAATTATATTTATTTTAATCTTTTCAGTGTTTATTTTTGTTTCAAAGTAGATGGTTTATAAAAAATAGGGTTTCTATACTATTTTTAAATAAAAATTTTATCTTTATAGAAGAAAAAAATGACTTTCTACAATGAAAAGGAGCGTTTTATTTCGGTTTTTAATTAAGATAATTAGTTTAAAATAAAAATCAGTTTTATTTCCATGTAATGGCGAAGAAAGATTTGAACTTTATGTATGTGGAGCATAGGATTAATTTTCAGTTTTTAAAATAATAAAATTTTGATTTTTTATCATAAAAAGTTTAGATTTTTAACATAGGAAAGTTTACATTTTTACATAAGAAAGGATATGATTGTTTTTAAAACATAAAGCTATGATCTTTAAAGAGGAAAAGATATGATTTTTAATCATATAAAAATAATAATATGATTTTTGATGTAGCAAGATCGAATTTTTATAAAGTAGAAAGATTGGATTTTTAATTTGAAAAGTTTGATCTTTATATTTGAAAAGGCGAAATCTTTATATAGAGAATAGTGTGATAAAAATATAATCTTTATTATATGAACACCGATGAAAAATAGAATTTTTATCTATATAATAGCGGTGTAAAAATAGAATTTTTATCTATATAGTAGCGGTGTAAAAATAGAATTTTTATCTATATAGTAGCAGTATAAAAATGTGTTTTTTATATACATAGCAACAATATAAAAATATGATTTTTATATACATAGCAACAACATAAAAATGTGATTTTTATATATGTAGTGGCTACGGGCAACGAAATTGACAAAAGGCGAGCACGGTGAAGATTTCTACATAAGAAGAGTCGAGGCGTTTGAATTAGCTAGTCGGTGAGAACTTCTCACTTTAAGTCTTCATTTCTAGTTAAAAATATATACTAGGATGCAGACGGTGCTTAGTAGCACCCGACACCCGTCGTCCACAGACCATGGACGGCTTGTATGCTTGTTTGATGCGTTATGGAATTTGTTTGTGATATTGATGTGAAATGGATGATATAGATTAATGTGTTGAAATAAATTAATTATCGTTAAAAATATAATTTTTAATGTGAATATGAATAAATTGAATGTGAATAAATAAATATTCATTTACAAACCGGACGATTTGTTTATGTACACATATTTGAAAGATATTGATTGGGACGATAAATTTTACACATCGCCCAACTGCACAAATAATATTCAGTGTTTGTTGATTTGAAACCCCACACGGGTGTTGGGATGATAATTGGCGTACATTAATCCCAATTATTTAATTGTATGTCGATCGATTGGTCGACAGGCTATGTAAGTGTTAATTATTTATATTTGATGCTTATGCAGTTGTGTGGTGCACTTTGGATGGTGGTTGATTGTTTATCATTGCTATTATATACATGTGTTGGGTGGAATCCATATAATTAACGTTATATGGTAATTGATTGGGCCTCATTCCAATCGGGAAAATAATGAATATTATAAAAGAAAATTCATGTGTTGAATATAAAAATAGTCATGTGTTGACGATATTCATGTGTTGAAACTATTTATGTGTTGAGTAAAATATTTTAATAATAAAATTTACATCTTTATCATATTTAAAATTAGAAGCTACTTCACGGTGGAGTCTGATTAAAAATCAAACGATAGATACCATAATTTTATAATATATATTACATAACAAAAATAGTCGTGTGTTGACAGTACTCATGTGTTGAGATTAGTCGTGTGTTGAAAGAAATATAGATTCATGTGTTGAATAGAATATATATTCATTTGTTGAATAGAATAACGAATTTATTGAAATATATAAAGCCGTGTTGATTAGAGTTGCGCTATTTTGACGTGAACGATATTTATATCAATTATATTCGTTTTTATAATGAATATAGAAAAGGTAGTGATTTTAAAATATAACGTTTTGAAAATATTATCATTTATATAGTAATGATATGAAATATTCAATTTTGATTCGAAATTGAATATGAAGTTGAAATGGTTTTGAAAACGAATTTAAAACAATTTATAAAATATGTTTTAAAAAGGAAATCGACGAAATACATAATATATATATATATATATATAATGGCCTGAATAGAACGCGTCGCGCCGCGGCAGTTCGTGAATTTCGACCATTGACTTCGAATTGACATTGCGGGAGATCCGACTGTCGGATTCTCCTAAAACCGGAACCGTTGGGTTCGTATCGAAAAGAGCTTTCCAATGAATATTAGAAATTTGAAATCTAACGGTTGGATTTGGAATTATGTCCAAATCAAATTTGGAAAAGGTCGATGTAAGTGCAGTTCGATGGCCGTTGATGGAAATCGACTGTACAGGCCTTGATAAAATTATTAAAAATATCAATAATTTTTGTAAAATCATAATATGTGAATTGAAAAGAACTGAGATGAAAAATTCCACGTTTGAAAAGATAAAAATAGATTTTTATCGAAATGAACTAGTTTTGAACTAGAATAAAATCAATTTATTTTTGAAATAAATAAATTGAATTTGAATTGGTTTTAAAAATAAGCAGAATTTCCAATATATATAAAGTGGACTGGATTTGAATTGAAATTATCTTCAGAATATTTCGATGTTGGATTTCGAGATTATACAAATATTGTTATGGGAATTTGAAAGATATATTTTATATCGTTATTTCCAATACGATATTTGTTGGTTTCAGAATTTGATATTGAATATAAGCCGGTATATTTTCTATTCAGAGCCTTGTATTTAATATCAAATGTGATTTGGGTTTGTCGTGAATCGTGTTTTAGGTGATATTGGTTCTTTAACCCAGTTAAAGACAGGATATTGATTTTGAGAAGATTAAAACTAAGTGGAGTTTTAATGAATCTTTAATTAGATTGAAAGTGAATTGATAATTTAAATTATCAAATTTGAAAAGTGATCGAGAATGGAGTATCACCAGTTTTGCTCCAAAGTGATAGTTAAATCTTTAATTAGATTTGAACGTGAAATGGTAATTAATTTTACCGATAACACCGTGGTGTTAGATATGGAGTATTACCAGTTTTGCTCCATGGGATGAATAGGTTGGGATTGGGAAATAAAATAAATAATTACTTCGGTGTGGTTCACTAATCCTGACTAGTTTGGAAAACCATAAAATGGTTTGAAATGATATCCAAAGGAAGATTAAAGAATAAATTTAGAAGAATTTATCTTTGATAAAATTAATGGGTACCTTTCCCTAAGAATGTGATTTTGTGAATAAAAGAATACTCTGAATTGGAATGAGGCGTTTGTTGTGTTTGTGTAACGTTTGTTTATCATATACGCGGGTTATTCAGAAAGGCCGGGTTTATACCCATTCTGAAAAACTGATTCGACGAGATGTCGAAGATGAAGATGGTGGTTGAAGACCAGAAGTTTTCACATCGTTTGGGTGATTACTGATGATCTTGATTGGGCTGTACACCCATGATGAGGGAATCAGTTGGTGATCGTCCAGACGTACTTGGAGATCGATGGATATGCGAGGAAAGTGCCTCCGGTTTCGTTCTGACCCAAAACGAACTTGTAAATGGATTGTGTGTCTGACATTGGATTTTATTCTGTGTTGATTGATCTCTATTAAATATACATCTGTTTGGCGGCGGAGAGTTTATTCTCTTGCTTAACGCCCTTCTCTGAGACGTACGAGCTCAGAGGTTGTATATCGATGGACATCAGTCGCATGGAGTGAATTGCCAGTGTGGCACGCGTAAGTGGCAATTGATCAAGGCTTCTGTTGAAAAGCAAAGTCTTGTGGTTGATGATCAAAGCATGGTCTGTGTGACGTAGCTTTGTGTATAACGTGGATTCGCGATCCTCACACCCCGGTATGAGTCAAAAACGGGAGAAGGACCCAAGGAGTGCACGACGTTTCTTTCTAGCTATGGTGGTGTCAGTGACCTACCAGCCCTGACATTTATATCTAATTTTCACCTATGTGGTTGTTGGAATGCGAGGCGCCTCGATTATAGGTCTGTAAGGACCGGGAAACATGTGTTCAGGAATTGCCAATCCTCAAAAGTAAGAGAGGACCGGCCTTGGAGGATCCAGGGATTGCTGTGTGCGGTCCCAAGGCATTTGCTAGAGTGTCTCGAACGGAGAGGAGCTTGCCCCTAACCTCGACTCATGACGGAAATCCAATTTCCAATACGTGATATTTCGGTTTTATTTATAGAGCCTAGTATGGCAACATGATAGATGGTACCCATGCCGCCTATGATTGATATTTATGATTGAAATTGTTTTGACACTATACACTTATAATAGTATCAAATGATTTGTTTTAAACGTACCAAGCATGTTTGGCTATTATAAGGGAAAACCCTATCCTCCGTCTTACGTTGCATTGTGTGATTTGACCTGGGTCTTATAATATCTTCATTTTTCGAAAAAGCATTGCGTTGTTTATTCTATGCACTGGTGTTCTTGGGAGGAAACCCGTTCCGTGTTATACAGCGTGGTCCCTTGAATTACTCTTTTTTTTTAAATAAAGCTTTAAATAACTGTTTTAGTTCTCACACCAGTCACATGACTGACCTAGAGTTTATTGTTTTAACCTAAACTCTGGGTGCCCCTATTTTCGACACGGGCAACTAGTAGCTTTGGTTTTGCAGATTTATATTCACTGGATCCTGATTTACAGCTAGAATGATATTCGGAAAGCTCTGTATCCGTGTATCACCTTCAGTTGTGCTTTATATTGTTTTTCCGCTACTATGTAATTTATTGTAATCTCTGATATTTTCGAATGTATAATATTCATTTATACTCTGTATATTCTTGTATTCTGATGGAATTGTTGTAATTAACAATGAAATGTTCTTCCGTCTGCGTTCTATTTTGTCGTGTTCTCAAGGTAATCCGGGCTTTCCATACCGGGGGAGTTACAGGCTACTACAGTGGTATCAGAGCTTTGGTTTACAGAGCTCGAGAACAAGACACATTAGAACCAAACGAAAGAATTCATCAGATATTGGATTAGTAATATCCAATTAGAATGACTTATTAGAGATGGGATCAGCAGTATCCTAGAACGAGTGTGAAGAGTATATTTTTCAAATAAAACAAATTTTGTTTTGAAAGTTAAATTCAAGTATACGTAGTTGAATATTTATTTATATTGAATTTGGACAATCCAATATATAAAGATTTTGCATATACGCGTCATGAACGTATATTCGAAATTTTAATATACTGGATAGATATAGAATCACATTCTAGACACCCGGAGATGGTTCTGATGATTGATCGATCATCATCAGAACTTATGTTCGTGTTTCGAACGTGTGATTTCTATATATTTCCATTAGACTGGTGTGAGAACCAAAACTAGATAGGTTTATTGTTGTGAATTAGCATCAAAAACATGATTTTCTGTATATGTATCAAAATTATGAATTTGAAACGATAATTCACTAATTGATTGATGGTTGTGTTGTTTGTCTATTTGTTTGATAATTTTGAACCATTATGCCTAATTGAACCGAATATTGAATTGTATTGAAAATTGGTCGCAATTGCATGCATATACATGTACTTACATTGAACAGGTCATAGCAAGGAGGCTAGAGCAGAGAATAAAATTGTATGCCCGACAAATAGGTACATGTTTACCATAATTTACTATTTTGTTTGGGTGATGATGATTTTATGAGCCGATTGGCTAGCGGCCTAGCTTTTTCTTTTTCTTTTTGAGACCAGAGGGCCTGTATGACAATTTTGGGATTTTCCTGGTGCTCCCGGTGCAGGGGAGGTTATGGCGAAATTTTTCGAAAATTTAGGGTGTTAGCCAAATTTTTGAAAAAATTGAAAAGTTCTTAGAAACTGAAAAGTTGAAGAACTTAAGCCGTAAAGAAAAGAATGGAAGTTGAGGTGATTAGTTAAACAACTTTCGGCTTCGTTCCTTTTCGGGGATGAAAAGTTTTAAGTGGGGGAGATTGTAACAACCCGGAAATGCGAGCCAATTTAAAAATTTTATTTTGGTAATTTTAATGAATTTTGAATATTTAAAATGAATTATTTTGAATAATATCGATAGAAATTTATTTTGAATATATTTAGAACGTGTATAGTTATATAGACAGTCGTTAGAATATAAATAATTATTTATAATTATAAATAGAGTTGAAAATGGCGCGGTAGTTCGATAATTCGATTTCAAACTTCAATTGAATGTACCGGGTGCAAAACAAACCGGATTTTAACGAAACCAAAAATATTTGAATCTAATTGAGAATATCTTTCCAATGAATCTAAAAATTGAAATTTCATAGCGGAAATCAAAAGATATGTCCAGTTGAAAATTCTGAATAGTCGCAATGGAATTCAGGCCCTTAAAAATGGGAATTTTGCAAACGACCTCGGATTTCGATGAAACCACTTTTGTTGGATCCGGGATGTCAAATTATTGCTAAATTCCAATTTTCATAATTTTTTGAATCAATATGTGAGCGTGGCAAATGAAAACGTGTTTGTCCAGTTTCAGTTGATTTTAATCGACTGGAAATTGGCCATTTTTCTAACGGCCTCAGAATTCGATGAAACTAGTTTTGTTAGGACCGTATCGTCAATACGAAGTTAGAAAATATTTTTTTGGAATTTTCCGAGTTAGTATGTGACCCCAGTAAATTGAAATGTGCGTTCAAATTCAATATATAGTGTTATATGTTGATTTTGATGGAACCTGATCGAAACAGTCGAATCAGCCTATGATACATATCCCATTATGTTCGGAATGGGGGTAATTAGCTATGGACGACAGGCGGTGGGCCTCGTTTCGAGGTCGAAATAAAAAGTCAACTTTTTTTGAAATAAAACAATATAAAAATAAAACTCTCTCCTCTACCCCTTGCCTACTCTCTGCCCCCCTCGTTCTTCATTCATTCAGGAAGATAAAAAAAAACCCTCCTGCGCCTCATCGAAACCCCCCCCCCCCCCCAACTCCTAAATCCACGACGCCATCCCCCTTACCAATTCCGCCGCCGTTGAGTTGTCCGCCGCCACCAAGGTGAACCGCCTCCTCCTTCCTCCACGAACACCTAGAACCCCACACCCCTCTTTTCTTTCTCCCTTCTCCATGCGACGCAGACCCGCCAGCCTCCCTCACACCACCCGACGCCCTACCTCCGCCTCTGCACGAGCACCAACACCCCTCCTCTCCGATTTCTGTAAGCTTTATTTTTAATTATTTTTATTTTAATCTTTTCAGTGTTTATTTTTGTTTCAAAGTAGTTGGTTTATAAAAAATAGGGTTTCTATACTATTTTTAAATAAAAAATTGATCTTTATAGGAAAAAAAGAAATGACTTTCTACAATGAAAAGGTGCGTTTTATTTCGGTTTTTAATTAAGATAATTAGTTTAAAATAAAAATCAGTTTTATTTCCATGTAATGGCGAAGAAAGATTTGAACTTTATGTATGTGGAGCGTAGGATTAATTTTCAGTTTTTAAAATAATAAAATTTTGATTTTTTATCATAAAAAGTTTAGATTTTTAACATAGGAAAGTTTACATATTTACATAAGAAAGGATATGATTGTTTTTAAAACATAAAGCTATGATCTTTAAAGAGGAAAAGATATGATTTTTAATCATATAAAAATAATAATATGATTTTTGATGTAGCAAGATCGAATTTTTATAAAGTAGAAAGATTGGATTTTTAATTTGAAAAGTTTGATCTTTATATTTGAAAAGGCGAAATCTTTATATAGAGAATAGTGTGATAAAAATATAATCTTTATTATATGAACACCGATGAAAAAATAGAATTTTTATCTATATAATAGCGGTGTAAAAATAGAATTTTTATCTATATAGTAGCGGTGTAAAAATAGAATTTTTATCTATATATTAGTAGTATAAAAATGTGATTTTTATATACATAGCGAAAATATAAAAATATGATTTTTATATACACAGCAACAACATAAAAATGTGATTTTTATATATGTAGTGGCTACGGGCAACGAAATTGACAAAAAGCGAGCACGGTGAAGATTTCTACATAAGAAGAGTCGAGGCGTTTGAATTAGCTAGTCGGTGAGAACTTCTCACTTTAAATCTTCATTTCTAGTTAAAAATATATACTAGGATGCAGACGGTGCTTAGTAGCACCCGACACCCGTCGTCCACAGACCATGGACGGCTTGTATGCTTGTTTGATGTGTTGTGGAATTTGTTTGTGATGTTGATGTGAAATCGATGATATAGATTAATGTGTTGAAATAAATTAATTATCATTAAAAATATAATTTTTAACGTGAATATGAATATAGTGAATGTTAATAAATAAATATTCATTTACAAACCGGACGGTTTGTTTATGTACACCTATTTGAAAGATATTGACTGGAACGATAAATTTTACACATCGCTCAACTGCACAAATAATATTCAGTGTTTGTTGATTTGAAACCCCGCACGGGTGTTGGGATGATATTTGGCGTACATTAATCCCAATTATTTAATTGTATGTCGATCGATTGGTCGACAGGCTGTGTAAGCGTTAATTATTTATATTTGATGCTTATACAGTTGTGTGGTGCACTTTGGATGGTGGTTGATTGTTTATCATTGCTATTATATACATGTGTTGGGTGGAATCCATATAATTAACATTATATGGTAATTGATTGGGCCTCATTCCAATCGGGAAAATAATGAATATTATAAAAGAAAATTCATGTGTTGAATATAAAAATAGTCATGTGTTGACGATGTTCATGTTTTGAAACTATTTATGTGTTCAGTAAAATATTTTAATAATAAAATTTACAACTTTATCATATTTAAAATTAGAAGCTACTTCACGGTGGAGTCTGATTAAAAATCAAACGATAGATACCATAATTTTATAAAATATATTACATAACAAAAATAGTCGTGTGTTGACAATACTCATGTGTTGAGATTAGTCGTGTGTTGAAAGAAATATAGATTCATGTGTTGAATAGAATATATATTCATTTGTTGAATAGAATAACGAATTTATGGAAATATATAAAGCCGTGTTGATTAGAGTTGCGCTATTTTGAAGTGAACGATATTTATATCGATTATATTTGTTTTTATAATGAATATAGAAAAGGTAGCGATTTCAAAATATAACGCTTTGAAAATATTATCATTTATATAGTAATGATATGAAATATTCAATTTTGATTCAAAATTGAATATGAAGTTGAAATGGTTTTGAAAACGAATTTAAAACGATTTATAAAATACGTTTTAAAAAGGAAATCGACGAAATATATAATATATATATAATATATATAATGGCCTGAATAGAACGCGCCGCGCCGCGGCAGTTCGTAAATTTCGACCATTGACTTCGAATTGACTTTGCGGGAGATCCGACCGTCGGATTCTCTTAAAACCGGAACCGTTGGGTTTGTATCGAAAAGAGTTTTCCAATGAATATTAGAAATTTAAAATCTAACCGTTGGATTTGGAATTATGTCCAAATCAAATTTGGTAAAGGTCGCTGTAAGTGCAGTTCGATGGCCGTTGATGGAAATCGACTGTACGGGCCTTGATAAAATTATTAAAAATATCAATAATTTGTGTGAAATCATAATATGTGAATTGGAAAGAACTGGGATGAAAAATTCCACGTTTGAAAAGACAAAAATAGATTTTTATCGAAATGAACTAGTTTTGAACTAGAATTAAAATCAATTTATTTTTGAAATAAATAAATTGAATTTGAATTGGTTTTGAAAATAACCAGAATTTCCAATATATATAAAGTGGACTGGATTTGAATCGAAATTATCTTTGGAATATTTCTATGTTGGATTTCGAGATTATACAAATATTGTTATGGGAATTTGAAAGATATATTTTATATCGTTATTTCCAATACGATATTTTTTGGTTTCAGAATTTGATATTGAATATAAGCCGGTATATTTTCTATTCAGAGCCTTGTATTTAATATCAAATGTGATTTGGGTTTGTCGTGAATCGTGTTTTAGGTGACATTGGTTCTTTAACCCAGTTAAAGAAAAGATATTGATTTTGAGAAGATTAAAACTAAGTGGAGTTTTAATGAATCTTTAATTAGATTGAAAGTGAATTGATAATTTAAATTATCAAATCTGAAAAGTGATCGAGAATGGAGTATCAACAGTTTTGCTCCAAAGCGATAGTTAAATCTTTAATTAGATTTGAATGTGAAATGGTAATTAATTTTACCGATAACACCGTGGTGTTTGATATGGAGTATTACCAGTTTTGCTCCATGGGATTAATAGGTTGGGATTGGGAAATAAAATAAATAATTGCTTCGGTGTGGTTCGCTAATCCTGACTAGTTTGGAAAACCATAAAATGGTTTGAAATGATATCCAAAGGAAGATTAAAGAATAAATTTAGAAGAATTTATCTTTGATAAAATTAATGGGAACCTTTCCATAAGAATGTGATTTTGTGAATAAAAGAATATTCTGAATTGGAATGAGGCGTTTGTTGTGTTTGTGTAACGTTTGTTTATCATATACGCGGGTTATTCAGAAAGGCCACAACTGAACATAATCATAGTAAACACGAATCCCACAGCGGAACGAATAAAATATAATATCATATATCATAACTTTGAAATACAAATCTGTATTTGTATATACATACCATATTAAAGTACAATACATATACATCATAGTGGAAATGTGTAACGACCCCGTTTTTTGGACATTAAATTCAGAACATTTAAATTGTATTAAATGTTGAAATGGAATAATATAATGGATTACAATAATGAATTTAATTATTAAATGAGCTCAAAATAGTCACGGTAGTTCATAATTTACGATTTAAACTTCAATTGAATTTATAGAATTCAATATAAGTCGAATTTCTTCGAAACAAGAAACGTTTGGATCTAATAAATTGTATCTTTCTAAGCGAAGAGAAAAATCATGATTTCGTCATATAGATTGTAAGTTATGTCCAAATCAAATTTTCAAAAAGTCGTTATGGAGTCGTGTATAAGCCGTAATGGTTTATTTAATATAATTAAATATTTGTTTCGTCCAAATTCGGAATCAACACCAAAGATGCAAATGATGCACTTCACTGATTCGGTAAGATTAAAATGTGGAACCTTGCTATTGTAAAATAAAACGTATAAAAGAAAGACAAAGGAATTTTTATGGTGGTTCGATTCTAAATGAATCTACATCCACTTTACCATTCATTCTCATTATAGAATTTTGTTCTACAACATTCATGAAATCTCTCATACATTTATTTCTCACTCTTTCTCTCTCTTTTATGATCTAATCTACACTCGAATTTGGCTAACGGGTGGAAGAGATCACTTGCTTTATGATAGTCGTTGTATCAATCCTATATCACTTAAGCATTCTTATGATCTTCCATGTCTCTAAGATATTCTGTATTTAGATCCAAATTTTGAGAGAATTGGAGAAGGTTTGAGATCCCTTGAAATGATGTTGAAGAGATTTCTTACGAATGAGAATTCAAGGTAGTTTGATCCGATGGAAGTTAGCTTTATTGATCATTGAAACGGATTTGATCCACATAAAGTTGAAGAAGAGTTGTTAGATCCATGAAAGCTATTAGTGAAGTTGTAGACAAGCTTTGAATTTGGCGGCACCTCCTTGTTTGAATGAATTTTCCATCCTCCTTCAATGTGAATTATGAGAGGTATTTATAGGTAAAATTCAGCCCAAGTGGAAATTCTGTAATTCTCATAAACTCCCTTTAGGTCGTCGGGCGAGCCAAAGGACCCGGAGGAATGTTTCTATGGTTTAAGGAGTGGTGGCACAAGCTTAAAAGAGAGGATCGGGCTAAGATAAGGCGACGCGAGCTTGTACAAAGCGGGCGAGCCAAGCATACCTAGAACAAGCTAAACCAGGACGATGTAGTTTGGGCTTTTATGAATCGGGATAAAGCTTTTAGCGGCCTAGCGACTTGAGGAGCTGGCGACCCAAGAACCTTGCGGGCTAGGACTTGGCATAGCGACCCAAAAAGCTAGAGGACCCATAATGATCCAAATAGCCTATTGACCTAGAATCATAAAACGACCCAAACATGCTTATTACTTTCTGAAACATATTTTATAAGTTAACATTTGCCCCTCGAAGTTCGTATTTATTGAAAATAATACGTTCTTCGAACTAGGTGACATTAGCATGCCGTTTGAGATTTTAGGTCATTAGGGCCTTCAGACTGCGTGAGTCCCCAAAGATTTTATCCTTAGGTCGTCTGGCCTCTTAGGTCATGACATGGTCTTAAGTCACTGTGGCTTCTTGGCCACACTTTGATAAGAATCCGTCAGTATTCTCCTCGGTATTAGATCATTGTGGGGACCTACAAACTTGGTTTATTAGTTTAACCCCCCCTCTTTATTTTCTCTTCAAGTCATCATTCTCTTATAATCCTCATTTAAGATAGAAAACCTCATTAATGGCGGCCGTTATCAGCTAAGTCCTCCGATCATCATCATCATCAAAGTGATTCAAGTACAAGCAATCCCCCAGTCTAATAATCAAATTCGAAACTTCTCGTCACTAAGAACCAGGTGCGATTCAAAGTTTTTACTTACTGTGTATACATATACATTTTAAGTTGAATTTGATATTTTCAAACTTTGTGGGATTATTGTTTGGTACAATTCCAATCATACATTTGATGATAATGTTGATGTATGTAGTGATCTTGAGCTTGCCTATTTGTGATGATTTCGGCCTAACTTTCATGTATGAATTCTTGCAATTCGATCACGTCTTTTACTGCTAAGTGTTATGTACTCTAGAATGATAATTTTGCTCAATTCCATTGCTCATTGACGACCTTAATTTGCAATATCATGCCTTGTTATTCTTTTCAAAATTGAAGCGCCCCAGTTAGTTGTATATCTCAGGTCGTTGTTTTCTAATGGCTTATGTTGAGTTAGGTCGTTGCAACCACTTTTAGGTTTTAGACCGCGACTCTACTCTAGTCGTTATGATAACTCAAGGCCTTAGGTCGTTATTTCAGTCCTCATCTTTCGATCACTAAACCCTTAAAGTTTTAGGTCGTTTACGACCTAAAAAACTTGAAGTAAATAGACTTCATGAGGAATCGGACTGTTATAGTGACCTGAATCTTCTTGTTTGTACAGAACAACCTAGAGTCCGATACCATACAGAATGACCCAAAAACTTAAGGTTGGTAGGAATGATCTAAAACATCTTGAATAAGTTTCTTTTTGGTCTGTTATTCACTTCTAAACACCGCTTTGGTGCAGGATGTCTAAAAGAATTAAAGGGACCTCGAGTGAGGACACGACTCGTAAGCACCGTAGGCTGGACAAACTACCCGTGTTAGAAATTCAAACTACTCTTGTTGCCCCAACTTTGGCCGAGCTAAGAGCTATCATAGACAGGCCTAGCTACACTTCCAAGCCACACACCTCAGAGCTTGCTGATCGTTTCGAAGGCTGGTGTCTTCAAGGATTGAACTTTGATCAATTTGACTTGGACATATATCCATCTGACAAGCGACCAGTCCCCGAAGATTTGGATATCCTAAAGAATCACTCATTGATGCAACTTAATGCTATTAGGACTTGGATGGAAAAGCACTTCAAAGAAATCGGCTAATACCATTCGCGCAAATTAGGAGCCTGGAACACCTTTGCTTGTGATCTCTAAAGTCTGAACAGGGAGAATATTGAACTCATTACCACTTTGGAAAAGGACAAGGCCGCGCCTATTCAGGCTCTTAAGTCTCAAGATGAGATCGTTGCTGAATTGTCGAGTCCTGGAAGCAAGGCAGAACCGACCGGTACTTCTCCTTCTGCTCAAATTGAGGAATGTTCTAGCGATGAAAAAGAAGAAATTCTTTAGTTTGACTTTTGCTATTATCTTTTATGCACTTACGTTATAGACCGGTTGTATATGCGAGTGTCGGTCCTCGCTTAACACTCTTATGATATTTTGCATCCGATGACTCTGAATTGGACTTCTAATGTGGTGATGGAAATGTATTTTGTCTACCGTACTTTAAGCCTCTATGCTAAGATCGAAAAATGTTTGTGGTGGAAATTTTTATTTTGAACTCATACATCCCATGCTACCTGTTTTTGCAATTAAGACAAGCTTTTGCATGATTTTGGACTTATACGTTGATAATGAATTAGTTAGAAATGAACTATAGCGAATTTTATTTTGCATTGAATAAAATGCTTGCCATGGACCATCTTATTTGATGATTCAAAACTCATCAAATATTGTTTGTGCATTCAAGGTATTCTAATTCAAATTTGTATTAACGCTTGAAATTAACCAATCAACAAAGGTTGATTGTAGATCCCAAATGCTATCATTTTGAAGACTCGTATGAGTGTGTTCGATATGTCTTATTTAAGAAATACATATCTATGATTCACACTAAATATATTTTTGTACTTCCTTTTATGTATAATTTTCCTTAGATGTGCATTTATACATATTGTTGGAGAATGGAGTTTTGATGACAACAACCTTATTTCAATATTAATTTATTTTCTACTTCCCTTCTGAGAAGCTTTGATTTTCGTGCCCTTTGTTTAGGAAGTCGTTATTAATCTTCTCCCTGGGAAATAATTTGGATATTCGTGCCCCTGGAATGGACTTTTGGTTAAGGCTCCAATGTTTGTCATTATCGGGTCAGCTATTTCCTTATTCTGATGATCAATTGGGCGCCTGACATTCTTCACATCCGAGATTTCAGATGCTATGCGAATGGTTTTTTCATTCTTCACATCTGAGATTTCAGATGTTACATGAATGGTTTGACACTCTTCACATCTGATATTTCAGATGCTAAGCAAGTGGATTTATTCATTCTTCACATCTGAGATTTCAAATGCTACGCGAATGGTTTGACAATCTACACATCTGATATTTCAGACGCTACGCGAGTGGATTTTTTCATTCTTCACATCTGAGATTTTAGATGCTACAAGAATGGTTTGACGCTCTTCACATTTGATATTTCAGATGCTACGCAAGAGGATTCTTGCATTCTTCACATTTGAGATTTAAGATGCTACGCGAATGGTTTGATACTCTTCACATTTGATATTTTAGATGTTACGCAAGTGGATTTTTTCATTCTTCACATTTGAGATTTCAGATGCTACGCGAATGGTGTGACACTCTTCACATCTGATATTTCAGATGCTACACAAGTGGATTTTTTCATTCTTCATATCTGAGATTTCAAATGCCACGCGAATGGTTTGACACTCTTCACATCTGATATTTAAAATGCTACGCAAGTGGAATTTTTCATTCTTCACATTTGAGATTTCAGATGCTATGTGAATGGTTTGACACTCTTCACATCTGATATTTCAAATGCTACGCAAGTGGATTTTTTCATTCTTCACATTTGAGATTTCAGATGCTACGCGAATGGTTCGACACTCTTCACATCTGATATTTCAGATGCTACGCAAGTGGATTATTTTATTCTTCGCATCTGAGGTTTCAGATGCTACGCGAATGGTTTGACACTCTACACATCTGATATTTCAGATGCTACGCAAGTGGATTTTTTCATTCTTCACATCTGAGATTTTAGATGCTACGCGAATGGTTTGACACTCTTCACATCTGATATTTCAGATGCTACGTAAGTGGATTTTTTTCTTTCTTCACATCTGAAATTTCAGATGCTACACGGATGGTTTTTCGGGTGTTTTATCACTTTGCAGGACCGCCATCAGTCCCTTCATCAGATGCTTGACTTAGCAGACTATTCTAGTTTAGGAACTGAAGCTCTAAACCTCTCACTTAGGGAGGTGCCCCTTCAATAAAAGTTTCAGCTCTTCTATTTGCTTGTTGTCGCGCTTGCCCACTATTTGAATCTTTGTGACTTTCCCATTCACATTTCAGGGCAGTGTTTTTCCTATTTTTGCATTCGTGCATGTTGGAATTTACAACATTCGACTCTTGAACTAGCGTTGTTGGGGTCGCGATGTTACAGGACCAAGCGCTCGACAGATGGCCTGCAGTATGGAATCATCTTTTAAGAAAGTTTTGATTTGACTTATAATTTCGCAAGCAAGAAATCCATTCAAACAGATACACTCTTAGTCATAGAGCTATTGTTCAGTGCATCACCTGCAGATTATTACAGACTGTTCAAAAAAAGTTCTAAATATAACAGAAAGTAGGATGAACTAAAGCAAGAGATAGAGCATAAAGTAAAGATGTAGCGAATTTTGTCACTCATTCTGAGCCACCCAAATTGGAGCACCCTCAACAGTTATTAGTTGATAATCAGCCTTGGATTGGCTTGAACAGAAGCTACGTTGTTTGGACCAGACTGATCATTCAACTCCCCTTGCCCCTGAGGAATTGTAGAAGGATTCAAGGCTCGTGGATTCTTTACATACTGCTATAACCTATTTTTCCTTATCAATTCCTCAATGAGGTTCTTCAGATGTCGGCACTCATTAGTGTTGTGTCCAGGCTGATTATGAAATCTGCAGAACTTTCCCGAGTTTGCTGCTTTATCACTTATCCTTATCGGATTTGGCCCCGCATACTGTTCAGAATTCTCTGTTGCAAGATAGATATTCTCAGGAGTGTCATTCAAAGGTGTCAATTCTGACGAATTGAAAAGGCAAGACTTCTTAATAGCATTGTTGTCATTCACGTTACTGATTCGCTTCTGCCCCTGAGTATTCTTTTGATTGGATCATATAGCTGCACTTTTAGGAGCCTTAAGGAGTGGGTTACCGTCAATGATTTGAAGAGGTACATGATTATCGTCTACCCTCATGTACTCCTTTGCTTTCTTATAGAACTTGTTAAGTGTAGTCCGTTCCTTCATCTTTATCCATCTCCCAAATTCGCTCGTTTTGTCTATAGCATTGAGTCGAGCAATGAGGACTATACGTGGTTCCAGGTTCCTGACTTCAGAGAAGGCAATATTGAGTCGGCTATGGAAGGCTTTGACGGTTTCCAATGGCTTCTGCTTCATGGCTGAGAGTGTTATAGCGTCCTTGGCTTTGGTAGCATACAAGCGGAACTACTCTTTGAACTTTTTGGTTAGGTCGGAGAACCGATCGAAAGATTTAGGAGGCAGCTTCATGAACAATAGTGATGCAGCTCCTTCTAAGTAGAGAGGGGAATACGTGCATCTCATCTCATCAGTTGCCTTAGCCGCACTCATATGCCACTCATATTTGAATAGAAAGTAGTTTGGGTCAATAAGGTCGTTGTACGAAGGTAAAGTTGGTGGGTTGAACTTCTTTGGACATTCTGCTTTGAGGATTCTTTCGGTGAATGGAGTCCTATCGGGAGAGAAGTTCCATTCCCTTTCATCGTCTTTGCTAGCTTGATTATTTTTCATGACCCGTTCTATTATATCCGAGATGTTTTCTTCGGTGTTGTGGCGCTCTGTGAAGCTGAGCTCTTTACCAAATATTCGTCTAGGCATACGATCTCGATTTGAGAGCTTAGGTGCTTTGCCTTCTCGACTAGAGGGTGCCCCGTGACAGGGTTAGTGACCTTTTGGGCATTCATTTCGGAATGATTCTTAGCTTTTGATCTCAATTCTTCGATATTAGCTTCATCTCTGTCGCATGCCCCATCATAATTTCCTTCCATATTGTTGTTGCGGTCATGATCGAAAATGGGTGATTTATCATTCCCTTCGAGATCTATATGCACTTTCGGAAGAATTGGATTTGATCGAGCATTAAGGATGGCGTCAAGTTTCTCCATCATCATTTTAATAGAGGCATCCATTCGGTTGTTTACGTTGGCAATAGCGACTTTTAATTCATTTCTGGTCACACCGGCTCCGCTTTCTGAATTTTCACCAACTTCGAAGCGGTTTCCGAGCGGTGTTTCTTCATTACTAACATTATCGGCTTCTACCACAGTTTTTCTAGAGGTCTTCTTAGATTTGACCATAATTTTGAAGAAGGATGCGATTTAGAAATTTACTGACAAGGCGTTTAACTTTGTGAGAGTGTGAGAGGAGGCAGGAGATGCGAATGCAGCCCCACGGTGGGTGCCAAAATGTTTCCTCCAAATTTAGAATCAACACCAAAGATGCAAATGATGCACTTCACTGATTCGATAAGATTAAAATGTGGAACTGCGCTATTGTAAAATAAAAAAGTGTAAAAGAAAGACAAAGGAATTTTTATAGTGGTTCGATTCTAAATGAATCTACATCCACTTTACCATTCATTCTCATTATAGAATTTTGTTCTACAGCATTCATGAAATCTCTCATACATTTATTTCTCACTCTCTCTCTCTTTTATGATCTAATCTACATTGAGATTTGGCTAACGGCTGGAAGAGATCACTTGCTTTATGATGGTGGTTGTATCAATCCTTGATCACTTAAGCATTCTTATGATCTTCCATGTCTCTATGAGATTTTGTATTTAGATCCAAATTTTGAGAGAATTGGAGAAGGTTTGAGATCCCTTGAAACGATGTTGAAGAGCTTTCTTATGAATGAGAATTCAAAGTCGTTTGATCCGATGGAAGTTAGCTTTAATGATCATTGAAACGGATTTAATCCACATGAAGTTGAAGAAGAGTTGTTAGATCCATGAAAGCTATTAGTGAAGTTGTAGACAAGATTTGAATTTGGCGGCACCTCCTTGCTTGAATGAATTTTCCGTCCTCCTCCAATGTGAATCATCGGGGGTATTTATAGGTGGAATTCAGGCCAGGTGGCAATTATGTAATTCTTCTGTACTCCCTTTAGGTCGTCGGGCGAGCTAAAGGACCCAGAGGAATGTTTCTACAGTCTAAGGAGTGGCGGCACGAGCTTAAAAGAGCGGATCGGGCTAAGATAAGGCGACGCGAGCTTGTACAAAGCGGGGCGACCCAAGCACACCTAGAATGAGCTAAACCAGGACGATGTAGTTTGGGCTTTGATGAAATGGGCTAAAACTTTTAGCGGGCTAGCGACTTGAGGAGCTGGCGACCCAAGAACCTTGCGGGCTAGGACTTGGAATAGCGACCCAAAAAGCTAGAGGACCCACAACGATCCAAATAGCCTATTGACCTAAAATCATAAAATGACCCAAATATGCTTATTACTTTCTGAAACATATTTTATGGGTTAACAATATTGGTTTCGAACTTGGACAAGATCTTTGAGATGTAGTTATAATTTAATTTATAGAATTTTTCTGTAACATTTATTTTGGAAAATAAACAACTTTTTATTTAAAGTATTTTACACCATATATCAGCGTTTTGGGATATCAGAGTATAAGTTAACTTGTTTATATTATTATATTTCTAGGATCGTAGCACATTGTTCAACATAACAGTAATTCTATTTATGTCGTTTGAGGCTCGTATATATACAAAGTAATGCGTAACAGGGTACCCGTATTATATAATTTAAAAATACATATATACAGTTGTTATTACTCTACGAAATATCTTCGCACTTGCCAGTCTAAATCTGAGCAGACCTAAGCTATAGATAATAAAGTAAAATAAAATAAGATAAAAGAACAAACATATATTTTAAATAACACTGGCCTATATGGTACGTAACGCATAAGCCAAGCCTTAAAACAAAAGCTAGCCTAAGAATTTATCAACTCAGATAGACGCGCAGTCCTATATCTTTATGCAGAGCTGGCTCAAAGTCTTCATCAAAATTAATGAAGGCACGTGCTTAGTGAGAAAACGTCCCCTATAAACACAGCTACTTTGAAAATAAGCCTCCTATGTTATACCCCTTGATAACATCTTCTTTCTTATCCTTCTTTTCCCCTTTCTTTTTAAACCTGTGATGCTTTCTGTCCTTCTCACTCAGAAAATCGAACGTGAAAAATAAAGAGAAATTCGTTCCAATTTCTATTTTTCCCAACTAAACACATTCATATGACCAAAATCTCCTAATTAGAAATCGCGAATGAGGTAAAGTTGAATACTGAAGTTCGAGAGGAGAGGGTGGTTATCCTACGTCCCAACTGCGAAGTCAAGAGCGTCCTCAAGCAATCCACGTGTTGGAGGGATAACTCAGATGGGATTCAATCTAGTTAAGTGGCGCGGCTTTAAATATGACGGTGGTGGGTTGTTCAACATGTATGAGGAGGAGAGGTCTGAATACAGTGGAGGAGGGAACCTAGAGTTCGACTTTGCTATCGACGTGCAACTCGAAGAAGCAAAGGCTGGAGGCAGTCTTCTGTTTTGAGTTGCAGCTTGTAGCCTGAATGGTTTTCCAATTCCAGATAGGGAAGATGGCGCAAATGCGAAGGGGTTATGGTGACAGTCTTCGAGGTTCAGAGAGTGGGCCGAGTGATATTTCTTTTGGCCAAGCTTGTTGAAGCTGCAGGTCCGAACTGAAAATCGAAGAGGTGGTTTCAGTGTTGCGAAGCGGGGATGGTCAGTAAGTGTTCAAGTTGGAGAGTTTAATGATGTGAAAAGGGGTGAGGTCCTTTCAGTACAGTGTGTTGTCTTGGTTGAGAACGCAATACGATGTAGAGATGGAAACAATTGTTGATGCTGATGGGAGAAAAGATAAGGAGTGGAGGCATTCGATGGAGTTGTTGCGGTGTCATTTCATTGAGAAAGGGAGGAGATGTTAGCCTCGAAGTGATCGGCTGTGGAGATGGATATATGCAGGAACGGGTTTGTGTATTAGGTCGTGGTAGAAGAAAGATTAAAGTTGGGTTAAAGTTAATTAAATAATAAGGGATGTTATGCAAGGGATTTGGGGAGAGGAGGTCGACGTGTTTGCAAAGTGGGATGAAATCAGTTTGAAGATTTGGAGATGGAAAAAGATAAGGCGAAGACTGGTCAGTGTTGTGCGTTACAGGGAGTGAGCTCCGGTTAAAATGGAGGATATGAGATCAAGGGCATTCAGTTGTAATTCATGGGAACGTGGAGCTTGGGGAATAAAAAGAAGGAACGGGTTTGTTCTCTTATTTAGAACTTGGAACTGTTTTGAGGAGTTAATCATCGGTCTAGGCTTATTCAAGGGTTATTAAATAATAAGAAGGTATCAAGTTTAATGACCATGATTAATAGACTTAAATATTTTAATACAATTTAAATATTATAACGTAAATATTTATCTTATTCATTAACAGAATTAAATGGAATCTGATCCATTGGAATTGTAACGATGAGCGCTTCGTTGTGGAACTAATTTCGCTGGGAACACAACTACTTGAATTTTGCAATAAAAATCAAACTTTTATTTAACTGTAAATGAAATTAAAGCAAAATCGTCAACTGCAAACCAATGTGAATAAGCTCACTAACTCTGGCTTGTTTATATTTTTATATAAACGAGTTTTAAATTTATTTATAGTAATTTTATACTGGGTGACGGTTGTTTGGATGAATGGTTGATAAAATTAGGTTGAAATAGTTGATATAGTTATATCGTAGGTCGATTATATTTCATTTTTATGTGAAATTAATATTATTGATGTTAATATGTTGATTAACATATGTGGATGCAGGGAAACAGGTTGGACAGATCCAACTGGATTCCTCAACATTTATATTATTGTGTATGCATTGATTATGACATATGTTGTGATATATTAACTGTGATTGATCTTGTTGTGTTTAAATATCACTGGCCATAGAATTTTTGGTATTTAAATATCATAAAATATTTTCAGATATAGAGAAGGAATTTGGGATTTAAAAAGGAAATTTATTCCCAAAAATAGAAATTTAATTTTTGAATAGAGTTGAGAATAGAAACTGATTCAGATGGATGAATCAAGAATTTGTTTATAAATGACAATAAATAAATTGAATTATTTACCATTGGATACATTGAAATATAAATTCAAATTTGAATTTATATGAAGAAGTGGAAATCGATTTTGAAGACAATATTTGAAATAAATTTAAATTTAGCTATTATTAAGGACATTTAAACAAGATTTTAAATAACTGAAATTAAAAGAGATGAGGCTTGTATGAATAATTCTGAATCGAAGTTATAAATAAAATTTGGGTTTAAGATATGTTTATAAGTATGAAACCAAACTGTATATAAAAGAAATATATTCACGATTTAAGTGAATGGTTAAAAGAAAATATTTTGCAAATTAAACATCTCTAAAGGAAATTTAGATTTGAAATTTGAATCCAAATTGGAAATTGAATGAATAGGAAAATGGATAATAATTTTAAAAGAAAATGATGAGTTTTAGTTCAAAATTCGGTATATAAAATAAAGTGTAATAATGTTTGGTAGACTGGAATGGTTATAAAGGAATGTGTAATGATTTAGAAAGGATAAATTCAAAAGTGAATTTGGAAATTGAATTAACCTAACATGGTAGATAAATTCCGAAGTTCGGAATACAAATCGACTATAGATTATTCGAAAGAGAGTTATTTGTTGGAATTCGATCATATCGAATTTAGGAAGTAGTTATTTTTAATTTCCGTTTTGAATCAAAGTTAATTATTTATTCACTTATTAATTGAAATTAATAAGTACAAGTTATATTTTTAAATATACCAAATATTTGGAAACAACGATTTTAACGCTATCGTTATAATGAATGTTTTATAAATCTAAATAGCAATTATAACGCTACTATTATAATAAATGTTTTTTTAATCTAAACAGCGATTTTAACGCAACCATTGTAATAAATGTGTTATAAATTAAATATTTGGAAACAGCAATTATAACGCTACCGTTATAAATAATGTTTTTTTCTTAAAAGAAGTGGATTCGTAAATGGAATCCGAGAGTTACGTATGAGATGTTGGTTAAAGATTGAAGTGGTGAACTTTGTCCATTTTGAAGTTAATAATATTGTATAGTTAAGGTCTGAGAGGTAATTATAACCCAACTTGATTGGCATTATTGTTAACGAAGGAATGGTTAAGGTTTGATAGTGAGATAGCTAAGTGAAGTAACTTAATGAGTGTTAATGGTGGGTTCACATAGCGATGTTTTATTTAACATCAATTTTAATCCAATACAAAAGTTATGGAAACGTTTTCCAAATAATATCAGAGATGTTTCTAATATAGGAAATGAGATAAATTGGGTCGATAAGAAGTTAAGAAATGAGAATGTTATCCAAATATAAAAATGGTAATTATTAACTATAGAAATGAATAGGCCGAAAGAAATGGTTAATTTGGAAACGTTTTCCAATGTAACAAAATATATCTTATAAATATAGAAAATAAAGAATTGTGGATATATGGAATTGTCTTCCCAATGTGATAAGGAATATTTTCTAAAATATAGGAAATAAAATAGTTAGATAATTGGAAATGTTTTTTCAAAGAATAGCGAGAGCTTAATCGGGTTTTGAAGAATATTTGAGTAAATATATTGAATGGGAACTATGAAATGATTTGATTAGTTTAATTTAATTAAAGGGCTAGTGTTGTTTGATAGTAAATCGATAAAATTTCCATTTGGAAATAGGATTGTTGGTTGTATGGATGTCCCTTGATAGTTAAATCACCGGCTATCAAGGTTTTGGTTTATTTTATACCTCCATTGTCAATACGGAGAGATCGGGTTCAGATTCAATATTTGAAAACCATTCTGTATTGGTATAAGCATTACAAATCAACTTATGCTAAAGATAATTGAAGATGGAGTAAAATGGAAGGGCTGTTCTGTTAATTCTAGGTAGAAATTGCCCAAGATGTATTGATGGGATAGTACATTCGGGTTGTCCAGTCACAGGATAACGTATATGGACGGATCTGACAAGGTGGCATTAAAAGTAAATGGGGACAAGATGTTCTGAAAGATGATCGTGACCTCAAGCCTCATTACTCGGGAAATGACAAAAATCGTGTAGGCAGCATGGCCAAGTGGGTCATTCCCATTAGGGGTATTATCACCTGATCTAGAGAAATTCCATTTGTTTCTTATTCTATTCGTTGCTGTATGCTTTTGGTAACGGTTGCTGATCACAACCGTTGGTGATAGTATGCTCAGTACACTCAAGTTAAATGAGTGACCATCCATGTGTGGCCGGGCTTCAAGACGTTCTTGTTGAACCCCAGTGTATCCCCTCTAGAGTACACTGATCGGAAGGTGATTCCATACCTTGTCATATTCAGAATCCAATCTCCGATAAGCGCCCTGTTGTTTTTGATTTTATATTATATATGGAGCGTGAGATGCAAACATTCCGCTAGATTGCTATTTATTTGATTTAGACACTATTGTAATATCAGAAGAGTTTTGATACAAAGTATATTTTGGGTTATCGTAAGGTAAAAACCATCCATGTTTATGTGTGGATCGGTCTTACGATTATCATTTCTTTTGGAAATAATTTTGAAAGTTAAACAAATTGTTGGAGTTTACTCACACCAGTCCCATGAGACCCAGAGTTTATTTTGTTTTTGTTTTAACCTATACTCTTGGATGCCCAAATTTGTACCGGCAGTCAAGTAGTCAGGATTTTACAAATTCACTTGGAGGAACATGAAGCAGGAGGCTTCATATGTTAGCTACAGACTATCATATTTTTCACTGTGTACTATGTTGTGTCTAGAACAGGTGTTTATAACTGTTCCAGGAATAATTGTTATGCTCTGATGATGGTATGTATATACAGTTACTGATTTGTATTTCAAAAGTAATGTTATATAATATATTTTATTCGTTCCGCTGTGTGACTTGTGTTCTTCTTTTCTTCTATTCTAATTTTTCTTTCTTTCTATTTCTCATCCTCTAATTTCTTTCTACTAATGATTTGTATCTCTTTTCAATTTGGGTTGGACGTGTGGTGTTATCAGTCGACTCAAAGGGTACGGAAATTTAGGCCATTACATTTGGTATCAGAGCTGAAGGTTGAGTAGTAACCTTGGCTCTGTGGCGTAACTCAATAGAGATGGGATTAGTAATACCCCAGATTGAGTTTTAGTACTTATATGAGAAAGCGTATTTGTAGATTCGATATAAAATTATTTTATATTGTGTATATTGGACTGTTGAGTGGTTTATGAATTATGGTCGATACAGAATGTACAACTATATCGATAGGCGTTTCTAAACTCTCGAACAGAGCAAATTGATACAATATTGTTTTAAAATGGGTAAATGAAATAACTTTGCCTAAAATTTATTTTGATATAAAAAGAATAATTTCTAGAATATTATAATTTATGAATGTTCTGATTGTTATTACAATCAAATGAAGTTATGAAATATTGAAATTATTATATATATAACCAAATATAATTTATTCTTGGATAATGTGCACCAATGAGATAAACCAAGTCTGAGTTCGAACCAGAATTTGAATTTAAATCTCGGATGTTTAGAAAATATTTTTTGAAATATTATAAAGGAATATAATGTTGTTTTGAAGGATTTTTGAATAAAAAAACGGTTTTAAATGGGTTTTGAAAGTGAGTAACCACTGAAATCACTTCAGTCGCCAGAAAATAATTCTGATAATGGATCGCGACATTATCGGTATTCGTTTTCGAGTTTCTAAGTGATGGATTGCTACCATAATAGTTCTATTAATGAAAATTGTTTGAGAAAAATAGAGGTGTTATAGAAATTCAAATGTTTTGAATTGAGTTGATTATAAATATATGTGTATAAATATATATGATTTCAAACTAAATTGAAATAAAATCCAGGAATTCGAATTCTAAAATTAATGTTTAACTTGTATAAGTTGAATAGATTGGAATGGTAAAAATGTATCAAATAAATTGAAATTTAACTTAAATAAAATTGGATTAAATTGGAAATAATTCCGAATGAAATTAAATAAAGAGAAATGTTGAGATTCGAAATATTAATATGAATTCTACTTATGAATAAGCAAGTTGAATATATCGGTTGTTGTTGATCGGAATCGAATTGGATTCAAATATAATAAGTGGATTGACTTAAATAGAAATCGAATTTGAATTGATAAAATGGAGTGAACTAATCAAAAGTTGACTAGAGAGAAAAAAATAATAAAAGAAGAAACTGGAGGTTAGATTGATTTGAAACCAACTGGAAATGGATATATGTATACTGAGCAGATATTGAGTGGAAGCAAATGCAAGATATAGAATTTATGCCTGACAAAAGGGTACATGTGTACAATATTACTTGGATTTGATGGTTTTATGAGCCTATGGGGCAAGCCGCTTTGCTTTTAGATTTTCTTTTGGATTGGAGAAGGCCTAGAAAGGCGAGTTGTGGTTGTACCGATTGAGCCGCGCAAAGGAGATGCTGGCAAAAAAATTCAAAAATTTAAGAGGTAGAAATTTTTTAAGAAAATTTTCATAATTTAAAATCAAGTGGTTAATTGTAATTGAAATAAGAAAATAAGAATTGGTTAATAAAATTCAAGTGGAATAATGAAATTGATAAATGGATTTAAAATAAATTGGAATGGGTGTAGATATACAGAAGAGCATATGAATTGAAGATAAGAAAGTGAGGATGGATTGTCCAAAATTGTTAGACAAATTATTTGGAAAGAATTATGAATGGTCGAGCATTGGTATGAGAATTCGAAGGTCGGGTATGAATAGGGCTGTGAAGATATGGAATATAAGATTTCAACTAAGCAAGTTATGAGGAGTTAGAGTTATGGCATTTTTACTGCATAGCAATTTCGAGGATGAAATTCTTTTAAGGCGGGAGGAATGTAACGACCCAGATTTTTGGACATTAAATTCAGAACATTTAAATTGTACTAAATGTTGAAATGGAATAATATGGTGGATTATAATAATGAATTTAATTATTAAACGAATGGTGAATGTATTAAATTTTATTTAAATTTAAAACGAGCTCGAAATAGTCATAGTAGTTCGTAATTTACGGTTTAAACTTCAATTGAATTTACAGAATTCAATATAAGCCGGATTTCTTCGAAACAAGAAACAATTGGATCTATTAAACAGTATCTTTCTAAGGGAAGAGAAAAATCGTGATTTTGTCATATAGATAGTAAGTTATGTCCAAATCAAATTTTCAGAAAGTCGCTGTGGAGTCACGTATAAGCCATAATGGTTTATTTAATATAATTAAATATTGGTTTCGAACTTGGACAAGATCTTTGAGACGTAGTTATAATTTAATTTATAGAATTTTTCCGTAATTTTTATTATGGAAAATAAGCAACTTTTTATCTAAAGTATTTTACACTATATATCAGCGTTTTGGGATATCAAAATATAAGTTAACTTTTCTATATTATTATATTTCTGGGATCGTAGCACATTGTTCAACAAAATAGTAATTCTACTTATGTCATTTGAGGCTCGTATATATATATATATATATATATATATATATATATATATATATATATATAGTAATGCGTAACAGGGTACCCGTATTATATAATTTAAAAATACATATATACAGTTGTTCTTACTCTGCGAAATATCTTCGCACTTGCCAATCTAAATCTGAGCAAACCTAAGCTATAGATAATAAAGTAAAATAAAATAAGGTAAAAACACAGGCCTATATTTTAAATAACACTGGCCTATATGGTACGTAACGCACATGCTAAGCCTTGAAACAAAAGCTAGCCTAAGAATTTATCAACTCAGATAGACGCCTAACCCTATATCTCTATGAAGAGCTGGCTCAAAGTCTCCATCAAAATTTAATGAAGGGCACGTGCCTAGTGAGAAAACATCCCCTATAAACACAACTACTTTGAAAATAAGCCTTCTATGTTGTACCCCTTGATAACGACTTTGTTCTCATCCTTCTTTTCCCCTTTCTTTTCAAACCCGAGATGTTCTATGTCCTTCTCACTCAGAAAATCGAACGTGAAAAATAAGAGAAACTCGTTCCAATTTCTAATTTGCCCAATTGAACACATTCATATGCCCAAAATCTCTTAATTAGAAATCGCGAACGAGGGAAAGTTGAATACTGAGCTCGAGAGGAGAGGGTGGTTGTCCTATGTCCCAACTGCGAAATCAAGAGTGTGCTGAAGCAATCCACATGTTGGAGGGACAACTCAGATGGGATCCGATCTAGTTGAGGGGAGCGGCTTTTACTGTGATGGTGGGATGTTCGTCATGTATGAGGAGGAGAGGTTCAAATACAATGGAGGAGGGAACCTAGAGTTAGACTTTGTTATCGACATGTAGCTCGAAGAAGCAAAGGCCGGAGGCAGAAGACTGTCGTGAGTTGTAGCTTGTAGCCTGTATGGTTTTCCAGTTCCAGATAGGGAAGATGGCGCAAGTGCGAAGGGATTATGGTGACAGTCTTCGAGGTTCAGAGAGTGGGTCGGGCGATACTTTTTTGGCTAATCCAAAGGTCCGAACTGAAAATCGAAGAGGTGGTTTGAGTGTTGCGAAGCGGGGACGATCAGTAAATGTTCAAGTTGGAGAGTTTAATGGTGTGAAAAGGGGAGAGGTCCTTCATGTACAATGTGTTGTCTTGGTTGTGAACGCAATATGATGCAGAGATGGAAACAATTGTTGATGATGATGGGAAAGAAGAGAAGGAGAAGAGGCACTCGTTGGAGTTGGTGCTGTGTCATTTAATTGAGAATGGGAGGAGATGTTAGCCTCGAAGTGGTCGGCTATGGAGATGGAAATATGCAGGAACGGGTTTGTGTATTAGGTCATGGTAGAAGAAAGATTAAAGGTGGCTTAAAGTTAATTAAATAATAAGGGATGTTATGCAAGGGATTTAGGGAGAGGAGATCGACGTGTTTGCAAAGTGGTATGAAATCAGTTTGACGGTCTGGAGATGGAAAAAAGAGGGAGAGGTGAAGACTGGTCAGTGTTGTGTTTTACAGGGAGTGAGCTCAGGTTAAAATAGAGGGGATGAGACCAAGGGCGTTCGGCTGTAATTCATGGGAACGTGGAGCTTGGGGAATAAAAAGGAAGAACGGGTTTGTTCTCTTATTTAGAACTTGGAACTGTTCTGAGGAGTTAATCGTTGATCGAGGCTTATTCAAGGGTTATTAGCTAATAAGAAGGTATCAAATCTAATGACCATGATTAGTAGACTTAAATATTTTAATACAATTTAAATATTATAATGTACATATTTATCTCATTCATTAACAGAATTAAATGGAATCGGATCCGTTGGAATTTTAACGACGAGCGCTTCGTTGTGGAACTAATTTCGCTGGGAACACAGCTACTGGAATTTCGTGATAAAAATCAAATGTTTGTTTGATTGTAAATGAAATTAAAGCAAAATCGTCAACTGCGAACCTATGTGAGCAAACTCACTAGCTCTGGCTCATTTATATTTTTAATATAAACGAGTTTTAAATTTATTTATAGTAATTTCATACTGGGTGACAGTTGTTTGGATGAATGGTTGATAAAAATTAGTTGAAATAGTTGATATAGTTATATCGTAGGTTGATTATATTTCATTTTGATGCGAAATTAATATTATTGACGTTGTTATGTGTATTAACATCTGTGGATGGAGGGAAACAGGTTGGAGGGATCCAACTGGATTACTCAACATTTATATTATTGTGTTTGCATTGAGTATGACATATCCTATGATATATTAAATGTGAATGATCTTGTTGTGTTTAAATATAACTGGCCCTAGAATTTTTGGTATTTAAATATCATAAAATATTTTTAGATATAGAGAAGGAATTTGGGATTTAAAAAGGAAATTTATTCCCAAAAATAGAAATTTAATTTTTGAATAGAGTTGAGAATAGAAACCGGTTCAAATGGATTAATCAAGAATTTGTTTACAAATGAGAATAAATTAATTTAATTATTTACCATTGGATATGTTGAAATATAAATTCAAATTTGAATTTATATGAAGAAGTGGAAATCGATTTTGAAGCCAATATTTGAAATAAGATTTAAACTTAACTATTATTAAGGAAATTTAAACGAGATTTTAAATAATTGAAATAAAAAGAGATGAGGCTTGTATGAAAAATTCTAAATAGAAGTTATAAATAAAATTTGGGTTTAAGATATGTTTATAAGTATGAAACCAAACTGTATATAAAAGAAATATATTCACGATTTAAGTGAATGGTTTAATGAAATTATTTTGCAAATGAAAAATCTCTAAAGGAAATTTAGATTTGAAATTTGAATCCAAATTGGAAATTGAACAAAAAGGAAAATGGGTAATCATTTTAAAAGAAAATGATGAGTTTTAGTTCAAAATTCAGAAAATAAAATGAAGTGTGATAATGTTTGGTAGACTGGAATAGTTATAAAGGAACGTGGTAATGATTTGGGAAGGATAAATTCAAAAGTGAATATGGAAATTGAATTAACATGAAATGGTAGATAAATTCCAAAGTTCGGAATTTAAATTGACTATAGATTATTCGAAAGAGAGTTATTTGTTGGAATTCGATAATATCAAATTTAGATAAGTAGTTATTTTTATTTTCTGTTTTGAATCAAAGTTAATTATTTATTTGCTTATTAATTAAAACTACTAAGTACAAGTTATATTTTTATATATACCAAATATTTGGAAACAGCGATTTTAACGCTATCGTTATAATAAATGTTTTATAAATTTAAATAGTGATTGTAACGCTATTGTTATAATAATTTTTTTTAATCTAAACAGTGATTTTAACGTTACCGTTGAAATAAATGTGTTATAAATCAAATATTTGGAAACAAAAATTATAACGCTACTGTTATAATCAATGTTTTTTTCGTAAAAGAAGTGGATTCGTAAATGTAATCCGAGAGTTACGTATGAGATGTTGGTTAAAGATTGAAGTGGTAAACTTTATCCATTTTGAAGTTAATAATATTGTTCAGTTAAGGTCTGAGAGGTAATTACACCCCCCAACTTGATTAGCTTTATTGTTAACTAAGGAATGGTTAAGGTTCGATAGAAGATGGCCAAGTGATGTAAGTTAATGAGTGTTAATGGTGGGTTCGCATAGCGATGTTTTGTTTAACATTAGTTTTAATCCAATACAGAAGTTTTGGAAACGTTTTCCAAATAATATCAGAGATGTTTCTAATATAGGAAATGAGATAAATTGGGTTGATAAGGAGTTAAGAAATGAGAATGTTATCCAAATATAGAAATGGTTATTATGAACAATAGAAATGATTGGCCCGAAAGAAATGGATAATATGGAAACGTTTTCCAATGTAACAACGTATATCTTCAAAATATAGAAAATAAAGAATTATGGATATATGGAACTGTCTTCCCAGTGTGATAAGGAATATTTTCTACAATATAGGAAATAAAATAGTTAGATAATTGAAAATGTTTTTTTCAAAGAATCGCGAGAGCTTAATCGCGTTTCGAAGAATATTTGAGTAAATATATTGAAAGGAAATTATGAAATGATTTGATTAGTTTAATTTAATTAAAGGGCCAATGTTGTTTAATTTAATTAAATGGTCTAGCCAGGTCGACAGGGCTGTCGACCTAGTCCAGACCCAGGTCGAACCCAGTCCACCCTGGCTGGCCTAGTCTATGTTGGTCGATTTTCAGAAGCATGCTTTGTCATTAGGGCTAGGTGGCAGGCTCTAATTGGTCTCTCTTTCGAATGAATGGCTACGATCAATCCAAGCAACATCGATGGTCCTAATCAGTTCATAAACTCTATAAAAATGACCCTAGACTCTACCTAACCTAAGTCTCTAACACAATTCTCTAGCCTCCATTGCTCTCTTCTTCTAATTAAAAATAAAAATGGCGTCGCTACTCTGCTAGAATCAAAACTAGAAGTCAATCAACATCATCCTAAATTCAAATTTGAGATAAAAGCTTCTGCAACAATTCTGTAACAACTAAAGTCCTTTCTTTAATCCAATCAAGGCAAGTACAGTTATTTTCCGCTATAAACGTTAATTATAATTTTGATATGTTTTTTAATTCTGAATCTGAGATTGTATATATATTCTCTTCTGTCAGATCTGTTTTTCTGTGACTGTTCTGTATCCCTTTTCTTCTTTTCTGTTTCTATAGCCAGGCTACCACGAGCCTGTGCCTAATCTCATAAGAGATGAACGTATGAACGCAAATTTTGGGATGAATGATGCGAAATTTGACAAGACTGAATTGAATGTATGACTTTAGGTCTGAGGCATAAAATATATTGGACATGTGACTTGGGATTGGATACATAAATTTGACTATGAACATATAATTTATATATGTTGTATGCATAGTTATGTTGTAATTTAGATCTGTAATTAATTAGAAAAAAAGATGAGCATATTTTGTAAACTAGATTTGGATCTATGCATATTCTATGATAGAAGAAAAGAGGAACCATTGTATGATTACATATGATTTGAGACTTTGGACAAAATGCATATAAAAGTCAAGATCTGATTTTTTTTAGAAGATATGATTTAGATTGTTTGGTATATTTTGCATAATGATTCATGACTTAATAAGAAGAAGGATATGGAAACGTAGGTGTAAAAGATTTACATTAATTAGGATCTCTACTATTGTGATTACACCTAAATAGGGAATTTTGCATATATGGCATGCACTGTAATTAATGATCATATTTGGTATAATTTATATGTGAATCTGCTGTATAAGGTTAGTTTAACAAAAATTGGAACATATGTTATAGGGTAAATTATGTCCATATTCTGCGCTATGTAAAGGTATGCAAACATGGAAGTATATGATCTTATTGTGAATCACGACAATTATTTAGGCATATGAATTTAGGCCAATTTATGATTAGGCAAGGCATGTAAATAGAACCTTTAGAAATATTAAATTTGCTAAATATGCTAATTTGCCAAGTTGCCTAAACTGCTAGTTTTGTTATATTGCCTAGACTGCTAATTAGATTGAAATGCCTAATTTGTTAAATTTGTCGGTTGAAATGCCTAACCTGTTATATGCCAAAATCTGCTAAGTTGCTAAATCCGTTAAATCCGTTAAGTCATATAAAATCTGTTATCTGCTAAAGTCTGTTATCTGCTGTGTTGATATAATCATCCTGTTATTGATATAATCTGAATTGGTATATATATTGGGCGTTCGCATAAACGGTAAATTATTAATTAATTGGCCGCAAAGATAAACATGGCTAACTCGAGGTTAGAATGAGTTTGCGGCGTAATTCTGCCCGGAACCGCCCGGCACATCCAGTGGCCGCAAACAATAAGTTCTAATGTGAGAAGTTAGTCATAACCTGCTTAAGACACGAGGTTAGGTCTGGCTTGTGGCGGAAGTCTGCCCGGAACCGCCCGGCCCATCCAGCGGCCACAAGCTAGCGACCTAATGTGAGAGGTCTGGGCATTAATAACTAATTAATGCAAATCTAAGATAAGAATGACGTCTAAAACGTATTGGGGGAAAATAGGGTTAAACCAACTGGATTAATAGGTGTAGTAAACCCGTCCATGAATCTGTAGGCCCAATACAAAGTTAGACAAATCTGAAAAATCTGTACATCTGATCTGTTAGTCTGAAAACTTGTTAATTTAATCTATGAACTAGTAAATCTGAATTCTGTATGTCTGAACTTGTAAACAAGTTAATTTGAGATCTGTTAGTCTGGGGACACAAGGTTAGGAGGGGAATTACTTGTGTCATCTGTTGTTTGGGACCCATATTAGTCAGTAACCCTTTCTGGTATCAAAACTTTGACCCAACAGTAGGTAGGGTCCGGGCACGCTTACTGAACTAATTATAAGTGGTTCATTCTGATAATGGCGAGGGGTGTTGATGGTGCGTTCCAACCGGGTCATGTGCGTGCATGGATCCCGGTCTGCCTCTGAGGATGTAAGACGCCGTGACATCTGTAAATAGGTCTGTGCCAATTGGTTGTCACTTTAGGGAGTGATACACCCTACTGTGGGGCCGACACAGGATATTTATGTATTAGGGAGCCGATCGCTTGGGGTAGGGTTTTAGGGTACGCTTAGTTCTGTCTGTTTCTGTTGGTACCGTCTGTTTCTGTTGGGTGGTAACACCTGTCTGTTTCTGTGTGGTACCGTCTGTTCGGGTGGTAAAGGCCCATTACTAGTGTACACCTAATTCTACATTCTGTTTCCGTAGAGATAAATCTGTTCCTGCTTCTGTCTGTTTCTGATCGGGTAGTAAAGGCCCATTATTAGCATTCTGTTTCTGTTAAAATATTCTGTACCCGTTCCTGCTTCAATTTAGACATTAGGGAGACACCTAATTCTGCTATACTAGTATTAGTGCGGAGAAGTGTAAAACAATAGTTTATATCATTCTGTTTTTCTGTTATATCTGCTACACCTGTTATAGTTATCTCACATCCAGTTTTATGTTCATATCATATTATTATTATCTGTTCATATGCTGAAAGTCACTGGACTTGCCAGACTTTTTGTCTGACCCTTGTTGTTTCGCCTCCTTTCTTCCGTTCCCCCCCCCCCCCCAGGTTATCCAAGGAGGGAAATACTTTAGCTTGATCCGGATTTCTCTTTGCTTGAAGTGCTTAAAGTATGGCTTGGCTCTGTATAGCTTCCGTTCCATGGGGATTATGATTTTAAACTATGCATTTTGAAGGCTTTTGTACAAGACTGATATTTTGTACCTGAATTCTGAAATTGAAAGGATGTAACCATATTAATTTTCTGTTTCCACTGTAATAAAGTTAAAAAATTTCAAGTACTGTTTTATCTGTCTTGTAAGTTTCTGTTCTGTTTACTAAAATGCTCCACCAAAGTTAAGGCATTCCCTTTGTGAGTGACCTTAACGGAGGTGGGGTGTTACACTTGGTATCAGAGCTGAAGGTTACCAGATTGGGTAAAGTTTTTGAAAACTGTTTTCAAAAAGGTTTTGGAAGGAAGTATTTTCAAAAATAAAGCTTATTTTGGAAAACATGATCCCCAAGAGCCATATATCTTTCTTTCAGTCCTTTTTGTATTGAACCTTTCCTTTTTCGTTCCAGCATGTCTGAAGCATCTGAGATACCAGAGGGTGTTCATGTACCTGGTTGGTTTCGTCAATATCTTGAGGCTAGGACCGCCGCTGCAGGTCCAGCAAATGATCCCCCTCCTCCACCCCCTCCTCGTGCAATTGCTTTCTCAAAGATCTGTAGAGATTTTAGGGGCATGGGTGGGAAGGATTTCAAAGGAACTGAATCATTCGTAGAAGCAAGGAATTGGCTCAAAGAAACTGAGGATCTATTCGTTATCTTCGAGGTGGACGATAGGCAGATGGTACAGTTGGCAGTATGGCTGCTCAAAGACGAAGCTTCCTACTGGTGGGAAGTCACTAACGCCGAGAGGCCGGTTGAGACATGGATGGATTTCAGAATAAGGTTTGAGACAAAATTCCTCTCGCAAGCTGAACGAAGTTTACAATTGGAAAAGTTCTTGTCTCTTAAGCAAGGAAGTATGACGGTCAAGGAATACGTCAACCAGTTCAACCAACTAGCAAGATTCGGATTGGATTTAGTCAACACTCAGCATAAAAAGGCTCTCCGCTTTGTTAAAGGATTGAATGAGCCACTGCACAGCCTAGCCATGACCCATGTACCCATGGGAGCAACTTACGAGAAATTGGTGGATATGGCACTACTGCACGAGGAAGACAAGGGCCCGAAAGAGACAAAGAAGGAAGAACCACAGAATAAGAAAGCGGGGCCCAAAAAGGAAACACAAAAGAAGGATGAGAAGTCTGAAGATAAGAAGGGGAAAAAGTGCTTTACTTGTGGGAGCTCAACTCATCTGAACAAGGATTGCAGAAAAAGGAAGGGCGCTTGCTTCAACTGTGGGGAGATGGGACACTTCACTAGGGACTGCCCGAAGAGACGAGGACAAGGAGGGCAGGCGAACACTCTTGAGGCTAGTGGCTAGGATAGAAATAGGAAAATTTCTATAGTAGGTTTAATTTCTTTATCTGATTGTGACTTTTTCTGATTTTGGTATTTTGATTTTGTAATCGATACTCTGCACTTTAATGCTAGTATTATTTCTGAATTCCGCTATAGACTCAGACCCATAAGGGTTATGGATCATCTGTTTGAGACTGGGGTTTGAGGGATATCTGTGTTAGGCGTCAAGTATGACGCATACATTCTGAGTTTTCATGAGGTATCAATTTGATGTTGGTTTCGGTCTTTGGGGCCGATACTTAGGACCCATGTCTAATGGGAACCAAATTTTCGTTCTATCTGTACTCGCTTCCATCATTCGACTGTATCCTATCGATTGAATCTTCGAACTTTAGGTAGAAACTAATGGGTGTAAACATGTGTTTGAGACATGTTACGTTTGATGGTTGCAAGTGGATGCAAATGGTTGCTAGTGGTTGCCCGTGGATGCATATACACACACTAGGCACTAGATCGGCTCGAAAACACTCTCATACTGCATATGGATGGGTGAGCATTTTTCAATTCTTGTGGATGCAAAATGGTTGATTCAGCACATGGATGTTGCATTTGAGTGAATGATTGTGCACTCATATAGAAATAATATATATCATCAGAATTCTATTGCATACATGTTGGACTCATGGCACTGACATAATTCGCATTAAGGAGGTCAACTGAATCAGTAGACCGCCTGAACTTTGCATTAGATAAGGAACATATACACAAACTTTTGCATATGTTCATACAACATTAGAAGTTTTCTAAGGACAATGGATGCTTGTGGATGATGGTTGAGTAGATGGGTGATTGGATGGTAGAACACATTCTTCTTAACTTGAAGATTTCGGGGACGAAATCCTTTTAAGTGGGGGAGAATGTAACACCCCGTGTATTCTATAACTGTGAAATTAACAAATTAAAGTATAATTAATTTGAAATCAAAGAACTAAGCGAAACGGGATACGCCATTTCGTTCGTCTCGGAAAAATACGCGAAATAGAGTCCGAGTTTTCGAAAAACGGAGTCCGTATGAAGAAGATATAGCCTCCGGAAGTTTCTGAATTAAGTTTAAAATTCGAACAGCTCAGAAAAACAAGTTTAAAATTTAAAAATCGGGTCCAATTGGCCAGGGCGGGAAAATTCCCGCCTAAGACACCCAGGTCGACTGGGCTGTCGACCTGGTCTAGCCAGGTCGACAGGGCTGTCGACCTGGTCCAGACCCAGGTCGAACCCAGTCCACCCTGGCTGGCCTAGTCTATGTTGGTCGATTTTCAGAAGCATGCTTTGTCATTAGGGCTAGGTGGCAGGCTCTAATTGGTCTCTCTTTCGAATGAATGGCTACGATCAATCCAAGCAACATCGATGGTCCTAATCAGTTCATAAACTCTATAAAAATGACCCTAGACTCTACCTAACCTAAGTCTCTAACACAATTCTCTAGCCTCCATTGCTCTCTTCTTCTAATTAAAAATAAAAATGGCGTCGCTACTCTGCTAGAATCAAAACTAGAAGTCAATCAACATCATCCTAAATTCAAATTTGAGATAAAAGCTTCTGCAACAATTCTGTAACAACTAAAGTCCTTTCTTTAATCCAATCAAGGCAAGTACAGTTATTTTCCGCTATAAACGTTAATTATAATTTTGATATGTTTTTTTAATTCTGAATCTGAGATTGTATATATATTCTCTTCTGTCAGATCTGTTTTTCTGTGACTGTTCTGTATCCCTTTTCTTCTTTTCTGTTTCTATAGCCAGGCTACCACGAGCCTGTGCCTAATCTCATAAGAGATGAACGTATGAACGCAAATTTTGGGATGAATGATGCGAAATTTGACAAGACTGAATTGAATGTATGACTTTAGGTCTGAGGCATAAAATATATTGGACATGTGACTTGAGATTGGATGCATAAATTTGACTATGAACATATAATTTATATATGTTGTATGCATAGTTATGTTGTAATTTAGATCTGTAATTAATTAGAAAAAAAGATGAGCATATGTTGTAAACTAGATTTGGATCTATGCATATTCTATGATAGAAGAAAAGAGGAACCATTGTATGATTACATATGATTTGAGACTTTGGACAAAATGCATATAAAAGTCAAGATCTGATTTTTTTTAGAAGATATGATTTAGATTGTTGGGTATATTTTGCATAATGATTCATGACTTAATAAGAAGAAGGATATGGAAACGTAGGTGTAAAAGATTTACATTAATTAGGATCTCTACTATTGTGATTACACCTAAATAGGGAATTTTGCATATATGGCATGCACTGTAATTAATGATCATATTTGGTATAATTTATATGTGAATCTGCTGTATAAGGTTAGTTTAACAAAAATTGGAACATATGTTATAGGGTAAATTATGTCCATATTCTGCGCTATGTAAAGGTATGCAAACATGGAAGTATATGATCTTATTGTGAAACACGACAATTATTTAGGCATATGAATTTAGGCCAATTTATGATTAGGCAAAGCATGTAAATAGAACCTTTAGAAATATTAAATTTGCTAAATATGCTAATTTGCCAAGTTGCCTAAATTGCTAGTTTTGTTATATTGCCTAGACTACTAATTAGATGGAAATGCCTAATTTGTTAAATTTGTCGGTTGAAATGCCTAACCTGTTATATGCCAAAATCTGCTAAGTTGCTAAATCCGTTAAATCCGTTAAGTCATATAAAATCTGTTATCTGCTAAAGTCTGTTATCTGCTGTGTTGGTATAATCATCCTGTTATTGATATAATCTGAATTGGTATATATATTGGGCGTGCGCATAAACGGTAAATTATTAATTAATTGGCCGCAAAGATAAACATGGCTAACTCGAGGTTAGAATGAGTTTGCGGCGTAATTCTGCCCGGAACCGCCCGGCACATCCAGTGGCCGCAAACAATAGGTTCTAATGTGAGAAGTTAGTCATAACCTGCTTAAGACACGAGGTTAGGTCTGGCTTGTGGCGGAAGTCTGCCCGGAACCGCCCGGCCCATCCAGCGGCCACAAGCTAGCGACCTAATGTGAGAGGTCTGGGCATTAATAACTAATTAATGCAAATCTAAGATAAGAATGACGTCTAAAACGTATTGGGGGAAAATAGGGTTAAATCAACTGGATTAATAGGTGTAGTAAACCCGTCCATGAATCTGTAGGCCCAATACAAAGTTAGACAAATCTGAAAAATCTGTACATCTGATCTGTTAGTCTGAAAACTTGTTAACTTAATCTATGAACTAGTAAATCTGAATTCTGTATGTCTGAACTTGTAAACAAGTTAATTTGAGATCTGTTAGTCTGGGGACACAAGGTTAGGAGGGGAATTACTTGTGTCATCTGTTGTTTGGGACCCATATTAGTCAGTAACCCTTTCTGGTATCAAAACTTTGACCCAACAGTAGGTAGGGTCCGGGCACGCTTACTGAACTAATTATAAGTGGTTCATTCTGATAATGGCGAGGGGTGTTGATGGTGCGTTCCAACCGGGTCATGTGCGTGCATGGATCCCGGTCTGCCTCTGAGGATGTAAGACGCCGTGACATCTGTAAATAGGTCTGTGCCAATTGGTTGTCACTTTAGGGAGTGGTACACCCTACTGTGGGGCCGACACAGGATATTTATGTATTAGGGAGCCGATCGCTTGGGGTAGGGTTTTAGGGTACGCTTAGTTCTGTCTGTTTCTGTTGGTACCGTCTGTTTCTGTTGGGTGGTAACACCTGTCTGTTTCTGTGTGGTACCGTCTGTTCGGGTGGTAAAGACCCATTACTAGTGTACACCTAATTCTACATTCTGTTTCCGTAGAGATAAATCTGTTCCTGCTTCTGTCTGTTTCTGATCGGGTAGTAAAGGCCCATTATTAGCATTCTGTTTCTGTTAAAGTATTCTGTACCCGTTCCTGCTTCAATTTAGACATTAGGGAGACACCTAATTCTGCTATACTAGTATTAGTGCGGAGAAGTGTAAAACAATAGTTTATATCATTCTGTTTTTCTGTTATATCTGTTACACCTGTTATAGTTATCTCACATCCAGTTTTATGTTCATATCATATTATTATTATCTGTTCATATGCTGAAAGTCACTGGACTTGCCAGACTTTTTGTCTGACCCTTGTTGTTTCGCCTCCTTTCTTCCGTTTCCCCCCCCCCCCAGGTTATCCAAGGAGGGAAATACTTTAGCTTGATCCGGATTTCTCTTTTCTTGAAGTGCTTAAAGTATGGCTTGGCTCTGTATAGCTTCCGTTCCATGGGGATTATGATTTTAAACTATGCATTTTGAAGGCTTTTGTACAAGACTGATATTTTGTACTTGAATTCTGAAATTGAAAGGATGTAACCATATTAATTTTCTGTTTCCGCTGTAATAAAGTTAAAAATTTTCAAGTACTGTTTTATCTGTCTTGTAAGTTTCTGTTCTGTTTACTAAAATGCTCCACCAAAGTTAAGGCATTCCCTTTGTGAGTGACCTTAACGGAGGTGGGGTGTTACACATATATATTATAAAATCAAAACCGCATGGCGCTTTTTGGAGATTGGATTCCAACAGACAAGGTATGGCATCACTTTTCGATCAGTGTACTCTAGAGGATATACACTGGGGTTCAACAAGAACATCTTTCAACCCGACCATACATGACCGCCACTCATTTAGCTTGAGTGTAGTGAACATATTGTCACCTACGGTTGTCGGCCGTCTAACCATAACTCATAAGATACAGAATCGAAAGAAGAACAAATATGAATTTTCTCTAGATCGGTGACAATACACCCTGCTTAGGTATGACCCAACTAGCCATGCTGCCTACCCAATTTTTTTCATTTCCCGGTTGTGAGGCTTGAGGCTATGTTTACTTTCAGAACATCTTGCCACCATTCACTTTGAGTGCCACATCGTCAAACCCGTCAAATCTCTAGTTGATCTTCCAAAATTATTACGGGTATAAAAGCTAAGAGAAACGATTTCCTCCGCCACCAGACGTAATACCCTAAAAAGACTGTCTTATGTGATCTATTGGGAGTACTCCATCAGACATTCGTCTATACAAGTTGTCCTTGGACTAGGCAAACAGAAAACATTATTCTGGAATAGAACGACCCTTGCATTTCACTCAGTCTTCAATTTGTCTTCAGCATAATCTAATTTGCAATGTCTTTGCCTATACGGAGTGATTTTCGGATAATAAATCCAATCGGTATCTCCGTATTGACAGCGATGGTCAAAAATCTTTGATAGCCGGTGATTTAACTATCAAAGGAAAATAAATCATCCATCCAAATTTAAAACTGCACATCAACCAATCATTGGTCTCTTTTAATGAATTTCCAACTTCTAGAAATCATTCTTGGATTTATATTTCTAAATTATTATTAACAATAATTATTTCATTTCAGTTATAACACTGTTTATAAACCAACTACTTGTTATTATAAACAAGTTATTATATCTACCCCCTTTGAAATTCCATGCAATACCCCGTATTTCCTGTGAATATTAAAGTAACGAATTAAAGAATACTTAGTTTTAAAAGTGAGAATTAAGGGAAACTGGTTATGCCATTTCGTTCGTCTCGGAATTCTGCTTGAGATAGACTCTGAGTTTACGTGAATCGGACTCCGTATGAAGAAGTTATGGAATTCAGAAGATTTCATGTTTAAACAGAAAACATAAATAATAATTAAACATCTCAAACCAAGTTCAAAATTCGAAATTCAAGCAGAATAGGATGAGCGGGAAAATTCCCACTCAGGGTGTCGACCCGCCACCCAGGGGGAGTCGACATAGATGTCGACCCCCCCTATAGGGGTGTCGACATAGGTGTCGACCCCCCTATAAGGGAGTCGACCCCTGTTGGCCCAGATCTGGCCAATGACGTGTTTCACCATGTGTCGCTCTCTGATTTCCTGTGTGACGTGGTATTCTGCTCTGGACGATTCTGATGACTTCTAGACTGATCTGAAGGCTCTAAGTCTCCCTATACACCTATAAAAAAGACCCCTAAACCTATTGTTTTCTACACACGAATTCATAAGCGTTTATATGCTGCTAAAACCTGAAGTGGCCTAGCCTCCACCTTAATCAATCAAATTAGAGTTTTCAAGTTAACAATCAAAGTCTACATTAAAAGAATAGCTAATTAAATTCAGAAATCAGATCCTAAAATCAATCAAATTAGAGTTTTCAAGTTAACAATCAAAGTCTACATTAAAGGAATAGCTAATTAAATTCAGAAATCAGATCCTGGAATTCAAGACCGTTCTGTAATTTGTAAGTTCATGTTACTTTCAGAAATAAAATTTAATTGTGATTATGATATTGTAATAAATTTGAATCTGAGATTATGTCTATTTCTTTCTGTCTTTCTATATCCATTGGATCTATCTCATTGATATTACTATGTCCATTCTTTATCTCTTCTTTCCTTCTTCCCTTTTTGTTCTTACAGCCAGGCTACTGTGAGCCTGAGCCATATCTCATAAGAGATGAACGTACGTTGGGAAAAATTGGATATAATATATGATTTGGACATGGCCAGTGCTAAATTGGGGAAAGTATTAAATTATGTATAATTGGGCATAACTGATTTGTAACGGTTGTGAGGACATAACACATGCTGTATTTAAAACATAAAGTGTATCGAACATATGACTTGGGATTTGAGGCATAAAATATATTGGACATGTGACTTGAGTTTGAGGCATAAAATATATTGGCATGTGACTTGGGGTTTGAGGCATAAATTGAACTGTAAACATGTAAGGCATAGTACATGATGTGGTTTAAGACCTAAAATTGGGGCATATTATATATGATAGTTTATGACTTGGAAGAAAGAGATTATTATGTATAGTGATGTATGACCTAGGTCCTAGGCATAGAAACCTATGGTAAGATAGGGATAACTGTTAAATGTGAAAACGCCTAAATTGGGATTTTGGGTAATTGGCATGCAATGTAATTAAAATCTATAATTTGGCATAGTTTATATCGTGAATCATGATTGGTGTTTTTGGAAAATATTTTACGGTGCAATATGACTAAACCTTAGGGCATGTGCTATATTGTGATTTTTGAGGCATGACTATTATTGCAAATTTGGGAAGATTGGGTGTAACCTATGTTAAGTAATAACTTGAATTTGAATTTGTGGGGCATAACTTGTAATTAGCTTTGTAGAGGTATAACTTGAGAATTGGAACATGACCGGTTTTGTGAATTTGGGATGATTAGCATATAAAATCTAGACTCGGACATGTATGGTAAATATGCTAAAAGATAAACATGCTCAACCCGAGATTAGATTGAGTTGCGGTGTAAAACCGCCCGGAACCGCTCGGCACATCCAGTAACCGCTACAACACCTATCTAATGTGAGAGGTTAGTGCATCATGCCAAAGAAAAACCGAAGGTTAGATTGAGTTGTTGTAACACCCCGTATTTTCTGTAAACGTATAAGTAACAAATCAGAGAATAATTAATTTTTAAAATAAGAATCAAGGGAAACAGGTTGCGCCATTTCATTCGTCTCGAAATTCTGCTTGGAAACGAGTCCGAGTTTTCGAGAAACGGAGTCTGTATGTTGGAGATATGACCCTCCGAAGTTTTAGGAATTTTCAGAACCGAAAACATCTTGAAATTCGAATTCGAAATTCAAATTCAAATGCCAGCGCAGACTGGGCGGGAATTTTCCCGCCCAGGACCAGGTCGACCTGGGGGTCGACACTATGGTCGACCCCCATGGACCAGGTCGACCCTATGGTCGACCTGGGGGTCGACCTAGTGACAGAACCCAGTTCTGAGCCTGGGTTCATTCTGATGTATCTGGTCACGTTTTCTGTCTAGATTCGTCCGCCTAATCCTATATAAATAGCCTCCTAGCCTCATTCTCTTTACACCATTTTATTCCCACCTTATGCTGCCTATGAAATATTATAAATAAAATAATGGCGTCGCTACTCTGCTGGAATCAAAACTAGAAATAGTGCATCTTCTTCCAAATCCGAATTAGGTTAAAAGAGAACTATTACAACTCTTCTTCTATAATCCAATCAAGGCAAGCACAATTATTTTCAGATATGAATTTTAATTATGATCGTAACATGGTTGTAAATCTGAATCTGTGGTTATGCATAGTCTGTTCTGTTTAGATCTATCCTATTGTAACTATTATGTATCTCTCTTCTTTCTGTTATATAGCCAGGCTACCACGAGCCTGAGCCAAATCTCATAAGAGATTGATGCACGAATGCCAAACTTTTGGGGCAAATAATGAATGATGCATAAATTGGGCATGACTGATCTGTGACTGATTTGAGGAAAGAATATAGGTTGTAACTAGAACATAAATCTGAGACATATGGTTAGCCATGTTTGAAACATAAAGTGTATTGAACATATGACTTGAGGCATAGAAGAATATTGGACATATGACTTAGGATTTGGGCGTAAAGATTTAACTGTAAATAAGCAATTGATTTAGATACATGGCACATGTTGTAATTCAGGACATAAGTTAGAGGCATATTATATGAGATTGTTTGTGACTTAGAATATAAAGGACATAAGTTGTAATTCTAGACCTGGACATACTTTATATATTATAGTCTGTAATTTAGAAGAAGGAGGATTATTTTGTGTATAACTTAGGCGTAAAGACTTATATTAAATAGGATAACCATTAATGTGAACACGCCTAAAAGTAGGTTTTTGGATATATGACATACATTGTAATCCATGGCTATATTTGGCATAATTTACATGTAAGGTTTTTGGAGAATATTCTGAACTATGCAAGTTTAACTAAAATTTGGGACATATGTTATATGGTGGATTATGACCATAATTTGGGCTTATAAGTTTAGGCTTACTTTATGAATTAGGCAAGATTTGTGAATAGGACTTTAAGGAATGTTTAATCGACTAAAACCATTATCTGTTTAATATGCTAAATTTGCCTAATCTGCTAAATCTGTTACCTGTTGAATCTACTGAATTGCCTAAACTGTTAAATACGTTGAATCGCCTAATCTGCTAATTGTGCCCAATTTGCAAAATCTGTTGAGTTTCCTAATCTGCTAAATCTGTTGAACCGCCTGAGCTGCTAAATCTATTAGATCTGTTGAAAAGCTGAATGATTGTAATTTGTGTAAAACATGTTAATTTGTTTAATCTGCTGTGACTTGAAAAGAAGTCAAATCTATTAAATTGGCATAATTAGTCTGATAATTGTATCATTTTTAATAGAATAAATGGGTTATAACAAAAATGCTGAGACATGAGGTTAGACTCATGTTTGCGGTAGAATCCTGCCCGAACCCAACCGGCTTAACCAGCAACCGCAAACTGCTAGTCTAATGTGAGAGGTCGTAGGCATAAATAAAATATGCTTAGACACAAGGTTAGGTCTGGCTTGTGGCAGAAGTCTGCCCGGAACCGCCCGGCTTATCCAGCGGCCACAAGCTACCGACCTAATGTGAGAGATCTGCACATTACTATTTAATTATTGCAAATCTGAGGTAAATATGATGTCTAAAACGTGTTGGGTAGATATGGATAAACCAGCTGGACTGATGAATTAATAAACCAGTTGTAACACCCCACCTCCGCCAATACCACTCTTGCAAGGGCACTAGCTTTGGAGGGGCGTTAAACGAGGTAAACATGCATGCAGATATCACAAGACAGAACATATAAGTAAAAACAGAGTAAATAAAGCAGCGGATAAAACTAACATTTCAAAACCATAGTCAAGTTACATCAAAGTACTTGGTCATTATTTTCCACAAAACATAGTCTAGAACCATCAACTGAAAACTGGAAAGAAAATCATAAAGTAACTATCCCCAAGGTAGAAGAAAGCCATAGCGAGCTCAAGTCCAAACCGTACATGAGCTATCCAGAAAAGCAGCTAAAGATCCAAGCTAGGTACCAGTGTTCCCACCCTGTAAACCTGAGGGGGGAAACGGAAGAAAAGAGGCGAAAGGAAACGGGTCAGTCAAAAAGACTGGTAAGTCCTATCTACTATTAGTATAAAAACTAATAAAGTTAACTGAACATGTTAAAACAGAGATGAGATGTAGGGTGATAACTGGCATGGTGAAACGTTAACAAGATAGATCAAGTGTGGCATCGCATATACAAGGTTAAGTTGCACCAAGTGTGTACTAGTATTCCAATCCATGTCAAATATAAACAAGAAATGATCCCTTGGCCCAAAGCTGGCCTACATCATGAGATGACCTAAATCGAGGTCCAACTACTTGGTCTAGTCGATCGGCTCCCTATAAGCCTAACTCGTCGTGTATCGGTGTCATACGGCTTAATCGTGGAATGTAGTTAACTGTGCTAGGTCCACCCCAGGGTGTATCCAGCCCTAAGGTGTAAACCACAGACACAATTCAAGCACGCACAGTCTAAACCTACTGGTGCCCATGTTCAACTCCGGACTTAATGTGCAAGACCATGGTCCGCCTGAACAACCGGTGCACCCTTCAGCCGTCTCTTTTGGTCTCTTACAATCAGTCCAGTAATCGTGCCCCACCCTAGCCTAGTCCAGGGTACCCATGATACTTCTAAGAGGGTTACTGCTGAAAAGGACCATGTAACTAGGATTTCAAGCGGGTTAAGTGTGGTTAACCCTATCCTAACCATGTATTGAGTTGGTCAAGTGTATTCAAGCAGTTCATGACTTAACCCTATCAATACATCGGGTTTAATTGGTTAAGTATATTCAAGCAGTCCATGACTTAACCTTACCAATCCATCGTGTTTAGTTGGTTAAGTATATTCAAGTAGTCCATGACTTAACCCTACCAATCCATCGTGTTTAATTGGTTAAGTATTCAAGTAGTCCATGACTTAACCCTATCATGTGGCATTAATTAATTTAATGCACCCAACCTCTCACATTAGACCTTGTTGTGTTTACTAGTTAAGTCGGGCGGGTCCGGGTAGCTTTACACCACAACCTAGTCTAACCTCGGGTTTAAGCACAACATGACCAACTACTCATATTGGGTCCTATTGTTTGTAGCCACTAGTTAAGCCGGTCGGTTCCGGGTAGATTTATGCTACAAACTCAACCCAACCTCGAGTTGGCCACACTCATATTTTCTAAGTGTCATGTCCATCATTATGTTTACAAACATAATCACAAGTCAATGTTCATGTCATATTTTAAAACCATGTTTTCATGTCATTAATATTAACCAAACCCAACGCATTCCCATCGCATGTACGTATCGCATAACATAACATAGATCAAAAGGGGAACCTGGCAAAAGCATGACAAAAGGGCATAAGGTAATAAAGTTGGCCACAAGTTAAACATGGTGGCATATGAGGCATAAATATGTTCATTTAAACTTGCATGTTACATGCATAACATTCAAACTTAGCGAATAGGTGATACATGGTCCTAGATGACATAGGATGATGATTAGAAGTTCGCATATAACATTATATGCAAGTTATCATGAAGGTTATGAGAGTTCTCATGTTGCATAATGCAACATTCCAAATCAAAGGTCATAGCTTTCTATGCACATTGTCAAGGTGATAACTTTACAAACTTGCATAGGGTAAATCTATGCATAACATGATAGGATCAAAGCACAAATCATACTTAGGCCCAAACTCAAACTTGCAACATGTCATATTTAACTTCATAGTTAGAATCTAAGAGTAGTATAGGGCTTACAATGCTATGAAGACTTATAAAATAAAATAAGATTGGGACGAAGCCACAAGCAACTCTAAACACTCCCAAATGATAAGCTCCAACGAAAACCCTTGAGAAACAAGCAAAAGATCCTTGCTTTGATGAAGAAAGATTGAACTTTGGCCTTAAATCAAGCTTAGGAACTCTCAAACTTTCATGAAGAGGATGGAGGTCATGATATGAAGATGGAGGCCATGATCAAGAAACATTTTGGCATAGTTTAGTTATAGGATTGATTTATGATGATTTAGGCTAGGTATTAGGGTCTTTTTATAGATGATTAGGTTAGTTTAGACCATAGGATTAACCCTAAAACACATCAGGTCCTCCAAATCCCGTCAGAAACTTCTGGAACAAGACTCAGCATGTCACAAATGGTGCACCAGAAAAACTGGTTCGACCGGGGGGGTCGACCCCTGGGTCGACAGGGGTGTCGACCCATTGGGGGGGTCGACACTGGTGTCGACACCTATGTTGACCTTGCCTGGGCGGGAAAATTCCCGCCCAGTCTGTTTTGGCTGCAATTCGATTCTGGATTCGAATTTGAACTGTTTGCGGACTTAGAATTTTTTGATAACTTCATTGGGCCATAACTTGGTCATACGGTCTCCGTTTTTCGAAAACTCGGACTCTATTTCGCATATTTTTCCGAGACGAACGCAATGGCATAGCCCATTTCCCTTGATTTAGATTTTATCATTGAATTCTGCCTTGATTTATGTTGTAACTTGTTATTCAAAATATGGGTTGTTACATCCTCCCCACCTTAAAGGATTACGTCCCCGAAATCTTCAAGTTAGGAAGAACGTATCCTACCATCCATCATCCATCTACTCAAAACATCATCCACAAGTAATCATTGTCCTTAAAAGATTTCTAATGTTGTATGAACATATGCAAAGGTGTGTGTATATGTACTTATCTAATGCAAAAATCAGGTGGTTACTGATTCAGTAAACCTCCTTAATGCAAAATATGTTTGTGCAATGCGTCCATATGTATGCAAATTCCTAACATAACTTATAGTCTCTACATGAGTGCACATAACATCCGTCCATATGCAACATCCATGTGATAGCATACAAGTTTCATCCATGAATAATCATAAACACTCATGCATATGCGGTATGAAAGTGTGTGAGCCGATCTTAGTGCCTAACGTGTATCATGCATCCACGAGTATCCACTTGCAAACACTTGCAACCACTGGCAAACATCAAGCATAACATGTTTCAAATACATGTTTCAACCAAGGGTTTCTACCTAAGGTTCTCATGACAAGATTTACGAAACTAGATAAACATGGATAGCAAAAGAAAGATATACCAACTAGGAAAAGAGATTGAAAATGTACCCTCAAAAAGAAATGGATAAAGCCCACGCATCTTCTCCTCGGTTTCCCAAGTTGCGTCTTCCTCTGCTTCACTCCATTGCACCTTAACAAGCTTAACTTCTTTGCTTCTTATCTTCTTTGTCTCCGTTTCCATGATACGAATCGGAGCTCGTCTCAGGGTTGCCTCTTTCTCCACCTCTATGTCTTCAAGAATGCTAGGTTCAACCACCTCAGCGGACTCATGTAGGCACTTTCAGAGATGAGAGACATGAAAGACATTATGTACTCCGGCCAGCTTCTCGGGCAATTCTACCTTATAAGCCATCTTCCCAATTCTTTCTATGATAGGGAAGGGTCCTACGAAACTTGGTGCCAGCTTCCCCACTGCTCCAAAACGAACCACATTACGCAAAGGAGAAACCTTCACGAAAACCATATCTCCAACTTCGAATTCCAAATCTGTCCTTCGCTTGTCAACATAGGATTTTTGTCTGTCTTGGGCCGCTTTCATCCGTCTTCTCACCAATTCAACTTCTTCGGATGTGTCTCGTATCATATCGGGCCCAAGTATAAGCCTATCTGTTGTCTCCCACCAACAAGATGGTGACCTACACGACCTCCCATACAGAGCTTCTAATGGTGCCATCCCTATGCTAGCTTGATAGCTATTATTATAAGAAAACTCTACAAGAGGGAGGTGGTCTTCCCAAGTACCACCAAAGTCAAGAACACAAAGACTCAAGAGATCTTCTAGCACTCTATTCACCCTTTCGGTTTGGCCATCCGTCTGGGGGTGATAGGCTGTACTCAGATTCAATCGCGTACCCATTACTTCTTGCAAACTATTCCAGAACTGGCTAGTGAAAATTGGGTCACGATCGCTAACTATGCTAGAGGGAACTCCATGCAACCGCACTATCTCTCGAAGATAAATAGATGCTAGCCATGATGCGGTCCTCTTGCTCTTCACTGGAATGAAATGAGCACTCTTCGTAAGTCTGTCAACTATGACCCATATGCTCGTATTCCCTTTCCTTGACCTAGGCAATCCATCCACAAAATCCATAGAAATACTTTCCCACTTCCATTGCGGGACCTCCAATGGATGTAATAGCCCCTCGGGTTTCTTCGACTCGGCTTTCACTTGTTGGCACACCATGCACTTTGAAACATACTCTGCCACATCTTTCTTCATTCCAGCCCAAAAGAAAATGCGCTTCATGTCCCTATACATCTTATCTCCTCCAGGATGTATAGTCATCTTCGAGTGATGCGCTTCTTCGAGAACTTTATGCACCAAGTCTCCTACTTGTGGAACGCATATCCTTCCATCACGCCTTAGCCAACCCTTGTCATCAATAGTATATCTAGCAAGGTGACTAGACGTCTCACCACGAATCAACTTGTCCATGACCTCGACTATCTGCGGGCCTCCTTTCTGCGAAGCCCCAACTTGATCAAGAAGTATAGGTCTAAGCTCAAGAGATGCTAACGAACTCGTCATCGACTCAACAGCTGTTGTAAAATCAAAGGTTGCCAAGAACTCTAGGCTCCTCATCTCAACAAACAAGGGATTCAAAGTCAACCTACTTCTGCTTAGTACATCTGCCACAACATTACCCTTGCCAGGGGTATAAGCTATCTCGAAGTCATAAGATGCCAAGAATTCCATCCACCTTTGCTGCCTTAGATTCAGATCCTTCTGCGAGAAGAGGTACTTGAGTGACTTGTGATCAGTATACAACTCAAACCTTTCGCCTAGAAGATAGTGGCGCCAAGATTTGAGAGCAAAGATGATCGCCGCCAATTCCAAATCATGAGTGGGATAGTTCTTCTCATGAACTTTAAGTTGCCTACCCCCATAACATATCACTCTTCCTTCCTGCATCAGAACAGAACCTAACCCCGTGCCACATGCATCGGTGTACACGGTAAACATCTTACCGCCATCAGGTAATGCCAAAACTGGAGCTGTAGTAAGGGCCCTCTTGAGCCTTTGAAAAGCAAGCTCACATTCTAAGTCCCATGCAAAGACTAGGTTCTTCTTCGTCAATCTAGTAAGAGGGGCTGAAATCTTAGCGAAGTCCCTGATGAACTTCCTATAGTAGCCCGCCGGACCGAGGAAGCTTCTTACTTCAGTTGCATTCCTAGGAGTCTTCCAGTCTTGAACCGCAACCACTTTCGCGGGATCCATAGCTATGCCTTGCTTAGAAACTATATGTCCAAGAAATCAAACTTCCCTTCTCCAAAAATGGCATTTGGAGAACTTGGCTTTCAACTGATGAGCTCTAAGCGTATCCATCACTTCCTTGAGATGTCTAGCATGTTCTTCCTCATCCTTTGAGAAAATCAGAATGTCATCCACGAAGACAACTACAAACTTGTTAAGGAACTCCCTGAACACCCTATTCATCAAATCTACGAAGTAGGCGGGTGCATTAGTCAAACCGAATGGCATGACAAGCCATTCAAAGAATCCATCTGGAGTCCTAAATGCAGTTTTATCAATATTATCCTCAGCCACTCTAAGCTGATGAAATCCGGTGGCTAGATCGAGCTGAGAGAAAACAGAAGCACCAACAAGCTGGTCAAAGAGGTCGTCTATCCTCGGTAACGGGTGCCTATTCTTCTTTGTCAGCTTGTTCAACTCTCGATAATCAACACATAGACAAAGCGAACCATCCGCCTTAGTAGCGAATACCACAAGAGCACCCCATTCAGAAATGCTTCGCCTAATAAAATTCTTCTCAAGCAACTCCTTGATTTGCTTACTGAGCTCCCTTCTTTCACGTGGGGCCATGTGCCTAACGGGCAATGATACTGGCCTGGCATTATCGACTAGATAAATGCGGAAATCTATCTCTCGTTTAGGGGGTAACCCCTTAACTTCTTCAAAGACATCAAGATAGTCTCGGACCACCCTTACAGATTGCAGATCATCGATGGACGAGTCAAGAGATTCAAGATAACATAACATGATGGGACCTCTAGGGTTACAAGAAATTTCTAGGGTATTACCGAGGCGAGTCATGAGCCTCACCACCCTATGCTCACAATCGAGGATGGCTCCATAACTGGACAACCAATCCATGCCCAAGATCAACCCGTATCCCGTGAACCCAAGAACATAAGCATTACACGTGAATTCCACGGTCAAGATAGAAATCTTCAAATCCATACAAATCATAGATAGATGGGCGGAACCCCCAATTGGATTTGAAACACTAATGGGATCCTCAACTAGACTAGTACTTAGGTGCAAACTTTCAACAATGTCAGAAGAAATAAAACTATGCGATGCGCCAGAATCAAATAAGGTGCGAACAGGAAAATCAGAAATATAAACAAGGCTTTCTACAGAAATACTACCTCGGTCCTGAACTGGAGCAGTGTTGAGGGCATGCACTTGCCCTCCAGAAGGTCCTGCACGCTGTCTGTCCTTGCCCTTGTCATTGCTTCTTAGGGCAATCCTTGCTAAGATGTCCAGGCTCTCCATAGTGAAAGCATTTGCCCAACTTCCTCTTCTTCTTTCTGCAATCTTTGGCTATGTGCCCAACAATCCCACAGAAGTTGCATTTTCTTGGTTCCCTTGTCTTGCTGTTGTTGGCCTTATTGCCCTTGTTATTCTTGTTGTTCTTGTTGTTCTAATTGCTCTGATTTCCTCCCCACTTGGAGTCCGTCTTCTTGACTTGAGTCTCATTAGGCTTGACTTCTTTCTTGCCATTCTTATCGTCTCCTTGAAGTAATGCCATGTCCACTAGGCCTTCAAAAGTGGCCCCCATGGGTATATGAGACAGGGCTAAACCTTGTAATGGCTCATTCAACCCTCGTGCAAAGCGTAAAGCCTTCTTCTGGGGAGTATTAACCATGTCCAAATCGAATCGAGCAAGCTGGTTAAACTTATTCACATACTCCCTCAGTGTCATGTCCCCTTGCTTCAAAGATATAAACTTCTCCAATTGCAGATTCGATTCAGCTGATGATAGAAACTTAAGCCCGAATCTTGTCCTAAAGTCGGCCCAAGTCTCTATAGGCCTAGTAGCATTGGTGACCTCCCACCAATAAGCAGCTTCTTCTTTTAATAACCACGCTACCAATAAAACCTTTCTATGGTCTTCCACATCAAAGATGGCGAAGAGATCTTCAGTTTCTTTCAACCAATTCCTTGCCTCCACAAAAGTCTCCGTCCCAATAAAATTCTTGCCACCCATTGCCTTAAAGTCTTTGCAAACCTTATCGAAATCTGCTTGTGGATGCTGAGGAGGAGGAGGAACCTCAGTTACGGTGGGGGTATTTGCTGGGCCCGCATCGTTGGCCCTAGCTTCCAAGTACCTCCGGAACCATCCGGGAATGGTTGCTCCCTCGGGAAGGTTAAGATCGGTCATACTGAAAAAGAAAAAGATAGATTCAGAACGAGGAAACGAAGGATAGTACTAATGGCCTTTGGGGAATAGCCTTTTAAAATAACTAGACTTTTCTTGGAAAATACTTAATTGGTTTTGAAAATAGTTTTTCAAAAGGTAAGTTTTAAAAACCCTTTTTGCTCAGGTCTTGTAAACCTTATGCTCTGATACCAAATGTAACACCCCACCTCCGCCAATACCACTCTTGCAAGGGCACTAGCATTGGAGGGGCGTTAAACGAGGTACACATGCATGCAGATATCACAAGACAGAGCATATAAGTAAAAACAGAGTAAATAAAGCAGCGGATAAAACTAACATTTCAAAACCATAGTCAAGTTACATCAAAGTACTTGGTCATTATTTTCCACAAAACATAGTCTAGAACCATCAACTGAAAACTGGAAAGAAAATCATAAAGTAACTATCCCCAAGGTAGAAGAAAGCCATAGAGAGCTCAAGTCCAAACCGTACATGAGCTATCCAGAAAAGCAGCTAAAGATCCAAGCTAGGTACCAGTGTTCCCACCCTGTAAACCTGAGGGGGGAAACGGAAGAAAAGAGGCAAAAGGAAACGGGTCAGTCAAAAAGACTGGTAAGTCCTATCTACTATTAGTATAAAAACTAATAAAGTTAACTGAACATGTTAAAACAGAGATGAGATGTAGGGTGATAGCTGGCATGGTGAAACGTTAACATGATAGATCAAGTGTGGCATCACATATACAAGGTTAAGTTGCACCAAGTGTGTACTAGTATTCCAATCCATGTCAAGTATAAACAAGAAATGATCCCTTGGCCCAAAGATGGCCCACATCATGAGATGACCTAAATCGAGGTCCAACTACTTGGTCTAGTCGATCGGCTCCCTATAAGCCTAACTCGTCGTGTATCGGTGTCATACGGCTTAATCGTGGAATGTAGTTAACTGTGCTAGGTCCACCCCAGGGTGTATCCAGCCCTAAGGTGTAAACCACAGACACAATTCAAGCACGCACAGTCTAAACCTACTGGTGCCCATGTTCAACTCCGGACTTAATGTGCACGACCATGGTCCGCCTGAACAACCGGTGCACCCTTCAGCCATCTCTTTTGGTCTCTTACAATCAGTCCAGTAATCGTGCCCCGCCCTAGCCTAGTCCAGGGTACCCATGATACTTCTAAGAGGGTTACTGCTGAAAAGGACCACGTAACTAGGATTTCAAGTGGGTTAAGTGTGGTTAACCCTATTCTAACCATGTATTGAGTTGGTCAAGTGTATTCAAGTAGTTCATGACTTAACCCTATCAATACATCGGGTTTAATTGGTTAAGTACATTCAAGTAGTCCTTGACTTAACCCTACCAATCCATCGTGTTTAGTTTGTTAAGTATATTCAAGTAGTCCATGACTTAACCCTACCAATCCATCGTGTTTAATTGGTTAAGTATTCAAGTAGTCCATGACTTAACCCTATCATGTGGCATCAATTAATTTAATGCACCCAACCTCTCACATTAGACCTTGTTGTGGTTACTAGTTAAGCCGGGCGGGTCCGGGTAGCTTTACACCACAACCTAGTCTAACCTTGGGTTTAAGCACAACATGACCAACTACTCACATTGGGTCCTATTGTTTGTAGCCACTAGTTAAGCCGGTCGGTTCCGGGTAGATTTATGCTACAAACTCAACCCAACCTCGAGTTGGCCACACTCATATTTTCTAAGTGTCATGTCCATCATTTTGTTTACAAACATAATCACAAGTCAATGTTCATGTCATATTTTAAAAACATGTTTTCATGTCATTAATATTACCCAAACCCAACGCATTCCCATCGCATGTACGTATTGCATAACATAACATAGATCAAATGGGGAACTTGGCAAAAGCATGACAAAAGGGCATAAGGTAATAAGGTTGGCCACAAGTTAAACATGGTGGCATATGAGGCATAGATATGTTCATTTAAACTTGCATGTTACATGCATAACATTCAAACTTAGCGAATAGGTGATACATGGTCCTAGATGACATAGGATGATGACTAGAAGTTCACATATAACATTATATGCAAGTTATCATGAAGGTTATGAGAGTTCTCATGTTGCATAATGCAACATTCCAAATCAAAGGTCAAAGCTTTCTATGCACATAGTCAAGGTGATAGCTTTACAAACTTGCATAGGGTAAATCTATGCATAACATGATAGGATCAAAGCACAAATCATACTTAGGCCCAAACTCAAACTTGCAACATGTCATATTTAACTTCATAGTTAGAATCTAAGAGTAGTATAGGGCTTACAATGCTATGAAGACTTATAAAATAAAATAAGATTGAGACGAAGCCACTAGCAACTCTAAACACTCCCAAATGATAAGCTCCAATGAAAACCCTTGAGAAACAAGCAAAAGATCCTTGCTTTGATGAAGAAAGATTGAACTTTGGCCTTAAATCAAGCTTAGGAACTCTCAAACTTTCATGAAGAGGATGGAGGTCATGATATGAAGATGGAGGCCATGATCAAGAAACATTTTGGCATAGTTTAGTTATAGGATTGATTTATGATGATTTAGGCTAGGTATTAGGGTCTTTTTATAGATGATTAGGTTAGTTTAGACCATAGGATTAACCCTAAAACACATCAGGTATGTCAAATCCCGTCAGAAACTTCTGGAACAAGACTCAGCATGTCACAAATGGTGCACCAGAAAAACTGGTTCGACCGGGGGGGGTCGACCCCTGGGTCGACAGGGGTGTCGACCCATTGGGGGGGTCAACATTGGTGTCGACACCTATGTCGACCCTGCCTGGGTGGGAAAATTCCCGCCCAGTCTGTTTTGGCTGCAATTCGATTCTGGATTCGAATTTGAACTGTTTTCGGACTTAGAATTTTCTGATAACTTCATTGGGCCATAACTTGGTCATACGGTCCCCGTTTCTCGAAAACTCGGACTCTATTACGCATATTTTTCCGAGACGAATGCAATGGCACAGCCCGTTTCCCTTGATTCAGATTTTATCATTGAATTCTGCCTTGATTTATGTTGTAACTTGTTATTCAAAATATGGGTTGTTACACCAGTTTCGTGAATCTGTAGGCCCAATACAGAATTAGACAATCTGTATGTCTGTTAAAACTGTACATCTGATCCGTTAGTCTGAAAACCTGTTAACCTGATTTTTCTGATCTGTGAACTAGTTGACATGAACTCTGTATGTCTGAAAACTTGTAAACAATTTAATCTGAAATTTGTTAGTCTGGGGACACAAGGTTAGGAGGGAAAATACTTGTGTCATCTATTGTTTGGGACCCATATTAGTCAGTTCCCCTTTCTGGTATCAAAACTATGACCCAACAGTAGGTCGGGTCTGGGCACGCTTACTGAACTGATTATAAGCGGTTCATTCTGATAATGGCGAGGGGTGTTGATGATGCGTTCCAACCGGGTCATGTGCGTGCATGGATCCCGGTCTGCCTCTGAGGATGTAAGACGCCGTGACATCTGTAAATAGGTCTATGTCATTTAAAGGTTGCCACTTTGGGGAGTGATACACCCTTCTGTGGGGCTGGCACAGGGTATTTATGTATTAGGGAGCTGATCGCTTGGGGTAGATTTAGGGTACACTTAGTTCTGTCTGTTTCCGTGGGGGTACCTTCTATTTCTGTTGGGTGGTAACACTTGTCTGTTTCTGCGTGGTACCGTCTGTTGGGGTGGTAAAGGCCCATTTACTAGTGTACACCTAATTCTAACATTCTGTTTTCGTAAGGATTATTCTGTTTCTGTTTCTGTACCTTCTGTTCGGGTGGTAAACGCCCATTATTCTGTTTCTATTTAGACATTAGGGTAACACCTAATCCTGTTATACTAGTATTAGTGCAGAGAAGTAAAATATAAGTAAGAAGCATAACTTGGGCTATATTAGTTACTCCTGTTGATATTGTCTCTTATCCAGCTTTATTTTCATGTCATGATATTATTATCTGCTCATATGCTGAAAGTCACTGGACTTGCCAGACTTTATGTCTGACCTTGCATGCTTTCTCCCCTTCTCTTTCGTCCCCCCCCCCCCGGGGTTTGTAGGGTGGAAATCTAGGAGCTTGATTTGGACTTTCTCTGCTTGAAGTATCGCTTGGCCTTGGCTCTATCTTTCCATGGCAGTTTATGTTGGGGGATTATGATTTTAAAAACTATGTATTCTGAAGGCTTTTGTACAAGACTGATATTTTTGTACTTGAATTATGATATTGTGATTTGAAAAGATGTAACCAAACTTACTTCGGTTTCTGTTGTAATAAAGTTATAAATTTTTCAAGTACTGTTTTATCTGTCTTGTAAATTTCTGTTCTGTCTACTAAAACGCTCCATCAAAGTTAAAGCATTCCCTTTGTGAGTGACCTCAACGGAGGTGGGGTGTTACACTTGTTATCAGAGCTGAAGGTTACCAGACTTGATAAAAAGTTTTTGAAAAACTATTTTCAAAAAGGTTTTAAAAGAAAGTATTTTCAAAAAGGGAAAGCCTGTTTTGAAAAACATAATCTCCAAAGCCATAGCCTATCTTTCTATCCTTTGCCTTGAACCTTTTCTTTTTATTGCGTTTCAGTATGTCTGAGGATCTTAACCTTCCTTAGGGTGTACCGGTACCTGGCTGGTTCAGGAGGTACTTAGAGGCTAGGGCCAACGATGCAGGCCCAGCAGACATTCCTCCTCCAGCCGCAGCGATTCCCCCTCCTCTGCCCCCAGCTCGTGCAATTGCTTTCTAAAAGATCTGTAAAGATTTTAGGGCCATGGGTGGAAAGGATTTCAAGGGAACTGAATCGTTCGTTGAAGCGAGGAACTGACTCAAAGGAACTGAGGATCTGTTCATTATCTTCGAGGTGGACGATAGGCAGAAGGTACAATTGGTGGTATGGTTACTCAAGGACGAAGCATCCTATTGGTGGGAAGTCACTAACACCGAGAGGCCAGTTGAAACATGGATGGATTTCAGAACAAGGTTTGAGACGAAATTCCCCTCGCAAGCTGAACGAAGTCTACAACTGGAAAAGTTCTTATCTCTTAAGCAAGGAAGTATGACGGTCAAGGAATACGTCAACCAGTTCAACCAACTGGCTAGGTTCGGACTAGATTTAGTCAACACCCAACATAAAAAGGCTCTCCGCTTTGTTAAAGGATTGAACGAGCCACTACACAGCCTGGCCATGACCCATGTACCCATGGAAGCGACTTACGAGAGATTGGTGGACATGGCACTACAACACGAGGAAGACAAAGGCAAGAAAGAGGCAAAGAAGGAAGAACCACAGAACAAGAAAGCATGGCCCAAAAAGGAAACACAAAAGAAGGATGAAAAGTCTGAAGATAAGAAGGAGAAAAAGTGCTTTACTTGTGGAAGCTTGACTCATCTGAACAAGGATTGCAGAAAAAGAAAGGGCACTTGCTTCAACTGTGGTGAGATGGGACACTTCACTAGGGACTGCCCGAAGAAACAAGGGAAAGGGAAGAGGGCAGGACCAACTTCTGGAGGGAAGTCGAACACTCTCGAGGCTAGTGGATAGGATAGAAATAAGGAAACTTTCTGTAGGAGGTTTAATTTCTTTATCTGGTTGTTGAGTTAAAGCTCTTTTCTAATTCTGGCATTTTTTCTGTAATTGATACTCTGCACTTTGTATTGTTTCTGATTCCGCTGTAGACTCAGACCCATAAGGGTTATGACTCATCTAATTGTGATAAGTTGGGTATCTGTGTTGAGCGTTAAGTTGACTATGACGCATACATTCTGAGTTTTTATCATGCTTAGATTCCTAAGAATCATTTGGTGATCTGATCTGTATCAGTAGTCTGTAGGAGTTTTTACTCAAAGTGTGAAATAGATTTCTAGTTGGGCATTTGTTTAATGGGAGTGATTCTCTGATTATTAATCTGATGTTGATTTCGGTCTTCAGGGTTGATACTTAGGGAGTTATTCTCTTAAACCGATGTCTAATGGGAACCTAGCTTTAGTTTTAATTATACTTGCCTCTATCACTCGACTTTATCCTTCGACCTTTAGGTAGAAACTAATGGGTGTAAACATGTGTTTGAGACATGTTATGTTTGATGGTTGCAAGTGGATGCAAGTGGTTGCTAGTGATTGCCAGTGGATGCATATACACACACTAGGCACTAGATCGGCTAAAAAACACTTTCATAGTGCATATGGATGTGTGTGCATTTTTTTTATCGATGCGAAATGGTTGACTCAGCACATGGATGTTGCATATGAATGAACGGTTATGCACTCATATAGAAATGATATGCATCAAATAGGAAAATTGCATACATGTGGAACTCATGGCACTGACATAATTTGCATTAAGGAGGTCAACTGAATTAGTAGACCACCTGATCTTTGCATTAAATAAGGAACATATACACACACTTTTGCATATGTTCATACAACATTAGAAGTTTTCTAAGGACATTGGATGCTTGTGGATGATGGTTGAGTAGATGGATGACCGGATGGTAAGACACATTCTTCTTAACTTGAAGATTTCGGGGACGAAATCCATTAAGGAGGGGAGAATGTAACACCCCGTATTTTCTGTAAACGTATAAGTAAAAAATCAGAGAATAATTAATTTTTAAAATAAGAATCTAGGGAAACGGGTTATGCCATTGCGTTCTTCTTGAAATTCTGCTTGGAAACGAGGAGTTTTCGAGAAACGGAGTCCGTATGAGGGAGATATGACCCTTCGAAGTTTTAGGAATTTTCAAAACCGAAAACATCTTGAAATTCGAACTCGAAATTCGAATTCAAATGCCATCGCAGACTGGGAGGGAATTTTCCCGCCCAGGACCAGGTCGACATTGGGGTCGACACTATGGTCGACCTCCCAGGGACCAGGTCGACCTGGGGGTCGACCTGGTGACAGAATCCAGTTCTGAGCCTGGGTTCATTCTGATGTATCTGGTCACGGTTTCTATCTAGATTCGTCCGCCTAATCCAATATAAACAGCCTCTAGCCTCATTCTCTTTACACCATTTTATTCTCTCCTTATGCTGCCTCTGAAATATTATAAATAAATAAAATAATGGCGTCGCTACTCTGCTGGAATCAAAACTAGAAATAGTGCATCTTCTTTCAAATCCGAATTAGGTTAAAAGAGAACTACTGCAACTCTTCTTCTATAATCCAGTCAAGCCAAGCACAGTTATTTTTAGATATGAATTTTAATTATGATCGTGACATGGTTGTAAATCTGAATATGAGGTTATGCATATTCTATTCTGTTTAGATCTATCCTATTGTAACTATTCTGTATCTCTCTTCTTTCTATTCTATAGCCAGGCTACCACGAGCCTGAGCCAAATCTCATAAGAGATTGACGCACGAATGCCAAACTTTTAGGGAAAATAATGAATGATGCATAAATTGGGCATGACTGATTTGAGGAAAGAATGTAGGTTGTAGCTAGAACATAAATCTGAGACATATGGCTAGACATGTTTGAAACATGAAGTGTATTGAACATATGACTTGAGGCATAGAAGAATATTGGACATATGACTTAGGATTTGGGCGTAAAGATTTAACTGTAAATAAGAAATTGATTTAGATACATAGCACATGTTGTAATTCAGGACATAAGTTGGAGGCATATTATATGAGATTGTTTATGACTTAGAATATAAAGGACATAAGTTGTAATTCTAGATCTGGACATACATTACATATTATAGTCTGTAATTTAGAAGAAGGAGGATTATTTTGGGTATAACTTAGGCATAAAGACCTATATTAAATAGGATAACAATTAATGTGAACACGCCTAAAAGTGGGTTTTTGGATATATGACATACATTGTAATCCATGGCTATATTCGGCATAATTTATATGTAAGGTTTTTGGAGAATATTCTGAACTATGCAAGTTTAAATAAAATTTGGGACATATGTTATATGGTGGATTATGACCATAATTTGGGCTTATAAGTTTAGGCTTACTTTATAAATTAGGCAAGATATGTGAATAGGACTTTAAGGAATGTTTAATCGACTAAAACTGTTATCTGTTTAATATGCTAAATTTGCCTAATCTGCTAAATCTGTTACCTGTTTAATCTACTGAATTGCCTAAACTGTTAAATATGTTGAATCGCCTAATCTGCTAATTGTGCCCAATCTGCAAAATCTGTTGAGGTGCCTAATCTGCTAAATCTGTTGAACTGCCTGAGCTGCTAAATCTGTTAGATCTGTTGAAAAGCTGAATGATTGTAATTTGTGTAAAACATGTTAATTTGTTTAATCTGCTGCGACTTGAAAAGAAGTCAAATCTGTTAAATTGGCATATTTAGTCTGATATTTGTATCATTTGTAATAGAATAAATGGGTTATAATAAAAATGCTGAGATACGAGTTTAGACTCATGTTTGCGGTAGAAGCCTGCCCGGACCCAACCGGCTTAACCAGCAACCGCAAACTGCTAATCTAATGTGAGAGGTCGTAGGCATAAATAAAATATGCTTAGACACAAGGTTAGGTCTGGCTTGTGGCAGAAGTTTGCCCAGAACCGCCTGGCTTATCCAGCGGCCACAAGCTACCGACCTAATGTGAGAGATCTGTGCATTAATATTTAATTAATGCAAATCTGAGGTAAATATGATGTCTAAAACGTGTTGGGTAGATAAAGCTAAATCAACTGGATTGATGAATTAATAAACCTGTTTCGTGAATCTGTAGGCCCAATACAGAATTAGACAATCTGTAAGTCTGTTAAAACTGTACATATGATCCGTTAGTCTGAAAACCTATTAACCTGATTTTTCTGATCTGTGAACTAGTTGACTTAAACTCTGTATGTCTGAAAACTTGTAAACATGTTAATCTGAAATCTGTTAGTTTGGGGACACAAGGTTAGGAGGGAAAATACTTGTGTCATCTGTTGTTTGGGACCCATATTAGTCAGTAACCCTTTCTGGTATCAAAACTATGACCCAACAGTAGGTAGGGTCCGGGCACGCATACTGATACTAATTATAAGCGGTTCATTCTGATACTGGTGAAGGGTGTTGATGGTGCGTTCCAACCGGGTCATGTGCGTGCATGGATCCCGGTCTGCCTCTGAGGATGTAAGACGCTGTGACAACTGTAAATAGGTCTGTGTAATTTAACGGTTGCCACTTTGGGGAGTGATACACCCTTCTGTGGGGCTAGCACAGGGTATTTATGTATTAGGGAGCCGATCACTTGCGGTAGATTTAGGGTACACTTAGTTCTGTCTTTTTCCGTTGGGGTACCGTCTGTTTCTGTTGGGGGGTAACACCTATCTGTTTCTGCGTGGTACCGTCTGTTGGGTTGGTAAAGGCCCATTTACTAGTGTACACCTAATTCTAACATTCTGCTTCCGTAAGGATTATTCTGTTTATGTTTCTGTACCTTCTTTTCGGGTGGTAAAGGCCCATTATTCTGTTTCTGTTTAGACATTAGGGTAACACCTAATCCTGTTATACTAGTATTAGTGCAGAGAAGTAAAATATAAGTAAGAAGCATAACTTAGGCTATATCATTCTGTTTCTTCTGTTTAGCTTAAGTATATTAGTTACTCCTGTTGATATTGTCTCTTATCCAGCTTTATTTTCATGTCATGATATTATTATCTGTTTATATGCTGAAAGTCATTGGACTTGCCAGACTTTATGTCTGACCCTGCTTGCTTTCGCCCCTTCTCTTTCGTTCCCCCCCCCCCAGGTTTGTAGGGTGGAAATCTAGGATCTTGATTTGGACTTTCTCTGCTTGAAGTATCGCTTGGCCTTGGCTCTATCTTTCCATGGAAGTTTATGTTGGTGGATTATGATTTTAAAAACTATGTATTCTGAAGGCTTTTGTACAAGACTGATATTTTTGTACTTGAATTTTGATATTGTGATTTGAAAAGATGTAACCAAACTTACTTTGGTTTCTGTTATAATAAAGTTATAAATTTTTCAAGTACTGTTTTATCTGTCTTGTAAATTTCTGTTCTGTCTACTAAAACGCTCCATCAAAGTTAAAGCATTCCCTTTGTGAGTGACCTTAACGGAGGTGGGGTGTTACAGTTGTGTTGTAAAACTGTCCGGAACTTCCCGGCACATCTAGTAACCACAACAACATAGATCTAATATGAGAGGTTGATGCATTAATAAATCAACTAATGCTAATGAACAAGACATGTTAAGAATCGTAGGGTTAAGTTAACTAACGCAACACTTAACCGTTATAACATGTTAATTAGACAAGAAGATGGGGTTAAGTAAATTTAGAACACTTAACCGTTATAACATGTTAATTAGACAATAAGGTGGGGTTAAGTAAATTTAGAACACTTAACTGTTATAACATGTTAATTAGACAAGTGAGCAGGGTTAAGTTAAACAGTACAACATGATGAATGAAAAGGGTTAAGTTAATAAAAAACACTTAACCAATATGACATGATGAATGGGTAGGGTTAAGTTAAAACAAGAGAGCAACACTTAACCAATATAACAGGATGCATGGTAGGGTTAAGTTAACGCAAGAAGGCAACACTTAACCAATGTAACACGACAAGTGGGTGGGTTAAGTTAACTTGAATTTATTGATGACACTTATCCAATACACCATGATGAATGCGTGGAATTAAGTTAATAAGAAACACTTAACCAATGTAACTTGATGAATGAATGGGGTTAAGTTAATAGGAAACACTTAACCAATCCAACATGACGAGTGAGAAGGGTTAATAAGAAACACTTAACCAACATGACATGATGAGTGGGTGGGTTAAGTTAACATGAATAGACAACACTTAACCAATATGATGTAATGTCTGGGAGGGTTAAGTACATATCGGGTTGGTGAGGTAATATTAGTAAATATAGGCCCAAAAACTTAACCATTAAGTAAACATGTTTGAATCAGTGGGATGGTTAAGTACATATCGGGTTGGTGGGTAATATTAGTAAATTAGGCCCACAAACATAACCAATAAGAAACCCTAGTAATCGGGACCCATTTCAGAAGTAACCCACATAGATGTATCAAGGTACCCTGAAACTAGGCAGGGTGGGGCATGATTGCTGGGCTGATTATAAGCGGTCAAAATAGCGGCAGGGGGTACGTCAGTGTAGGTTCTGACGGATTACGGGCGTGCACGTACTCCAGAGTGGGAAAAAGTAGGCACTGGGTACCAGTAGTTATACACTGAGCATCTTGAATCGTGTCGGGTTGCTATCATAGGGACTAATACACCTTATGGTGGGACTAGCACAGGGTATCTACACGCAAGAGAGGGTCGATTGACACTGACACAAGGAAAATTAATACGAGTAAGGGGACGATCGATAGGGTAGTAAGGGTACATCTAACATGTTCATGGAAATTAGGTAGATTGAGGTGGAATCCTCACGATAGATGTACACCTGAAGGCTACCACAATTGCGGGGATTGGATTTTCATTACAATATGATCATTACTAGTTGGGACACTAGTTAGGTGGTGCAGAGATATAGAAATCAGAATAACAAGGTAGTAGCGAAACAGAGAAAGAGTAGAAGTGCATTCAGTTTATCTTGCCTTATCATATCTATACTAATCGAAGGTTATCTTGTTATCCTTGTTCTCACGATATTGTCTTATATTCAGTTTATTCATGTCATGATGCTTTTGCCTATTTATATGCTGAAAGTCACTGGACTTACCAAACTTATGTCTAACCTAGTTTGTTTCGCCTCATTTCTTCTGTCCCCCCCACCCAGGTTCGTAGTGAGGAAATGTTGCCACTTAAGCTCAATTTTCTTTCCAAGGACAGAGATAGTCGATGTATTGCTTTGGACTTTCTCTTCCACTGCTATGGCTGGTTTACGCTTTATTTGGGGAATATCATTGTTATTTTCATGCTTCTTCTATACTTGGGGAAGTTTTCGAATCAAGACAGAAGTTCTATGTATTACTTTTAAGTATGATTGAGACAATTGTTGTAACAGTTTGACTAAACCACGTTGTTTATAAAATGACTTTGTTTTCCGCTGCTATATTTGTCTGTCATGTAATTTATCTGCATCTTTTACCTAAAATGCTCTACCTAAGTTAAGGCATTCCCTTGGTGAGGGACCTTAACATAGGTGGGGTTGTACATTCCAATTCCCATTTAAAAATAGTTTTTTCTTTTAAATTCAAATTCTTTTCTAATATATTTCACAATATTTGAATACCAGTTTATTTCATGCCAGTGTAAATCTCCACCCCAAATAAACAATAATTAACGAGAGATTAGTCATCACATCATATAACGTAATATATGAAAAACAAAAATATAATTGTTGAGGAATCCAGTTGGATCCCTCCAACCTGTTCCCTGCATCCACAGATGTTAGTCAAAATCAATATTTTCTTTTTCATATCACTATGAAATATTATAATAAATATGATCACTATTTAAACAACACTTATGTAAATAATTGTATCTATAACATACACTAGTTTATAAACAGTTCATTCAAACAACCATCACACAATATTCAACCATTATTTATCAGTTCTAAAATATGTTTATAAAGTTATAAAACTATTCAGAGTTAGTGAGTTTACTCATCTTGTTTATTAATCGTTGAATCACGATTAATTTCCAAGTTAATCAAAACGAGTGTTTAATCTTCTCCGAAAATTCAGTGAGCTCTAAATGGATCCAAACCAGCTTCATCACGTAGCTTGCGTCCATTCGATCCCAAAGGATCAAACCATTCATACAACTGACAATGTATGTATGAGATATTGTGTAAACAATTTAATACATTGTTTAATTAATTTAAAATTTAAGTTAAATCTAATAAATTTCGAGCCTCACCCTTATTTTCCCACCAAATCGGCCCATAAGACTTCGGATCCACGTGTTTGCACAGTGTTCCAATTTCCCCTTCCTTGATCCCATTTCTCTCTAGTCTCCAAGAAGAACAGTTTGAACTTGTACTTAAAGGAAAGTTTCTGAACCAGCTCCTTCTTCCGTAGTAAAACTGCCGCAGCCTTCTCGAACAAAACACAACTCCACCCCTTCACATTTTCCCCTTTCTTTGCTTCTACTTATGTGCACAGTCCACTAAACCTGTTGCTATGTCCTATATATTTTTTTATGGGCTTTACTTCTTTTTTATTTCATATATTTATTACTTTCCTGGGCTTTCATCTTATATATCGGCCCACCTCCCACACTTAAATCCACATCCGCACTTCCACACTTGTGATACTCCACCCACCTTCCGCAATGAAGAAGAAACGCCTGCTCCATATATTTGCTTGTTCATGGCCATCACCAAGATGACACCGGCCTTCCACAATCTCTGCCTCGACCTGGAACACTATCCCGTCCACAAGCTGAAACTCACCACGGTAAACTATGCGAACCCTGTTATTGTCATGACCGAACCCACGTATGCTATAGTCATTCAGGCGCTTCATCTGACTCCTTCACTCACGTATTATTCCACTTCCCCATGCTTAAAGTATGAAATTACAACTTGGTTGACAGTTGCGGCCCCTCGGTTTTTATAGTGCTAGGTAACGATGCTTTTTACGCCGTAAGACTGTACCACTTCAGCAACACATTCTTCTGGACCATTCAACCCAAAGCCCCCTATTGATGCTACTCCTATCATCTATTCCTATGTTCTCCTCGCAAACCAATGTCTCAGTATTATAGTAGAAAAAGTCAAAGTTACTCTCTGCACTTTTAGAGCAAATGTCTAAAGCAGAGGCTTTACTGATTACTCCATTTAAAACAAAACCATAGCCTCCATGTTTTATTCATAGTTCATTGCAACTAGTACTGGCAATTTAATGCACCATCTCCCACGTTTAGAACCTAAGACCGAATATATACATCTCCAGCTTCATGTTTCTTCACACAAACACCAGCGCAGTTCCACCGTTATTGACGTCATAACTATCTCTACTTCTTTCATTCTTCAATGAACCTAACACCATGAGTACCCACTGCCATGTAACAAAATAGCAAATAAGAGTTCATCTCCTCATCCCACAACAAAGCTTCAAACGCTGTAAACTTTCTCTTATTTCTCCCAAAAAGAAACTGAACCCACTACAGTACATAATATACTTCATGTTCCACATTCACACTTCCCCTGCACCTGAAATACATGTGTGACCACCACTCTTCGCACAACACAGCATAACACCACATGTGGTTGAAGCTTTCACCTTCCTTCATACACAGATCATCGTTTATAAATTTGGGGATTTTAGGAGTTTAAGTTGAATCTATGTAAATTGTGAAACTCACGTTTTTATTGTTTTGCCTTCAGTAGTTTTGTTTCTCGAACAAAAGAGTTATATAGACAGAAAAGAACGAGGACACATCACCTTGTTTATTATATTTTTGTGTTCATAAATATCTAAATGTCTGAAATCTTTCCTATGAAGTCTTGGGTAAGTCACATTACATTTAATGAGAGGCATGGAAGAAGTGTAAGGTGACATGGTGTGAGTGATGGCATGAAGCACAAAAAGTAAGTCTACAAGGTGAGTAGGGTAGGTTGACCTTTGGAAACATTCTCTGCGTGATTTGATTTAGGGTGTCATGTGTTTTATACGTCTTGTATATGGTGAAGTCGGTGGCTTAAAGGTAGTCTTTTATAGGTATATATAATGGTGTCTGGGAGTTTCAAAAGAAATGGAGAAAGAAATGACAAAATAAAGAGCAAAAGTATACGAAATGATGTGGTATAAAACCACAGCATGGAATGTACGTGCCGCATGGGTCCTTTAGTGTTCATTTTCTTCAAATTTATGTACACATCACATTGCCCTTCATTTTCTTTTTCCTTCCAAGTTCAAAATTTGCCAGCAAACCAAAAATGGGACATGGAGATGTGAACAACTGAATGAGTGTATTTATACTCGCTCTGCACAAGTTAAACGAACTATTCCATTTGTTTTATATTAGATATTCGTTAAGGGTACCTGTTGTATTTCTCTCCATCTCCTGTGTACACTCAGTTGAAGTTCAAAACGTTAAATTATGAACTACCGCGACGCTACGTGTTTGATTTAAATTATATTATAATTAATATGTTCAAACTGTCGTTTAAATAATATATTCATTACTATAATTCAATTCTATCTGAATTAAATCTTTTAAATTATCTAATTTACACCATGTTGCCACTTCAGCTATTTCCGACTATTTCGAGAATTAAATTATCATTCTACTATTTATATTAATTTAAATATTCAAGATATTTGAATTAAACCATATAAATTATCAAACCAACATATTAAAATAATTAAATTAATTAATTATTAAATCGCTAAAATTCTGGGATGTTACAATAGGGTTCCTCTATGCCATCAGAGAAGTCTCAGCACTCTATGACCATCCGCATAAACCAATGCAGATCCACACACTATGAATCGACATCGATTTATGAACTTAGCGTATTTTTCTTTAAAATTCTTTTGCACCTTCTCACTGTCCTCTAGAGGCTATCCTCAAAGTTTTGGGCGAATCCAATGAATTATGATCCCGGTATGCTTTGATCTTTATCTAAGTTCTTACTTAAGCATACACTAACAACCAAATCAGGCATATAATACAATTCAAATGTTCAAACGGCAATTACAACCAATTTCAGTCTCATGCAGGCGCATAATAACGTACAGATATGAACCAGCCGATAACAAACATGGATTTAACTCAAATTATGGCTACTTATTCTCTGATTACATCAGATCTAACAAATCAATTAAGATGTCATAATAACTATATCCTAGGGTTTCTAGATTTAAAATTAACATGTATAATCAGGTTTGGATTAAATTAACATAAGTGTGATAAAAATATCTAATTACAACATATTATCCAAAACAAACATGTTATAGGTCACTATCACTCATCGAAACCTTCAGTCTAATGTAATTGATTATAGATATAACTTAGATAACATTAAAAATGCAACATTTAATGAATGAATGATGAGATGTAATCTTCCAAAGATGTAGTCTAACATCAAGCTAATGAGTAGAGATGATAATGAAATTAAACTTGAATTATACTATATAATGATCTAAACCTAATTTGAAAATGAGGGAGAAAGCTTTTAGTATCTCCTTACATCTATTATTTATAATTTAGAGTGATTAGACTAATGTCTTGCTAATATTAGCCTATTAGCATTACCCTAATTATGCCCAATAGTATTAAAAAAACCAGAATTGCAAATATCTTAAACTACTGAACCGTTTACTTAATGTGATCTGAAATGACCCAAACTTCCTCTTTCGGAAAAGCCCGAATTGAGTTGAGAACACGACGCATCAGAACACAAACATTATAACATTTCATTGTTATTACAACAATTTACATTAGAGTACAAGAATATTCCAGAGTATGAATAAATAATATACATCAGAAAAATATCAGAGATTAAAATTACAATGCAGCGGAAAAATAATACATAACACAACTGAAAGAAGTACACAGATACGGAGCTTTTCGAATATAGCTTCAGCTGGAAATCCAGGATCCTGGAAAACTAATATCTGCAAACCCCAAAATTACTAGCTGCCCGTGTGGAAAATATGGGCACCCAGACTTTAGGTAGAAACAATAAACTCCGAGTCAGTCATGGGACTGGTGTGAGAATTAAAGCAGTTATTAATCTTTACTTTAAAAGTGGAGAAATTCACGCCGTATAACACGGACTGGTTTACTCCACATGAATTTTAGTTTAAAATAAAACAACGCAATGCTTTTTGAAAAATGAAGTAATTATAAGACTCAAGTACCATCACACAATGCAGCGCAAGCCGGAGGATAGAGTTTTCCCTTATAACAGCCAAATATGCTTGATACGTATAAAAAAAATTATTTGATATTATTACTAGTGCATAGTATCAAAACAATTTCAAATATAAATGTATCAATCATAAATGACATGGGTACAATATATCATGTCGCCATACTAGTTCTACAATTAAAACTGCATAATGTCGTATTGGAAGTTGGATTTCCATCATGAACCAAGGCAAGGGGTTGTCCTTACCGAATTCGAGACTCTCTAGCCCAAGCCTCAGGGCAAGTACTCAATCAAGCCCTTAAGAGCGCCAGGGTCGTTCCACACATACTTTAGTGGATTAGTAATTCCTGAACAATATGTTTCCCTGCCCTACGGGGCCTAAAAATCTGGGCCACTAGGGACTCAATATCCGAGGTACCTCGCTTTCCAACAACCACATAAGTAAAAATGTCTGGGCTCTATACCATGATACCACTCCTAGCTAGAAAGAAATGCATGTCCTCCCTGGGGTCCTTCTCCCGTTTCTGATTCATATCGGGGTGTGAGGCTCACGAAGTAGCTATGCTAGTTAAAATTGTGCTTTGATCATCAACCACAAGACTCTTCTTTTCAACAAAAGCCTTGATCATTTGTATCTTGGCATGCCACACTAACATTTCACGCCATACAACTGATGTCTATCAATATATAACCTCTAAGATCGTACGTCTCAGAGAAGGGTGTTAAGCAAGAGAATAAATTCTCCGCAACCAAGCAGATATATATTTAATAGAAATCAATTAGCACAGAATGAAATTCAATGTCAGACACATATCCATTTACAAGTCCGTTCTGGGTCTGAACGAAACCGGAGGCACCTTATTCCTCGTCCCATATGTCCAATACAGGAGAGGTCCTCGCATATCCGTCGATCTCCAACTACGTCTGGACGATCACCACTTATTACCTTGTCTTGGGTGTATAGCCCAATCAAGACATCAATAATCATCCAAACGATGTGAAGAACTTCGGTCTTCAACCACCATCTTCATTGTCGAATTTTAGTCGTCGTATTCATTATTCAGAATGGGTTAAACCCAGTCTTTCCGAATAACTCGCGTATTTTATAATCAATAATCAAGAGCTATAAAAACACATCATCTACCTCATTCCAATTCAGAATATTATTTTAATAAAATATTCACATTATTAGGGAAAGGTTCCCATTAATTTTACCAAATATAAATTCTTTTAAATTTATTCTTTTATCTTCCTTTGGATATCAATCTCAAAAGATTTTATTAACTAGTCGGGATTATCAAATCTTACCGCAATATTCATTTATTATTGTCCAATCCCAACATATTCATCCTATGGAGAAAAACTGGTAGCACTCCATATCTTACACCCACTGTGTTCTGAGTAAAATTAATTACCAGTTTACATTCAAATCTAATCAAAGATTTAACTATCGCCTGGAGTAAAACTGGTGGTACTCCATTCTCGATCATTTCACGAATTCGATAAATTTAATTATCTCATTCCCATTTCAATCTAATTAAAGATTTTTTAAAACTCTAGTTCAGTTTTAATCTTAAAAATAATTATTTAATGATTATTCGAATTTAAGAAATAAATCCTGGCTTTAACTGGGATGAAGAACAAATGTTATTTAAAACATTGTTCACGATAAACCCAAAATCATCTTCCATAAAAATGGAATCTGCACGAAAATCATAACAGTACATATTCGATATAATTTCTCGTGTTGGACTAATAACATAAATGGAATAGCGGCAAGGCCTTTTAAATTCCATATATAATAGCGGTCTTCATCCACAGAAGCTCATCTTGATTATTACCCAATCGATTTCCATTCAATTCCAATTTAATATATTAAATTGGAAAAAATATACTTTGGAAATTTTCCATTTAAATCTTAATAAAAGATTTATAAATTCCAAATTATATTTTCACTGTTAATTGGGTTAAAGAACAAATGTCGTTTAAAACACAGTTCACATTAAACCCAAAATCATCTTTCATTTCAGTTCCAATTAAACATTAATTAATTGGTAAATTTCTCTAAATCTTAACTAAAAGATTTAACCTTTTCTCAACCGGGTTTAAGAACAGTGTTATTTAAGACACCATTCATGACAAACCCAAAAATCCAATTTATTTTATTTAATTCCAGTTAAATATTAATTAATTGGAAAACTTCATTAAATCTTAATTTAAAATTTTATTCTTTTCTCAACTTGATTTAAGAACAGTGTTATTAAAGACATCGTTCATGACAAAACCAAAATCCAATTTGACATTATATAAAAGGCTCTGAATAGAAATTATACTAGCTTATATTTAATATCAAATTCTAAAATCAACAAATATCATATTGGGAATAACGATATTTATATCTTCCAAATTCCTCAACAATATCTGTATAATCACGGAATCCAATATGGAAGTATTCCGAAGATAATTTCCATTCCAATTCATACTTTGGAAATTTTTGGTTATGTTAAAACCATTTAAAATTCCAATTTATTTTTATATTTAAAAACATTGGATTATTATTCCAGTTAATAACTAGTTCATTTTGATAAAAATATATTTTTATCTTTCCAAAATTGGAATTTTTCATCCAAAGTCTTTCTAAATTACTTATTATGATTATATATAATTTTCCATATTTCTAATAATTTTATTTAGGCACTTACAGTCGGTTTCCAATAACGGCCACCAAACTGCATTTACAGCGACCTTTTCCAAAATTGATATGAACATATTTCCAAATCCAACCGTTAGATTTCAAATCTCTTATATTCATTGGAAATCTCTTTTCGATACGAACCTAACGGTTCCAGTTTTAGGAGAATCCGACGGTCGAATCTTCCGTAATGTCAATTTGAAGTCAATGGTCAAAATTCACCAACGGTCGCTGCGCGGCGCGTTCTATTCAGGCCATTGAATATATATATATATAAATATATATATATATATATATATATATATATATATCGTCGATTTCCATCTAAAACGTATTTTATAAATCGTTTATATATTCATTTTAAAATGATTCCAACTTCATTTTCAATTTTATATCAAAATTGAATATTTTATATCAAAATTGAATATTTTATATCTTTATCATATTAAAATGATAATTTTTAAGAATATTAGATTTTGAAATCACTTCTTTTCGATATTCATTTTGAAATGAATAAAATCAATCGATAAACCTGTTCGGGATAAAATGGCGTTTACTACATAACTTGGCTTCACATTTCAATATTTTTGTGTCCATCCAAGATCGGACATCAAAATCACATTTTAATTATTCACTGAATATTATTTTAAAATATTCTTTATTTAAAAAAATTCTTTACTTCTAAATCGGAATGCGACTCAATCAATTACCATATAATTTCAGTTATATGTATCTCATACATCGCATGTATTCAACAATAATGATAAATAATCATTAAACAGTCCATTCACATGCAGAGTGAAATTTACAATTGTGTGAGCATTAAAATAAATAAATAACGCTCATCACAGCCTGTCAACCAATCGATTGACATACAATTAAATATTGGGATTAGTGTATGTCAAATATCATCCCAATACCCGTATGGAGTTTTCAAACAACAACAGTTTGTTTAAAAAAATCATTGGTTAATAAATTTAACCAATTCTAATTCGGTTTGAATTATTTTCTATTTAACTCATTTTCACTGCTTAAATTATAAATGAATAATTATAATTTGATTTCACTATCACATTAATGTTAACATTATTTTTAACTATGTTAAACATTTCAACATCACAAGCAACACACAATACAGTCCAAACAATCATGATTTGTACAATAAATAGTGTCAGGTGCTACTAAGCACCGTCTTCGTCCTAGTATATATTCAACTGTAAATAATTAGAGTGAGAAGGAGTTCTCACATTTGGTTTCCACTCCTTCATTCCTTTATTTCGCGGATTTTGGATTTGGATTTGTTTCTATGTGTCCTATTCTTCTCCGTGATTTCAACACAATCTGTTTCACGCAGTTTACATTAAAAATCACCTTTTTTAACATTGCCATATATAATTAAAAATCATATTTTTATGCTATGTTCTTAATTATAAAAATCATATTTTTATAAATCAGTTTTCTAAATAAAAATCATATTTTTATAAATTAGTTCATATAATAAAAAATCATGTTTTCATAAATCAGTTCATATAATAGAAATCATGTTTTTATAATGATGCTATGTATTAAAAAAATCACATTTTTATAATGTTATTGTATATATAAAAAAAAATCATATTTTTATACTATGTTTATATTTTAAAAACAATCCTATTTATATTTTTAAAACAATGGTATTTTCATTTTTAAAACAATGGTATTTTCATTTTTAAAACAAAGACATTTTTATTTTTAAAACAAAGACATTTTTAATATGTTCTATACATATAAAGATTACATTGTTGTGCAATGCTTTTACACTAAAAATCTGAATTTTAAATAAGCTAACACCACAAAAAACTGAATGTGAATCCACATGGTATTTTCATTAGGGATAATTAATCCCCTGGCCTTCGTTCTTCCTTCTTGGAAAAAGGCGAACCACCCTGTATCGAGAAATCCACATGCGCGCTGCCTTTGGCCCTCCGACCGATGATCAGTGACCCCCACACGACACGCCCGAGCGCCACCTTCCTCCTCCTGCCACCACGCCGAACTCGGTGGTCCACCCTTGCTTGGAAATGAGCACGAAGTCGTGTTCTTTGAGCGTCGATTCCTCCAAGAATAGATCACTAAAATTAATCACTCCTCTACAGAATTGAAGATCTCCGAATTCTGTATAATATTTGTTTTGGAAGTTCCCTGAATTAGTTCTTGGATTTGAAGAATTCTAGGTAGAAAATCGAGAGCAATTCGGCCGTCAATTTTGTGGAGGCGGCTCTGAGAAAGTGAACGAATTAGGGTTTTTTCCTTAGGGTTTTATAACACATATTTTATTATTATTATTATTATTATTATTTAATTCTTGAAATAAGGGTTTTGCATTAGAACTCCAAATCAAACCCAACGACTGTCGCCCTTAGCCAAATACCCTCATTCTGGACACAATGGGATATGTTTCATATGCCAATTTGATTGTTTCGAACAGTTTTCTTCAAATTTAAAATATAAATTAATACATATTGAATTCAAACGTACATTTTAATTTACCGGGGCCACATACTAACTCCAAAAATTACAGAAAATAAATCAAGCTATGTTTTAGTGATACGGTCCTAACAAAACTTATTTCATTGAATTTGGAGACCGTTTGAAAAATAGTCATTTTATAGTCGATCCAATTCAACTGAAATTGACCAAACAAGTTTTAATTTTCCACGCTCACTTTTAATTCCAAAAATTATGAAAATTGGAATCTAGCAATAATTTGACATTTCGGATCCAACAAAAGTGGTTTCATCGAAAACGGAGGTCTTTTGCAAAATGGCTATTTTTAAGAGCCATATATATATATATATATATATATATATTTAAATATATATATATATTCCATAGCGACTATTTTAAATTTTAAACTGGACATAACTTACAATCTGTATTATGAAATCACAATTTCTTACATTCGTTAGAAAGATATTGTTTAACAGACTCAAATGTTTCTTGTTTCGTCCAATTCTGATTTATATTGAATTCTGTATATTCATTTGAAATTAAAAATCGAATTTTCAAATTACCGCGCCATTTCAAAATCCTTTTATAATTAATTTTTTTTATATGTTCTAACTTCAATCTAAATAAATTTTTAGTCGTTATTATTTAAAATAAATCATTTTCAATATTCAAAATCCATTAAAATTGCTAAAATAAAATTTTTAAATTGGTTATGAAAATCCGGGTTGTTACATGATCAATCTATGGAATGACCAACCACCATCCAGAAGCAATGAGACCAGTTAAAGCACCTAACCCAGTCTCTATTAATAATGTCCAAGATAATACTTTCAAGGAGTAAAATGATCACAAAAGGGTTCGGTAAAAATAGTGGACACATAACACATCTCCATGAATAACATATCAAAATATTTTAATGATACTACCACTTATAAATTAAATAGAATTATTTTACTATGATTCAATACATAAAATACGGTCTTTACTTTCACCTCCCTTTAGAAATTTCACCTCAGTAATCACCAACAACCACATGCAACAATTGCATTTTGCATGCCTACCATCCACACCCAACCAATTTATCATCCAATCTAAGGTCCAATAGTTCATGGAATGAAAATCCTTATCTTAGCATGTAGAATTTTAATAGTACAAAACATAGTGGCACTAGTAGATACCATATATACGATATACCGCCCGAAGAGTTCTACTTTGGTTGTCTTTACACTCTCCTCTATCTCCTATGTGTTAAATCGTTATCGTCCTCACACCTTTACATCTTGAATAGCCTAACTATTTTCTTCCTAAGCTATTTCAATTCATTCCCCACTACTGGAAGCAGCTTACGAGGTTTTGAGACTTCTGGTTCCACCTCTAGATTTTCAAGCTGATCTGATGGTACCATGACATTCGAGTCATGCACAAACTTTCGTTGATACGAAACTAAAGAATATTGTGCACATCCGCCATCTTTTGAGGAATATCCACCGTGCACAAAATATTTCCAACTTTTTCCACGATTGGAAATAGTCTAACAAATCTTAGATAAACTTTTCCTTTTCTTCCGAATCAAACAACATTTCTTAGAGGAGAAACCTTCACAAATACCAAGTCCCGAATAGAAAATTATAATTCTTTTATTCTCTTATTAACATAGCACTTCTGACGGTTTTGGGATTCATTCAATTATTTTCAAATAATCTCAATCTTATCCATCATTTCTGTGATGGCCCGGCCTGCACCAGCTGACATTTCCAATGAAAGTGCGTTGTGCCGATGTCCAACCAGCATGAGACAGTCGCCAAAGAAAGGAAAAGAAGGGAATTTGAACTAGCAAGGAACCTGTAGAATGTCTCACAGCGCATGGAATACAATATAATAATAACATACTTGACATAAAATAGGCGAGACAGTCAATAAGCTGAAAACTAAACCATGATAGCAGCGGAAAATTCAAAATACTGCTTATGTTCCACATCATCATTATTACAACTTTTCAAAGTGTCTCTAAAGCAAAAATAAGAAAGGTACACTACTAATGCCCAAAGTAGTGACCAGCAGCGACACAGGGAGAATATATATATATATATATATATATATATATATATATATATATATATATATATATATATTACGTGGGAGCCTCCTGCTCGTCTTCAAATCAGCTACTCATGCATAACCAGCTAACCTATCTCTAGTCTCCCCGTTTAAGAGCACCCAGAGTAATAAGAAGAGACATAAAACTCTAGGTCAGACAAAAGTCTGGTATGAGCGATGAGCAGCAAAACAGAACGATAACAGGTATACTAAACCATACCTGAACCTGCAATCAATGAGTTAGCACAACAAGATGTACAATACTCTAAGGTGACACTAACATATGGTGTAAAGATACGGGGGTGGGGGTAAGCATGTCATAATGATGGCAAACAATCAAGCATATCAACCATCCTCACATCTCTCACTCAGTGCATAAAGCATACGATATCCACCGCTTTGATCACCCAAATCCTTGCTATGATCACTCTGCCCCATGCAGTCATGGCGACTCCATTGCACTGATCCACAGCCACTAGTCCTTGCTATGTCCACTCTGCCCCATGAAGTCATGACAACTCCACTGCACTGGCTCATAGCCATACTACGATCACTTTTCCCCATGAAGCAATAACTACCCCGCTGCACTGAACCGTAGCCTAACAATCGTCTCTCGGTGGTGAATCAAAGCTATGGACGTTGACAACTCCTTAGCACACGTCCCACAGCAAAGTCCAATCATGAAGTCAACTCATTGGTTCCCATTTGGATCCTGAGTTCTACTTCCCATTTGGACTACCTTTACATCTCGGGTTTTAGACCCCTCCGGATCGGTCTTCATTTGGTTCATAGCTCATGTCTCACGTCCAAGCTCCTTGGTACGGTACGCAGTCTCCCTTCTGGTTCGGGTCGGACTGCCATATACGGATCGGGTCGTGATGCCTCCTCCAGGACATCGGGTCGGGTCAAACGTCTTCCACTAGGTCGGGTGCCTCGGTTTGTGAGTGGTGGATCGGTTCGTGCCTCCCCATAAATTTGGTTCGTGGTCAATACCGTGGGTCGTGGCTCCAAACTCCTGGTGGTTCGGATGGTGCAACAGCTCACGGTTCGGTGCTTATGGCTCGAGGAAGGCGATTCGGGTCGGAGAACTCTAGGTGTGGACGGATCGGTTCGTGGCATCGGTTCGGGCTCGTGGCCTCCTAGCGCGAGCAGTTCTATTCAGGGATAGGGCGATCTGATCCAGTCTATTCCCTGTACAATTCCTGCAACTTTCCAGCGTCTGTTTTACGCCATACGATGGCGTTTTCGACCATTCTAACTTTGCTAAGCAAACACAAATCATGCCAAACAGTTATAGCAACATGTATAATCATCCACAAATAGTAAAACAATAATTTAACATGTTTATATGGATCAAACAAACCCTAAAACCCATATTTTCCGCTTAATCATGTTTAAGCATAACTAATGATATGATTAGCAAAACATGCCCGAATTAACCAAATTTTCTAACAGAGGCCTAAAATAATATTTAAGAATTTCTAAACATTTTTCCTGATTCTTAACATGTATAATTTCTTAATTAACACTAATCACCCTAACTAACTGTAATTAGTATAAAAACAATGCTAATCATTCACCTTAGCCACAAATAAACTCAAATCTAAAACTTTTGGACAAAATGGTTTGGATTCCAATACACTGCAGCTCTACCTCGATTTTTGTGCTAATCCGCTTTGATTTGATCTAGATTTGGCTTAATTAGCAATTAGAAGGTGATTTGGGGTGTTTTAGCAAGAGGAGGCCATTGCTGGAGTTCAAAGGTTGTAAGTGGCAGCTAAGAAATGAAATAAAAACTGATTTACTAACTCATCTCAGCCCTCCCATAACCCTAATCCCGAAATGGGTTATGGGCCCTCTTGCTAATCACCCTGATCAGGCCCGGTTAAGCTGTTTTTCACCTTCTAAACCTTGTTTCAACCATATCTTCCAAACGGTGAGCCTGTTTGGCTAATGTGACCATCTATGGAAAGGAAAACCATCATCCGGATCTAATGGAAGTGGTTTCAAGTCAAAACTCCTTACCAATCAAAAGTTATGGCCAAAACAAGATCAGTTAGGGGCAAAATGGTCATTTAAAAATCGGCAAAAATCATGAGCATGGGAAATGACCCCAATAGTCATCTCCCAAAGTTACATGACCATACAACTTCGTATGTGAAAGAAACAAATATTCTACGATCCCTTGATGCATAGAATGCGGGTTGTTACATTCTTCCTCCCTTAAGAAATTTCGCCCCCGAAATTCCTTTACTAAGAAACAAGTAAAAGGATCCGCATGCCTACCAACCATTCACAACAATCAAACATACAAAACAACAAACTAGTCTATCCTAGCATGCGGAAAACTAAATTGCAATTAAAATCTTACCAGACAAAGAGTTCTGGATACGTCTTCCTAATGCTCTCCTCTGTTTCCCAAGTACAGTCATTCTCATTCTCGCCCCACTGAACTTTGACTAGATCCACCACTTTCCTTCGAAGTTGCTTCGTATCGTGCTCGACAATACGAATCGGCTTGCGGTTCCTAACCGCCTCGGGTTCTACTTCGATATTATCCAACTGATCATGTGAAATAGTCATATCGGGGTCGTACACGAATTTCCTTAACTGGGAAACATGAAATACGTTATGAACTCCAGCCATCTTATCCGGCAACTCAACTTTATATGCCAAATTCCCAACTTTCCCGAGGATTGGGAATGGAACAACAAATCTTGGTGTTAACTTGCCTCTCCTACCAAATGGTTTCACGCTCTTTAATAGAGAAATCTTGACAAAAATCAAGTCGCCAATAGAGAATTTTAAATCTCTTCTCCACTTATCAGTATAACTCTTCTGCCTATCTTGGGAAGCCTTCATTCGTTGTTGGATAACTTTGATCTTATCTGAGGTTTCTCTTATCACATCTGGCCCAAGCACAAATTTCTCTCCGGTTTCTAACCAGCATGACGGTGAGTTGCACGGTCTTCCGTACAAAGCTTCATATGGAGCCATACCAACACTGGATTGATAACTATTATTAAATGCAAACTCTACTAGATGCAAATGGTCATCCCATGATCCACCAAAATCCAATATGCAAGCTCTCAAGAAATCCTCTAATACTCGATTCACCCTCTTTGTCTAACCGTCGGTTTGAGGATGGTACGCAGTATTGAGATATAATTCTGACCCTAGAGCCTCTTGTAAGCTCTTCCAAAACTCACTAGTAAACAATGGGTCTCGGTCACTCACAATGCTTTTTGGTACTCCATGAAATCTCACTACCCACTTCATATACAGTTCTGCTAACTTAGCTGATGTTCTATTCAACTTGACGGGTATAAACCTTGCACTCTTAGTCAATCGGTCCACAATCACCCAAATGCTATCATGGCCCGATCTAGTTCTTGGTAACCCATCAATGAAATCCATTGAGACTTGTTCCCATTTCCATTCTAGAACTTCTAATGGTTGCACCAAACCACTAGGTTTCTTTTGCTCAGCTTTAACCAACTGGCAGTTCATGCATTTGGATATAAACTTCCCAACATCTCTTTTCATACCTTCCCAGTAGTAGGTCTGCTTCATGTCTCGATACATTTTGTTACCACCGGGATGTATAGTCAGTTTTGAGTGATGACATTCTCTAAGCACTTCATCCCTCAATCCATCGACATTGGGCACAACTAGTCTACCATTCTTTCTAAGCCATCCATCTCGATCAAGCCCATACTTGATCATCTCTTCGTCGATTCCCATCTCTAACTTTGAGATGATTTCCAATAGGTTAGGATCGTCCCTCTGACTGGAACCAATCCTCTCAATCAAAGTGGGTCTGATCGTCAAACTTGCTAATACTTCTGGATCCAATTCGCACTTTGGTCTGAAATCATACCCAGCGATGTACTCCAGTTGCTTCCATTCTAGAAACATAGCCCCTAAACTGGCATGTCTTCTATGCAATGCATTAGCTACCGCATTTCCCTTTCCTGGTGTATATGTGATAAAGAAATCGTAGGAAGCCAAGAATTCTAACCATCTTTGTGTCGGAGATTTAGATCCTTCTGAGAAAAAAGATACTTTAATGATTTATGATCAGTAAACAACTCGAATCTTTCTCCCAAGAGATAATGTCTCCACATCTTCAATGCAAACACGATCGCTGCCAATTCCAAATCATAGGTAGGATATCTTTTCTCATGCGGTTTCAGTTGCCGACTAGCATAAGCTACAACCCTACCTCCTTGCATCAATACAGCACCTAGTCTGGTACCACAGGCACTGTGTATACTGTCATCTCTTCATTCCCTTTAGGAATGACTAACACTGGTGCACATGTTAACTTTTCCTTTAGGCTCTTAAATGCATTCTCTCACTTTTCGTCCCAAAAAACAGCTTGATTTTTCTTGGTCAGCTGAGTCAACGATGCCGCTATCTTGGAGAAGTCTTGGATGAACTTAGGATAATATCCAGCCAACCCCAAGAAACTTCTTACGTCTGTTGCATTCTTGGGCGTAGACCAATCTTGTACCGTAGCCACCTTTGCAGGGTACATGGCAATACCATTCTCTGAAACAACATGGCCCAAGAATCTCACTTTCCTCCTCCAGAAGTGACACTTAGAGAACTTTGCTTTCAATTGGTGTTTTCTCAACACCTCCATCACTATCCTCAAATGTTCCTTGCGTTCTTCCTCTGTCCTCTAATAAACTAAGATATCATCCATGAACAAAAGAAAAAACTTATTCAACTGATCCCTGAATACCCTATTCATAAGATCCACAAAATATGCTAGTGCATTGGTCAACCCGAATGGCATGACCAACCACTCATAGAATCCAGACAACATCCAAAAGGCCGTCTTAGTTATACTCTCGTCTTCCACCCTAAGTTGATGGAAACCTGTCGCAAGATCCAACTGGGGGAACACTCTCGCGCCACTCAACTGATCAAACAAATCATCTATCCGCAGTGGAGGATACTTATTCTTCCTCGTCACCTTATTTAACTCGCGGTAGTCCACACACAATCGAAGGGAACCATCTGCCTTGGTAGCAAACACAACTGGTGCTCCCTACTCAGAAACACTTCTTTTGATAAATCCCTTCCTCAACAGATCGCTTACTTGCACCCCGAGCTCTCGCTGCTCCCTTGGTGTCATACGACGAAGTGACATCACTATAGGTCTGGCATCTTTCACTAAATCAATACGGAACTCAATCTCTCGGTGTGATGGAAGTCCGGTTACTTCCTCGAAGACGTCCGGAACTGGCCAGCCACAGGCACATCTGACAGCTCATCATGCGAGATGTCGGGGGAATTTAGAAAACTAGCCATTACCCCATCACTAGGTAGACCACCAAACACTACCCTCCGCCTATCATCCGCTCTAACTGTCACCAAAAAGCCCTCACAGTCTACCACCACCCCGTACCTTTGGAGCCAATCGACTCCCAAAATAATGCCAAACCCAGTAAAGCCCAAAATAAAGCAGTGACAAACAAACATGCATCCATGACTCGATAAGACCACATTACGATAAATCATGCTAAGGCTAGTTGAACCACCAATCGGGTTTGTCACCGCTAAAGGTATATCGACTATCTCGGGTTCTAATCCCAACCTATCTACTAGGTCACTAGATATGAAAGAACGGGAAGCTCCGGTATCAAACAATACTCGAACAGGAACATCATAAACAGAAAGCATACCTTGAATGACGACATTCTTTCCTTTCTTCGCCGCGGTTGGGGCACTCGACGAAGAAGGAACAACATTAAGAGCATATGCTTTCACAATCTACTTCTCTTTAGGGGGTTGCGGACACTTATCCTTGTGATGTCCCACTTGGCCACAGTTGAAGCACTTCCTATCTACTGGCTTTTCTCGACATTCTATAGCATAATGGCCCTTCTTGCTACTGCTAAAGCATTCAACATATTTCTTATTCTTCTTCTTATAGCCATCCTTGGTCTGATTTTCCTTTCTCTTATTCTGAGAACCATTCTTGGCTCCACCGCTTGCTGCAGCTTTGGCTCTTCTGCAGATGCAACTTCAGTCTTCAACTTAGGGTATAGACTCTCTGATCTCAAAGTTTTTCCCATAATCGATTCAAACGTCTCATCGATGTGGTTAATAATCCTTTCCCCCAAGTACTGATCTAAGCCTGTTATGAACTTCTCATTCTTCTTCTAGGGAGTATCAATAAGAGATAATCCATACTTCGATAAGGTATTGAACTCAGCAATATACTCCGAGACTGCTCTACCATTCTGGTTAAGTTCCAAGAACTTCCTAAACAATTCTAATTTCTAAGAAATTGGGATAAACTTATCACTGAATCGGGCCTTAAACTGATCCCAAGTAACTTGATCCTTTGGGGTAGCTGCCTTAATAGCATTCCACCAATTCATCGCCCGTCCCTGCAGCTGACGGGATGCTAGCTTTATCTTCATCGCATCCTCGATACCCAAGTCTTCGAAGATACGCTCATAGCTATCTAACCAATCCTGAACTAGTGTAATCCTTGCATAACTTGGCGAAATCGGCCCTAGGCGCCGGCACCGCCGCACCACCACCATTTGCAGCATTGGGAACTGCTCCTTGCACATTTCTAAGCATATCCCTCATGAAGTCAGTGAACATTGTCCTCATATCAGGAGCATTCCCATTATTAGCTCCTCTACCAGTACCATTAGTATATCGGCTCATCGTTCAATCTGTAAGGAGAACGATTAACCATCTCTTCAGTAGTGCCAGTGCAATGCGACTTCATCCTTAAATATACTAATAGTATATATACATATAAACTTTCGAAAACCAAAATATAACAAATACACGCTCTTATATACATACTACCTCTCCCTGGTGTCTTTCCCTAGGTTAACTACGCAACCTAGAGCTCTGATACCAAATGTGACGGCCCGCCCCGCACCAGCGACATTTCCAATGAAAGTGCGTTGTGCCGATGTCCAACCAGCACGGGACGGTCGCCAAAGAAAGGAAAAGAAGGGAATTTTAACTAGCAAGGAACCTGTAGAATGCCTCACAGCGCATGGAATAAAATATAATAATAACATACTTGACATAAAACAGGCGAGACAGTGCATAAGTTGAAAACTAAACCATGATAGCAGCGGAAAATTCAAAATACTGCTTATGTTCCACATCATCATTATTACAACTTTTCAAACTGTGTCTAAAGCAAAAATAAGAAAGGTACACTACTAATGCCCAAAGTAGTGACCAGCAGCGACACAGGGAGAATATATATATATATATATATCTTACGTGGGAGCCTCCTGCTCGTCTCCGGATCAGCTACTCATGCATAACTAGCTAACCTGTCTCTAGTCTGCCCGTTTAAGAGCACCCAGAGTAATAAGAAGAGACATAAAACTCTGGGTCAGACAAAAGTCTAGTATGAGCGATAAGCAGCAAAATAGAACAATAACAGGTATACTAAACCATACCTGAACCTGGACCTGCAACCAATGAGTTAGCACAACAAGATGTACAATACTCTAAGGTGACACTAACATACGGTGTAAAGATACGGGGGTGGGGGTGTGCATGTCATAATGATGGCAAACAATCAAGCATAGCAACCATCCTGACATCTCTTACTCAGTGCGTAAAGAATACGATATCCCCCGCTTTGATCACCCAAATCCTTGCTATGATCACTCTGCCCCATGGAGTGGCGACTCCATTGCACTGATCCACAGCCACTAGTCCTTGTTATGTCCACTCTGCCCCCATGAAGTCATAACGACTCCACTGCACTGGCTCATAGCCATACTACGATCACTTTGCCCCTATGAAGCAATAACTACCCCACTGCACTGATCCGTAGCCTAACAATCGTCTCTCGGTGGTGAATCAAAGCTATGGACGTCGACAACTCCTTAGCACACGTCCCGCAACAAAGTCCAATCATGATGTTACCTCGTTGGTTCCCATCTGGATCCTAAGTTCTACTTCCCATTTGGACTACCTTTGCATCTCGGGTTTTAGTCCCTTCCGGATCGGTCTTAATTTGGTTCATAGCTCATGTCTTGCGTCCAAGCCCCTTGGTTCGGTACGCAATCTCCCTTCTGTTTCCGGTCGAGCTGCCCCATACGGATCAGGTCGTGATGCCTCCTCCAGGACATCGGGTCGGGTCGTACTTCTTCCACCAGGTCGAGTGTGTAACACCCCACATCCGTTAGTGTCACTCACAAAGGGAATGCACTAAGTTCTGTGGAGCATTCTAAGGTAAAAGATGCAGATAAATTACAAGACAGACAAAAATTAAACAGCGAAAAATAAAACTTTGCTTTATTGATAAAATGATTTGTACAATGGTTTCTTTACAATATCATAGTATCTTCTCTCTTACAAAATAAAGAAGCATAAAAACAACATTTATATTCCCCGATTTTAGCAAAAGCCAACCATAGCATCTGAAAAGAGAATCCAAGCAAACTTCGACAATTCTTCAAGCTGGAAAGAGTGGCAGTCCAATTTAACCTGAGCTAAACTATTCCCTCCTTTACTACCTGGGGGGGACGGAAGAAAGAAGACGAAAGAAAAACATAGTCAGACATAAAGCCTGAGTAAGTTCAGTAACTTCTAGCATATGAACATGGAACAACAAAACGACATGAATTAACTGAATACAAGATAACACCATGATGATAGGGTTGGCAAGACTATACAAGATTAACACAAGATATGCTAAGATAAGATTAACTGGATATGCTCTAATACTTTCGCCGCTTCGCTCTAATACTTCGTCGCGTCGCTATTTCCTTGTTATACTGATTCCTATATCTCTGCACCACCTAACTAATGCCCCAACTAGTAACGATAACGTGATCCCAATCCCTGTATTTTCCATCGCCTTTAGGCTTACATTTATTATTTGTTACCTAGATTTAATCTAGGGTTTTCTATCAAGTGCCTTCTAGATTCAACTAGAGTTTACGCTGTCTGCTGAACGCTTCTCGGATTCAGGATTTATGCCACCTAGTTCAACTAGGAATTATGCTACCTGTCGAACGATGCCCCCTAGTCTAGGACACACTACCTAGAGTGGTATATGTTCCTATACTTCCCCACGCATGTATCGCGAATCGTTATCGCTTGTCTAGATGCACATGTCCTGTAATGTGCGACCCGAGTCCTGTGTCAGGGCAAATCAAGGAATATAGAACTCGGTCGGGAGCTTTCAGATATCTGCCAATGCAGATGCTAAGGTCTGTTTTTATTCCAGTGGCTATGGTCCCACTTGACCCCTCCCTCAACTAATGAAAGGCACACCTTGTAAAATGAGAACTATAAGCCGGCCCCCGGTGCCCCACTATCCTATGGCCATCCTCACCCATAACTAGATAGCAAGTATATGGTCTTTTGGAGTTCTCCGCCTTTCCGCTTCACGTATCTCGATTGACTCAAGATGGATGGTAGACGACGAGTCGCTATCACAGGGCTACCGTTTGCTCGCTGAATCACGCCGGTCCATCCTAGTCTTTAGGTTGCCATATATTGCAACCAAGGCATACCCCTGGTTCTTCTACGCAGACCTTAACCTCTGTGGCCCAGGCGGATCATCTGCAGCCTCACAGAGGGATACCAAGAGTACCCTCACGTCTCCTCGAAGCCTCGGGCTTCGTAACCCAATTCGTTGGAGCCTTCTTTCTACTCAGACGGACATTCGCTCCTTCCCGTGTTATACTAAGAATTACTACTTAGTTCCCTTTCCCGCCAATTTGGATTGGTTAAGTGTCATTAGTCAATTCAAGCCAACTTAACCCTCTTCATTCATCCTGTTATACTGGTTAAGTGTTATCAGTAATTCATGTTGACTTAACCCCACCACAAACCAAGTTATATTGGTTAAGTATTTCTTATTACTTAACCCTACCCCTTCATTCTGTATTGGTTAAGTGTTCCTTTTTAACTTAACCTTGCCCGTCTGTTTTAGCTAACATGTTATTAATGGTTAAGTATTATCCCTTCACGTTTTAGACTTTACCCTATTCCTTTATCACAATCTGATGGTTAAGTGTTCAAGTTACTTAACCCTACGGTCTAGCCCAGCTAACATATCAAATTGGCTAAGTGTATTAAACTTTACTTAACCCCACCTCTCCTAGTCTAGTTAACATGTTAATTTGGCTAAGTGTTTCCTTAGTTACTTAACCCCTACAAATCTTGTCTTGTTACCATGTGAAGTTGGTTAAGTGTCCCTATGGACTTAGCCCTCCCATCCTAGCTTAATTGTGTTAAATTGGTTAAGTGTTCCTTAACCCTCCCATTCTAGCTTAACTGTATGGCCCTAACCCCACCCACCAGTCTGGTTATCATGTTGAATTGGTTAAGTGTCTTAGTGAACTTAACCCTACCATTCTTGTTTTAGCTTTAATTAAATAGATTAAAGCCACGACGACTCACATTAGACAGATATTGTTGCGATTACTGGATGTGCCGGTTGGTTCCGGGCAGATTTACATCGCAACTCAGTCTAACCTCGGGTTAGGCCTATTCGTGATTTCTAGTTCAAAGGGTTTTGATTAAATTTTCAAATCAGGTTTTGAAAGTAACCATCCCGTCCGTCGGATCAGTTAGGGATAGCCAGGGAGAGCAGGAAACTTGTATTTTCCAAACTCAAGCCTAGACACTATCCTCTCTGTCACCCTAGAACTTTCTGGTTTATTATTAAAAGAGATGTCGTTAACAAACCTTTAATTTTTCTAAATTAACATTTCCTCATTTAGGACAAATTCTATAAGTAAATTATTCCTAATTTACTTATTTCCCAATTACTCTTTTAATGTAAACTGTCAACATTTATTCTTATGGCCCATTTTCCCCTCTATATCATATTTATGCCTTTTGGTATGTAAACTATACCAATTAAGTGTCACTAACCATGATTTTGCTAAACCTAACATTTATTCCCAATTATGGCCAATCTCAAATTTATACCAATATACTTATTACGCCAAATTAGCTAATCCAATCCTGATTTAACATTCTAATTACAGTTCACGTCAAACTAGACTTATTATTCTAGTTCATAACTCATGTAAATGCTGGATTTACAAGTCAATACTAGATTCAAATTACACATCCTATAATTCATGTCAAATTTATCCAATTTGCATTTCTATGAACATGCCATAATACATGTTCCCAATTTATGCCAATTTCCAAGTTAAACTACGTTTTTAGTAAATTTCATATTTTGCCCAAACCGCATTCCCACTGTTCGTATAATCGTGACTCATTCTAGATTATAAATAAAGCTAGGTTCGTAGAAAATAGGGAATGAACCAAAGATGCTATGCAAAAGATAGACATACTAACTGGCATAAAAAGGGTTGAATAACGACGTCGGTTCAAGAACATCGGTAGACCTAACTTAATAGGTAAATTCCCAAGGTCTAAAACCAAGAATAGACAGAATAAAGACGTAGGTTCAAGAACATGGGTAGACCTAACTTAATAGGTAAATTCCCAAGGTCTAAAACCATAGAAAACCAAGAATAGACAGAATAGAAAAATCAGGTTTAGACCCAATTTCATAGTCACAAAACTTAAGCAACACTTTCCTAGTCAGGAATCATAGGTGTTTAGTCACAGTTGTCCTTGTTATGTCATAGGCAATAGTTTATGCTTTTCCTAATCAAAGGCATAGGCTGATGTTCACAGTCAAGAAAATAATTCTCATAGTCACAGTCATAGTCATAGGCAATATTCATAGTCATAGGCAATGTCCATAGTCATAGGCATATGGTCATAGTCATAGGCATATGGTTCTAAGGTCCATAGTTTCATAGTCACGGACTTATTTGTCCTCGAATCATAACAGTTCTTAATTAGGTTCAAGAGTATAGGCACTGATTCGAATAGAGAGAGATTTGGCATATTCTTTTATTCCTTTAATTTCATGTCACGAACAGAGAAAAACGTTCAAATCTAAAAATAACTGACTTACAGAGATTAGATTAGAATAGAAAGATGGCGTTGCTATGATTCGTAGAAAAACAGTCGTTGCAGTCGTTCGAATCTTCACTTGAATTCTAGCTTGAATCTCCTCTTTGAAAGTCTTTGAGCAGCACCTCCTCGTCTTGATTTATTTTATATATATTATTTTATTTTTAATTAAGAGGAGGAGAGGAAGCCATGTTCACTAAGAATCTTTGCAGCATAAGGGTAGAGAAGAATTGTGAATAGAGAAGGAGTCTAGGGCTGTTTATATAGTGTAGAAGTCAACGAATCTGGTCAGGATGGCGTCCGAATACAGAAGAACGAACCAGGTGCAGAAAACAGGAAAAAGTAGGGGGGGTCGACCCCCAGGTCGACTAGCCAGTCGACCTGGGTGCCCCAGGTCGACTACCCAGTCGACCTGGGTGCCTTGGGCGGGAAAATTCCCGCCCAGCCCAGCCTGGGTTTGTTTTCGAATTTGAATTCCTTTTTCTGCCCTGTTTTGAAATTTGAACTTCGCTGAATCTTCCGGAGGCCATATCTTCCTCATACGGACTCTGATTTACGCAAACTCGGACTCGTTTTCATGCAGAATTCCGAGATGAACGCAATGGCGCAGTCCGTTTCCCTTGATTTTGATTTTAACTTTTAATTCTGCCCTGATTTGTGAATCCTAGTGTTATAGAATTACGGGGTGTTACAGGGTGCCTCGATTCGTGAGTGGTGGATCGGGTCACGCCTCTCCATAAATCTGGTTTGTGGTCAATACCTCGGGTCGTCGCTCCAAACTTCTGGTGGTTCGGATGGTGCAGGAGCTCACGGTTCAATGCTTCTGGCTCAAGGAAGGCTGTTCGAATCGGAGAACTCCAGGTGTGGACGGATCAATTCATGGCATTGGTTCGGGCTCGTGGCCTCCTAGCGCGTGCGGTTCTGTTCAGGGATAGGGCGATCCGATCCGGTCTACTCCCTGTACAATTCCTACAACTTTCCAGCGACTGTTTTACGCCATATGACGGCGTTTTCGACCATTCTAACTTTGATAAGCAGTCACAAATCATGCCAAACAGTCATAGAAACATGTATAATCATCCACAAACAGTAAAACAACAATTTAACATGTTTATATTGATCAAACATACCCATAAACTCATATTTTCCCCTTAATCATGTTTAAGCATAACTAATGATATGATTAGAAAAACATGCCCTAATTAACCAAATTTTCTAACAGAGGCCTAAAATAATATTTAAGAATTTCTAAGCATTTTTCCATATATTTAACATGTATAATTTCGTTAATTAACACTAATCACCCTAACTAACTGTAATTAGTGTAAAAACAATGCGAATAACTCACCTTAGCCACAAATAAACTCAGATCTGAAACTTTTGGACAAAATGGTTCAGATTCCCAAACACTCCGTAGTAGCTCTACCTCGATTTTTATGCTAATCCGCTTTGATTTGATGTAGATTTGGCTTAATTAGCGATTAGAAGGTGATTTGGGGTGTTTTAGCAAGTGGAGACCATTGCTAGGGTTCAAAGTTTGTAAGTGGCGGCTAAGAAATGAAATAAAAACTAATTTACTAACTCATCTCAGCCCTCCCATAACCCTAATCCCGAAATAGGTTATGAGCCCTCTTGCTAATCACCCTAATTAGGCCCGGTTAAGCTATTTTTCACCTTCTAAACCTTGTTTCAGCCATATCCCCCAAACGGTGAGTCCGTTCGGCTAATGTGACCACTCTAGGGAAAGGTAAACCATCATTTGGATCTAATTGAAGTGGTTTCAGGTCAAAACTCCTTACCAATCAAAAGTTATGGCCAAAACAAGATCAGCTAGGTGCAAAACGATCATTTAAAAATCGGCAAAAATCATGAACATGAGAAATGACCCCAATAGTCGTCTCCCAAAGTTACATGACCATACGACTTCGTATGTGAAAGAAATAAATATTCTACGATCTCTTGGTGCGTAAAATGTGGGTCGTTACAATTTCCCTTATCATATCTAGCCCAAGCATCAATTTCGCTCATGTTTCCAACCAAAAAGAGGGTGCACTATATGGTCTTCCACATAGTGCTTCATACAAAACCATATCAATACATGATTTAGAGCTATTATTATAGGAAAACTCGACTAAATGAAGATGGTCATCCTATAATCTTCCGAAATCTAAAACATAAGCTCTAAAAAGGCTTCTAATATTCAGTTCACACCTTGTATTTTCCTATCAATCTACGAATGACATAACATACTCAATGCAGCTCACCTAAAGATTCTCGCAAACTCTTCCAAAATCCGCTAGTGAATCTACCTATCTGTCTGACTTACAAACTCAACTAACTTGGATGCCGTTATTGCTGACTTGACAGTAATAAATCTTGCATTTTGGGTCAAGCGAACAACAACTACCCAAATATATATATATATATATTGTCATATCCTTCCCTGGTTCTGGAGAATCCACAGACACTTTCTCCTATTTCCATGTAGGAACTTCTAAACGCTATAGCAGTCCGCTTGATCTCTTCTGCATAGATTTAAACAATTGGTAGTTCTTAAACTACAAGATGATATTGCAATATCCCTCTTCATATCTTTCCAGTATTAGGTTCTTTTTAAATCCTTATACATCTTTTTATCACCAGGATGAATAGTTGGTCTGGACTGATGGGATTCCCTCAAAACTTCATCTCTCAATCCATCTATATTTGGAAGAAACAATCTTCTATTCTTATAAAGTCAACTACCCCGATCAATTTCATAATTCTTCATTTCCTCATGCTACTCTCATCTCTAACCCTTCTATAATCTAAACAAGCATAACATCTAGCTTTTGGCTTGCTCTATTCCTTTTAATAAGGGAAACTCTGATATATATAAGTTTACTAACATCTCAAACAAATCTGATAGATAAATTTGCCAACATCTCAGGCTCCTACTCACAGTGAGGCCAAAAAAAATCCAGCTATACACCTTAGTTATTTCCATTCTGTGAACATAACCCCCAAAATAGCATGTCTTCTACTTAGCACATTTGCCGCTACGTTAACCTTCCCCGAAGTACATGCAATACTAAAATCATTGAAGTGAAAAACTCCAACCACTATTGTTGCCGAAGATTAAGATCCTTCTAGGAGAAAAGATACTTCAATGATTAATTATCCTTATACAGCTCAAATATAGTTCCTAGTAGATAATAACTCCACATATTCAAAGAGAACGCTATCTCTGCTAACCCCAAATTATGAGTTGGGTAATTCCTTTCATGCGGCTTCATTTTTTGCTAGAATATGCGAAAATTCTTCCTTTTTGCATCAACACAGGTCGTAAATCGGTATAGAAAATCATATCCTCATTTCCACTTGAATAATCAACATAGCTGTAACACCCCTAAGTCCTACATCGTGGAAGCCGGTGTGAAGTGGGTACTTATATAGTAGAGCCCATCTCTTACTAACGCCGAGGCCTTTTGAGGAACAAAACCCCACACCTATACGGTGGCTAAGTTGGGGACAATATCTTCCGTGAACGGAGATGCGGGTTGTTACAGTGGTATCAGAGCCAATACCCAGCCAGAATTGTGGCTCCTGTGTGGACCACAACGCCTGGGTGAGATGCTTGTGAGCCAACGGGGACGTTGGGCTCTGTAGGATGGGAGAATGTAACACCCCTAAGTCCTACATCGTGGAAGCCGGTGTGAAGTGGGTACTTATATAGTAGAGCCCATCTCTTACTAATGCCGAGGCCTCTTGAGGAACAAAACCCCACACCTATACGGTGGCTAAGTTGGGGACAATATCTTGCGTGAACGGAGATGCGGGTTGTTACAATAGGAATACTAGTCAAACTCTCCTTCAAGAACACAAAAGCATGCTCTCACTTAGCATCCCATATGAAGGTCTAATTCCTCTTCATTAAACAAGTCAATGGTGCAACCATCTTCAAGGAATCCTTCATGAAATGTTATAATATCCAGCTAAACCAAGAAAACTTCGAACATCTATAGCACTCCTCAGTCGATTCAATACTAGATTGTTGTTGCCTAGCCTTCCTTCGCAAAGTTCACTATTATTCCTTTTTCCGATAAAACATGAACCAAGAATATCTCTTCTTTTTTCCAGAAGTGACACTTAAAAAATTTAGCCCGAAGCGATGCTTTCTCAAAATTTCCAATACAATACTCAAATGCGTCTTATGTTCCTCCTCGGTCTTGGAGTATATCAAGATGTCATCTACGAAAACAAGCATGAACTTTTCAACTGATCTCTGAAAAATAGATTCATAATATCCATAAAATGTGTGGGTGCATTAGTCAAACCAAATGGCATCAACAACTAGCAAAAGAGTCCAGATGGTGTCCTAAAAGCAGTCTTCGATACGCTATCCTTTACCACTCTCAATTGGTGAAATCTCGTAGCAAAATCCATTTTAGAAAACATTTTGGCCATTTAAAGTTAATCAAACATGTCATCGATCCATGGAAGAGGATATTTATTTTTCTTGTTCCCTCTATTTATCTCACAATAATCCGCACACAATCTCAAAGATTCATCAGACTTGGTTGCAAAGACAATTATTGCACCCCATTAGGATAAGCTTCTTCGAGTGAATCCTTTCCTCAATAAATCGTCCACTTAAACATCCAACACTTGTTGTTCTTTAGACACCATCCACCTAAACACATCACTGTAGATCAGACTTCACTTGCTAAATCAATATGTAATTGTATTCCCTTTGCGGTGGAAGTCCTGTGACCTCAACATTAGAATAATCACTATCAATATGCACTGATAATGACCTATCCTCTAGAATCTCAAGCTAATATAAAAATTACTCGGTACCTCATCCTCGGATAGGCAGCTTGTCACAACAATTATCCCTTCCACATTCCCGATTATCACCTCGTGCTTCCCATAGTCCACTACAACTGCATATCTCTTTAGCCAGTGCAAACCCAAAATGATCCCAAATCCAGCGAAGTTCAAAACAAAATAATCACAAATAAAGAGCAATCATGACAAGATAATACTAGACCATGACAAGTCATGCATAGATTATTGGAACCTCTACTGGGTTAGTCATAATGAATGGTCTATCCACTAACTCAGGTTTCCAAACTAAGATGCATACTCACTCATTGCAGATAAAAAATGCGATCTCCAGTATCAAACAAAATACTAATAAAAATATCTTTAGTGGAAAGCATACCTTGCACAATAACAGTTTCCCCTTCTCTACAGCACTAGGATCCCTTGAAGTAGTAGGCACAACATTGAATGCATAAGCCTTCACAATTTGCCTACCTTTGACGACTCTAGACAATTTTTCCTCACATGCTTGTCTTATCTCGATTGAACAAAATCTTCTCAACCTTAGCATATTTACAATCCCTTAAGTAATGGCCTTTCTCGGGGCAATTAAAGCATGTAACTTCCCACTTAACTTTCTTTTGGACATATTTATTTTGATGTTGTTGCTTTCTTTTATCATTCTACTTCTTATTTCTACCCTATTGTTATGGATTTGATTCTCCTTTCTTATTACTGTAAGCACTGACATCAATCTTCTTCGGAAACATGCTTTCATGCCTAAGAGTCGTCTCAACCAACTTCTTGAACGGAATATCAATATGATTGACAATCTTCCTCAAGATACTCATCAAGGCCAGTGATAAACTTCTCATTCTTCCTCAAGAAATATCAATAAACGATATCCATATTAAGATTAAGTCTCGAATCAGCAACATACTCAGCTGCGGACTTATCACCTTGCTTCAACTCAAAAAAACTCTTAAGGAGAATAAACTTTTGAACCGTAGAAATGAACTAGCGTTCAAGCTTAGTCCTATATTATTTCCATGACTTATGGATTCTTGATGGTGACATCATTCCACCAATCCATAGCTCGACGCTGAAGTTTCCTTGTTGCAAGCTTGCTCTTCTATTCTAAGATCTCCAAAGATGCAAGTGTAGGTATCTAACTAATTCTGGACCTCAATAGATGATTCTATGCCAAAAAATCGCCTGGCACAAAGAGAGGAGTAGTCTTTAAACAATTTAGAGAAATCAACCTTAGATGAGCATAACCATCTATAGTCACTTTTAAATAGGTATTTTTCTCATATTTAATGCCATAATGGCCTCGAACATAGTAGGTTAATCAGGTGTAGCAAAGCCCGGTACACCACCTTCGCCACTTACTCCAGAACATAACTATTCCTAGTAGTTTTTCTTGTTTGTTGACTCATTATTTATCAAAAGAAAAAATGATTGTTCGATTCCAAAGAAAAGATGCAATAGTACTCAAGTACATGTGAATATTCTACATAATATGGTTATCATCCAAATCAATTACAATATGTTTGTCTTACATGTATACTCTCTAAATATTGGGTGAACAAAGCTCTAGTACCAAATGTAATGACTTCCCTATATCTCTTACGTAGAATAGCGAGAATGATGCATTGAAAATATGCCAGGTCAATATGGGACTATCCTCAAGGAAAATAAATCTAAATAGAAACTGTTGTATATCTCACGTTGTGTAAATAATATATAATAAGAAAATATAAAATATATAATTAGTGAAGCATAATAAAGAAGAAATCCCATCTCAATATAAACCATAGGGTATGATTGCGGAATATCGCACAAAATGTTAGAAATTTCCATATACATCCATGCCATATTAGAGATCCCTCTCGGGTTATATATCAATTAACCAGTGGAAAACTATTAGAAGATAAAATAATTATACCCCACTTCCATCTCTTCGTCGATCTGCATTCTTCTCATCATCCTGTTACTCAGTATACTCAACAACATCATTGATGAGCGTCCTAAGATAATAAGAGCAAACATAAATCCTTGAGTTAGAAAATAGTCGATGTGAGTGATAAATGACCATCAACATCTATATTGCAAAATATGGTACTATACAGTTCAGGTACCACCTAACCTATCCCTGCAACCAAAGTGTTATAATAACTAAATAAAATATGCTACTCTAATAACAGTAGAAACTGAAACTACACAGAATAGGAAAGAGGGATCTAAGTAGTCTCTTTCAGTTCTTTATTCCCCAATTCTCTGCTTTGCTTTAGTATCCTAAGGTAATAGCCTACTCAAAGAAACATAGCATCCATCATACAATTGTAACAACCCGAAAATCTGGGCCAGTTTAAAATTTTTATTTTGGCAAATTTGGCGAATTTTGATTATTTAAAATAGATCATTTTAAATAATATCGATGAGAAATTTATTTTGAATAGAATTCAACGTATATATTATACGCGTCGTCGTTAGAATATAAATATTTATTTTAAATTATAAAATAGAATTGAAAATGGCGCGGTAGTTCGATAATTCGATTTCAAACTTCAATTGAGTGTACCGGGTGCAAAACAATCCGGATTTTAGTAAAACCAAAAATAATGGAATCTAATAGTGAATATCTTTCCAACGAAGTTAACAAACTGAGATTTCACTTTATAAATGATAAGATATGTCCAGTTGAAAATTCTGAATAGTCGCTATGGAATTCAGGCCCTTAAAAATGGACATTTTGCAAATGACCTCGGATTTTGACGAAACCACTTTTGTTGGGTCCGTGATGTCGAGTAATTGCTAGGTTTCAAATTTCATAATTTTTCGAATCAATATGTGAGCGTGGCAAAGGAAAACGTGTTTTGACCATTTCAGTTGATTTTAATCGACTGGAAATTGGCCATTTTTCCAACGGTCTCAGAATTCGACGAAACTAGTTTTGTTAGGACCGTATCGTCAATACGAAGCTAGAAAATATTTTTCTGGAATTTTTCTAGTTAGTATGTGACCCCAGTAATTTGAAATGTACGTTTAAAATTCAATATAGTGATTTAAATGTAAATTTAACGAAAACTGATTGTAACAGCCGAATCAGCTTACGGTACATATCCCATTGTGTTCGGAATGGGGGTAAAACGCTATGGACGACAGTCGGTGGGTCTCGTTTCGACTTCGAAAGAAAAGTCAACTAAGGAGATTAAAATAAAGTAAAATAATAAAAATAAAATATAAAAAAATATAATATCTCTTCCTCTCCCTATTATACTCTGCCCCCCCCCCCTTCAGTTTCCTATTCGATCTGAAGATGGAAAAAAAAGAAAAAGGAAAAGAAAAAAAAAGGACGCTGATATCTCCGCTCTGCCACCAGTGGCGCTCCACCCAACGCCGTGTCCTCTCCCTCTACCCGATCTCCCTTCTTCGCGACCTCCGCTCTACAGCCCCACCGCCGAAGGACAACGCGCATCATCCAAACCCCCCCAGCCTGAAGTAAACCACCGCACCCCGAACCGCTCCCCCGTTCGAAACCCCCCCACGACGAGGAGCAGCCGCAAGCCCCTCCGACCCCTCCAGCACCGCGACTCCTTGTCGAACCCTAGCCCCAGATCCACCGCGAGACCCCCCCCTTCAACAGTCGATGTAAGTTTATTTTAATTATTTCCTTATTGTATTTATATTGATAATCTAATTTGTTTTTAAAGTATTTAAAACTGATTTTAAAAAAGGTATTTAAAACTGATTTTAAAAAAGGTATTTAAAACTGATTTTAAAAAAGGTATTTAAAACTGATTTTAAAAAAGGTATTTAAAACTGATTTTAAAAAGGTATTTAAAACTGATTTTAAAAAGGTATTTAAAACTGATTAGAAAAAGGTTAAAACTTTAAATAGAAAATATAAATTTGAAATGATTTTTAAATATAAAAATTAGCATTGTTGAAAATATATCTATCTCACAAAGTTGTGAATATGTATATATCACAAGGTTTTGAAAATATATGGGAATGTTTTAAAAATAAAAATTCGATTTTTATATATTGAACTTTGAAATAAAAATTCGATTTTTATATATTGAACTTTGAAATAAAAATTCGATTTTTATATATTGAACTTTGAAATAAAAATTTGATTTTTATATATTGAACTTTGAAATAAAAATTCGATTTTTATATATTGAACTTTGAAATAAAAATTCGATTTTTATATATTGAACTTTGAAATAAAAATTCGATTTTTATATATATAGTGGCCTTGGGCAACGAAGGTGACAAAAAGGCGAAACGACGAAGACTTCTGCAAATGAAGAGCCGTGGAGCTTGGATAGCTATTTGTGAGAATTTCTCACCTTTCAATTTCTTTTTCTAGTTATATATATACTAGGATGCAGACGGTGCTTAGTAGCACCCGACACAATCGTCCACAGACCATGGACTTGTTTGTTTGACTGTTTGGTGATTGATTGCGATATTGGTTTGAATGTGGTTTGTGGTGTGAAAAATCGAATCGATAAATTGGTTAGGATTAGACGTGCGCCGTTATAAGGCGAAGGAGTAAGGCTAGGTTAGACTCTTACTCCAAATTTTGTGGTTTGCATAACGAATTGATTTGATTGATGTGTGAATGGCGTGGGCCTTCACTAGACCGGGGATAAGGCTAGGCCTCGTCCCGTTTCTAGTATCGTGCCGTTATGCCGCCGAAATTTTCTAAAATATGTTAGAAAATAAAAATATCATTTTATTGTGTAAATGAATTGAATAGAAATTCATAGGTTGAAATAAAATGTTTTATCGTTAAAAATATAATTTTTAACGTGAAGTGAATAAAATATTCATTTATAAACCGGACGGTTTGTTTATGCACACCTATTTGAATGACATTGATTGGGACGATAAATTTTACACATCGCCCAACTGCACGAATAAAATATTTGTTTGATTGTTTGAAACCCCACACGGGTGTTGGGATGAAATTTGAAGTTCACTCATCCTGATTGATTAAATATGTCGATCGATTGATTGACCGGCTGTTATAAGCGTTGAATATCTATATTTGATGCTTTTACAGTGTAGTGCACTTTGGTTGATGGTTGATTATTTTCAATGTTATTATATACATGTGTTGTATGAAAATCCATATAATTAACTTTATATGGTAATTGATTGGGCCTCATTCCAATCGTGAAAATAAAGAATATTTTGATAATAGGAAATATTTGAAATAGAATATTTGAAAATAGAAATATGTGAAGCCGTGATGATTAGATTGACGCCATTTTGACGTGAACGATATTTATATCGATTTTATAACGATTTCGAAATGAATTGAATTGAAAACGATTTCGAAATGAATTGAATTGAAAACGATTTCGAAATGAATTGAATTGAAAACGATTTCGAAATGAATTGAATTGAAAACGATTTCGAAATGAATTGAATTGAAAACGATTTCGAAATGAATTGAATTGAAAACGATTTCGAAATGAATTGAATTGAAATTTGAATTGAATAGAAATGAATTTTGAAACGAATTTATAAAGAAGAATTCAATTTTGATTTGAATTGAAAAGGAAGTTGAAATTGCTTTTGAAACGAATTTAAAACTATTTATATAATTCGTTTTAAATAGAAATCGACGAAGTATATATTATATATATTATATATATAATATAATGGCCTGAATAGAACGCGCCGCGCCGCGGCAGTTCGTGAATTTCGACCATTTATTTCAAACGGACATTACGGGAGATCCGACCGTCGGATTCTCCTAAAACCGGAACCGTTGGGTTCGTATCGAAAAGAGCTTTCTAACGAATGTGATAAATTAGAAATCTAACGGTTGGATTTGGAATTATGTCCAAATCAAATTTGAAAAAGGTCGCTATAAGTGCAGTTCGATGGCCGTTGATGGAAATCGACTGTACGGGCCTTGATAAAATTATTAAAAATAGTAATAAATTGTGTAAAATCATAAGAAATGATTTAGAAAGAATTAGGATGAAAAAACTCCATATTTGAAAAGATAAAAATAGATTCTTATCGAAATGAACTAGTTTTGAACTAGAAATATAATTCTATTTATTTTTAAATAAATAAATTGAATTTGAAAAGGGTTTTAAAAATAACCAGAATTTCCAATGATTGCATTGGAGTGGATTTGAATCGAAATTGTCTTCGGAATATTTCGATGTTGGAATTCGTGATTATGCGGATGTTGTTACGGAAATTTGAAAGATATATATCTATATCGTTATTTCCAATACGATATTTGTTAGTCGTGGAATTTGATATTGAATATAAGCCGATATATTTTCTATTCAGAGCCTTGTATTGAATATCAAATGCGATTTGGGTTTGTCGTGAATGGTGTCTTCACTAACACTGTTCTTGAACCCAGTTGAGAAAAGATTAAATCTTTTTATTTAGATTTAATGAAGTGTACCAATTAAATGATATTTAATTGGAATTAAATTGATACTGATTTTTGGGTTTATCGTGAACAGTGTTTTAAACAACACTCGTTCTTTAACCTGATAATTAATGAATGTGATTTTGGGTTTATCGTGAACTGTGTTTTTAAATGACACGGATTCTTTAACCCAGTCGAAGATTAAAACTAAGTGGAGTTTTAATGAATCTTTAATTAGATTGAAATGATCGAAAATGGAGTATCACCAGTTTTGCTCCAGGCGATAGTTAAATCTTTAATTAGATTTGAACGTGAAATGGTAATTGAATTTACCGATAACACTGTGGTGTTAGATATGAAGTATTCACAGTTTTACTTCATGGGATGAATAGGTTGGGATTGGGAAATTATAACAAATGATTACTTCGGTAAGGTTCGCTAATCCCGACTAGTTTGAATTGATATTCAAAAGTTGATTAAAGAATAAATTCAAGAATTTATCTTTGATAAAATTAATGGGAACCTTTCCCTATGAATGTGAAATTAGAAACTAACTGTCGGTTAGCTAAGTAGAATGGTTTTCTGGATATTGATCTGATGTTGGTTTCGGCCTTCGGGGTTAATATTTGGGGAATTATTCTCTTGATTAATTTACGGTTAGTGACTGATGGATTGGAATGAGGCGTATGTTGTGTTTGTGTAACACTTATTTAAAATATACGCAAGTTATTCGGGAAGACCGGGTTTATCCCATTCTGAATAACTGATACGACGATAAGTCGAAGATGAAGACGATGGTCGAAGACCGGAAGTCTTCACGTCGTTTGGGTGATAACTGATGATCTTGATTGGGCTGTACACCCAAGAAGATGGAAACAGTTGGTGATCGTCCAGACGTACTTGGAGATCGATGGATATGCGGGGTACTAGGTGCCTCCGGTTTCGTTCAGACCCAGAACGGACTTGTAAATGGACTGTGTGTCTGACATTGGATTTTAGTCTATACTGTTGATTTCTATTAAATATATATCTGTTTGGCGGCGGAGAATTTATTCTCTTGCTTAACGCCCTTCTCTGAGACGTACGAGCTCAGGGGTTATATATTGATGGATATCAAACGCATGGAGTGAATTGCCTGTGTGGCATGCCTAAGTGGCAATTGATCGAGGCTTCTGTTGAAAAGCAAAGTCTTGTGGTTGATGATCGAAGCACGGCCTTTGTGGCATAGCTTCGTGTAACGTTGGATTCGCGAGTTTCACACCCGGTATGAATCAAAAACGGGAGACGGACCTCAGGGAGGGCATGCGTTTCTTTCTAGTTAGAAGTGGCGTCAGTGGTTTTACACGCCCTGACGAGTTTGACTTATGTGGTTGTTGCTGTTGCGAGGCGCCTCGGATTGATCGGTCGTTCTTGAACCGATGGAGTCATTCGTTGGCTCATTAACACCCCAAAGGGTGGGGAAACGCAGTGTTCAGGGTTTAAGTTTAATCCACATCGGTGGACCGGCCCTGTCGCTCCAAGGGACGATGCGTTCTGTTCCTGAGACACGGGCTAGAGCGTCTCGAATCGGTTGAGGACTATCTTTTGCCTCGGTTCATAGACGGAAATCCAATTTCCAAATACGTGACATTTGCGGTTTTATTTGTAGAACCTAGTATGGTGACATAGTGGGATGGGGCACTCATGCCGCCTATGATTGATATTTATGATTTGAAGTTGTTTTATACGCTATGCACTTATTATAGTATCAAATGATTTGTTTTAAACGTATCAAGCATGCTTTGGTTGTTATAAGGTAAAAACCCTATCCTCCGGCTTGCGTTGCATTGTGTGATGGGACCTGGGTCTTATAACAGCTTCATTTTTCTTTATTTAGCATTGCGCTGTTTGTTTTATGCACTGGTATTCTTGGGAGGAAACCCGTTCCGTGTTATACGGCGTGGTCCCTTGATTTACCGAACTTTAAAATAAAGAATTATAACTGTTTTAGTTCTCACACCAGTCCCATGACTGACCTGGAGTTTATTGTTTTAACCTAAACTCTGGGTGCCCCTATTTTGACACGGGCAGCTAGTAGTTTTGGTTTTGCAGACTTATATTCACAGGATCCTGGTTTACAGCTGGAACGATATCCGGAAAGCTTTGTATCCGTATATCTCTTCTAATTGTGTATTGTATTATTTTCCGCTGCTATGTATTTAAATGTAATTTAAATCTCTGATATTTCTGTGTAATATTTATTTATACTCTGTATATTCTTGTAATCTGATGCATTGTTGTAATATACAATGAAACGTTCTTCTGTATGCGTTCTGTTGTGTCCTGTTCTCGAACTATCCGTCGCTTTCCTTTACGGGGAAGTTGCGGGTCTTTACACGTGGTATCAGAGCTTTGGTTTACAAAGCTAGAGAACAAGACACATTAGAACCATACGAAAGAATTCATCAGATATTGGATTAGTAATATCCAATGGGAATGACTCGTTAGAGATGGGATCAGTAGTATCCTAGAACGAGTGTGAAGAGTATATTTTTAAAAAGTGAAAACAAATTTTGTTTTGAAAGTTTAAATCAATTATTCGTATTTGATTATTTATTTATATTGATGTGGACAATCCAGTATATATAGATTTTGCGTATACGTCTGATCCGCGTGTATTCGAAGTTTTAATATATTGGATAGATATAGAGTCGCACTCTAGTCGCCCGGACATGGTCCTGGTGATGAAGTATACCATCACCAGCATTTATTTTCGAGTAACGAAAGTGTGATATCTATATATTTCCATTAGACTGGTGTGAGAACTAAATCTTATATAGCTAGAATACATTGTTGTGATTTGGCATCAAAAACATGATTTTTGTATATGTATCAAAATTATGAATTTGAAACGTTAAATTCACTAATTGATTGATGATTGTGTTGTTTGTTCATTTGTTTGCTAATTTTGAACCATTATGCCTAATTTGATCGAATATTGAATTGTATTGAAAATTGGTCGCATTTGCTTGCATATACATGTATATACATTGAACAGGTCATAGCAAGGAGGCTAGAGCAGAGAATAAAATTTGTTTGCCCGACAAATAGGTACATGTTTACTACATAATTTACTGTTTTGTTTGGGTGATGATGATTTTATGAGCCTATTGGCTAGCCGCTTGGCTTTTTCTTTTTCTTTTTGAGATCTGAAGGACCGGGGAAGCTATTTGAAATTCCCCGATGCTCCCGGTGCAGGGGAGGTTATGGCGAAATTTTTCGAAAATTTAGGGAGTTAGCCAAATTTTTGAAATTTTAGAAAATTCTCAGAAACTGAAAAGTTAGAGAATGGAAGCCTGATCGAGCGTAGAGTTTATTAATCAAACCACTTTCGACTTTGTTCCTTTTCGGGGACGAAAAGTTTTAAGTGGGGGAGATTGTAACAACCCGAAAATCTGGGCCAGTTTAAAATTTTTATTTTGGCAAATTTGGCGAATTTTGATTATTTAAAATAGATCATTTTAAATAATATCGATGAGAAATTTATTTTGAATAGAATTCAACGTATATATTATACGCGTCGTCGTTAGAATATAAATATTTATTTTAAATTATAAAATAGAATTGAAAATGGCGCGGTAGTTCGATAATTCGATTTCAAACTTCAATTGAGTGTACCGGGTGCAAAACAATCCGGATTTTAGTAAAACCAAAAATAATGGAATCTAATAGTGAATATCTTTCCAACGAAGTTAACAAACTGAGATTTCACTTTATAAATGATAAGATATGTCCAGTTGAAAATTCTGAATAGTCGCTATGGAATTCAGGCCCTTAAAAATGGACATTTTGCAAATGACCTCGGATTTTGACGAAACCACTTTTGTTGGGTCCGTGATGTCGAGTAATTGCTAGGTTTCAAATTTCATAATTTTTCGAATCAATATGTGAGCGTGGCAAAAGGAAAACGTGTTTTGACCATTTCAGTTGATTTTAATCGACTGGAAATTGGCCATTTTTCCAACGGTCTCAGAATTCGACGAAACTAGTTTTGTTAGGACCGTATCGTCAATACGAAGCTAGAAAATATTTTTCTGGAATTTTTCTAGTTAGTATGTGACCCCAGTAATTTGAAATGTACGTTTAAAATTCAATATAGTGATTTAAATGTAAATTTAACGAAAACTGATTGTAACAGCCGAATCAGCTTACGGTACATATCCCATTGTGTTCGGAATGGGGGTAAAACGCTATGGACGACAGTCGGTGGGTCTCGTTTCGACTTCGAAAGAAAAGTCAACTAAGGAGATTAAAATAAAGTAAAATAATAAAAATAAAATATAAAAAAAATATAATATCTCTTCCTCTCCCTATTATACTCTGGCCCCCCCCCCCTTCAGTTTCCTATTCGATCTGAAGATGGAAAAAAAGAAATAAAAAAAAAAAACGGACGCTGATATCTCCGCTCTGCCACCAGTGGCGCTCCACCCAACGCCGTGTCCTCCCCCTCTACCCGATCTCCCTTCTTCGCGACCTCCGCTCTACAGCCCCACCGCCGAAGGACAACGCGCATCATCCAAACCCCCCCAGCCTGAAGTAAACCACCGCACCCCGAACCGCTCCCCCGTTCGAAACCCCCCCACGACGAGGAGCAGCCGCAAGCCCCTCCGACCCCTCCAGCACCGCGACTCCTTGTCGAACCCTAGCCCCAGATCCACCGCGAGACCCCCCCCCCCTTCAACAGTCGATGTAAGTTTATTTTAATTATTTCCTTATTGTATTTATATTGATAATCTGATTTGTTTTTAAAGTATTTAAAACTGATTTAAAAAAAGGTATTTAAAACTGATTTTTAAAAAGGTATTTAAAACTGATTTTAAAAAAGGTATTTAAAACTGATTTTAAAAAGGTATTTAAAACTGATTTTAAAAAGGTATTTAAAACTGATTAGAAAAAGGTTAAAACTTTAAATAGAAAATATAAATTTGAAATGATTTTTAAATATAAAAATTAGCATTGTTGAAAATATATCTATCTCACAAAGTTGTGAATATGTATATATCACAAGGTTTTGAAAATATATGGGAATGTTTTAAAAATAAAAATTCGATTTTTATATATTGAACTTTGAAATAAAAATTCGATTTTTATATATTGAACTTTGAAATAAAAATTCGATTTTTATATATTGAACTTTGAAATAAAAATTCGATTTTTATATATTGAACTTTGAAATAAAAATTCGATTTTTATATATTGAACTTTGAAATAAAAATTCGATTTTTATATATATAGTGGCCTTGGGCAACGAAGGTGACAAAAAGGCGAAACGACGAAGACTTCTGCAAATGAAGAGCCGTGGAGCTTGGATAGCTATTTGTGAGAATTTCTCACCTTTCAATTTCTTTTTCTAGTTATATATATACTAGGATGCAGACGGTGCTTAGTAGCACCCGACACAATCGTCCACAGACCATGGACTTGTTTGTTTGACTGTTTGGTGATTGATTGCGATATTGGTTTGAATGTGGTTTGTGGTGTGAAAAATCGAATCGATAAATTGGTTAGGATTAGACGTGCGCCGTTATAAGGCGAAGGAGTAAGGCTAGGTTAGACTCTTACTCCAAATTTTGTGGTTTGCATAACGAATTGATTTGATTGATGTGTGAATGGCGTGGGCCTTCACTAGACCGGGGATAAGGCTAGGCCTCGTCCCGTTTCTAGTATCGTGCCGTTATGCCGCCGAAATTTTCTAAAATATGTTAGAAAATAAAAATATCATTTTATTGTGTAAATGAATTGAATAGAAATTCATAGGTTGAAATAAAATGTTTTATCGTTAAAAATATAATTTTTAACGTGAAGTGAATAAAATATTCATTTATAAACCGGACGGTTTGTTTATGCACACCTATTTGAATGACATTGATTGGGACGATAAATTTTACACATCGCCCAACTGCACGAATAAAATATTTGTTTGATTGTTTGAAACCCCACACGGGTGTTGGGATGAAATTTGAAGTTCACTCATCCTGATTGATTAAATATGTCGATCGATTGATTGATAGGCTGTTATAAGCGTTGAATATCTATATTTGATGCTTTTACAGTGTAGTGCACTTTGGTTGATGGTTGATTATTTTCAATGTTATTATATACATGTGTTGTATGAAAATCCATATAATTAACTTTATATGGTAATTGATTGGGCCTCATTCCAATCGTGAAAATAAAGAATATTTTGATAATAGGAAATATTTGAAATAGAATATTTGAAAATAGAAATATGTGAAGCCGTGATGATTAGATTGACGCCATTTTGACGTGAACGATATTTATATCGATTTTATAACGATTTCGAAATGAATTGAATTGAAAACGATTTCGAAATGAATTGAATTGAAAACGATTTCGAAATGAATTGAATTGAAAACGATTTCGAAATGAATTGAATTGAAAACGATTTCGAAATGAATTGAATTGAAAACGATTTCGAAATGAATTGAATTGAAATTTGAATTGAATAGAAATGAATTTTGAAACGAATTTATAAAGAAGAATTCAATTTTGATTTGAATTGAAAAGGAAGTTGAAATTGCTTTTGAAACGAATTTAAAACTATTTATATAATTCGTTTTAAATAGAAATCGACGAAGTATATATTATATATATTATATATATAATATAATGGCCTGAATAGAACGCGCCGCGCCGCGGCAGTTCGTGAATTTCGACCATTTATTTCAAACGGACATTACGGGAGATCCGACCGTCGGATTCTCCTAAAACCGGAACCGTTGGGTTCGTATCGAAAAGAGCTTTCTAACGAATGTGATAAATTAGAAATCTAACGGTTGGATTTGGAATTATGTCCAAATCAAATTTGAAAAAGGTCGCTATAAGTGCAGTTCGATGGCCGTTGATGGAAATCGACTGTACGGGCCTTGATAAAATTATTAAAAATAGTAATAAATTGTGTAAAATCATAAGAAATGATTTAGAAAGAATTGGGATGAAAAAACTCCATATTTGAAAAGATAAAAATAGATTCTTATCGAAATGAACTAGTTTTGAACTAGAAATATAATTCTATTTATTTTTAAATAAATAAATTGAATTTGAAAAGGGTTTTAAAAATAACCAGAATTTCCAATGATTGCATTGGAGTGGATTTGAATCGAAATTGTCTTCGGAATATTTCGATGTTGGAATTCGTGATTATGCGGATGTTATTACGGAAATTTGAAAGATATATATCTATATCGTTATTTCCAATACGATATTTGTTAGTCGTGGAATTTGATATTGAATATAAGCCGATATATTTTCTATTCAGAGCCTTGTATTGAATATCAAATGTGATTTGGGTTTGTCGTGAATGGTGTCTTCACTAACACTGTTCTTGAACCCAGTTGAGAAAAGATTAAATCTTTTTATTTAGATTTAATGAAGTGTACCAATTAAATGATATTTAATTGGAATTAAATTGATATTGATTTTTGGGTTTATCGTGAACAGTGTTTTAAACAACACTCGTTCTTTAACCTGATAATTAATGAATGTGATTTTGGGTTTATCGTGAACTGTGTTTTTAAATGACACGGATTCTTTAACCCAGTCGAAGATTAAAACTAAGTGGAGTTTTAATGAATCTTTAATTAGATTGAAATGATCGAAAATGGAGTATCACCAGTTTTGCTCCAGGCGATAGTTAAATCTTTAATTAGATTTGAACGTGAAATGGTAATTGAATTTACCGATAACACTGTGGTGTTAGATATGAAGTATTCACAGTTTTACTTCATGGGATGAATAGGTTGGGATTGGGAAATTATAACAAATGATTACTTCGGTAAGGTTCGCTAATCCCGACTAGTTTGAATTGATATTCAAAAGTTGATTAAAGAATAAATTCAAGAATTTATCTTTGATAAAATTAATGGGAACCTTTCCCTATGAATGTGAAATTAGAAACTAACTGTCGGTTAGCTAAGTAGAATGGTTTTCTGGATATTGATCTGATGTTGGTTTCGGCCTTCGGGGTTAATATTTGGGGAATTATTCTCTTGATTAATTTACGGTTAGTGACTGATGGATTGGAATGAGGCGTATGTTGTGTTTGTGTAACACTTATTTAAAATATACGCGAGTTATTCGGGAAGACCGGGTTTATCCCATTCTGAATAACTGATACGACGATAAGTCGAAGATGAAGACGATGGTCGAAGACCGGAAGTCTTCACGTCGTTTGGGTGATAACTGATGATCTTGATTGGGTTGTACACCCAAGAAGATGGAAACAGTTGGTGATCGTCCAGACGTACTTGGAGATCGATGGATATGCGGGGTACTAGGTGCCTCCGGTTTCGTTCAGACCCAGAACGGACTTGTAAATGGACTGTGTGTCTGACATTGGATTTTAGTCTATGCGGTTGATTTCTATTAAATATATATCTGTTTGGCGGCGGAGAATTTATTCTCTTGCTTAACGCCCTTCTCTGAGACGTACGAGCTCAGGGGTTATATATTGATGGATATCAAACGCATGGAGTGAATTGCCTGTGTGGCATGCCTAAGTGGCAATTGATCGAGGCTTCTGTTGAAAAGCAAAGTCTTGTGGTTGATGATCGAAGCACGTCCTTTGTGGCGTAGCTTCGTGTAACGTTGGATTCGCGAGTTTCACACCCGGTATGAATCAAAAATGGGAGACGGACCTCAGGGAGGGCATGCGTTTCTTTCTAGTTAGAAGTGGCGTCAGTGGTTTTACACGCCCTGACGAGTTTGACTTATGTGGTTGTTGCTGTTGCGAGGCGCCTCGGATTGATCGGTCGTTCTCGAACCGATGGAGTCATTCGTTGGTTCATTGACACCCCAAAGGGTGGGGAAACGCAGTGTTCAGGGTTTAAGTTTAATCCACATCGGTGGACCGGCCCTGTCGCTCCAAGGGACGATGCGTTCTGTTCCTGAGACACGGGCTAGAGCGTCTCGAATCAGTTGAGGACTATCTTTTGCCTCGGTTCATAGACGGAAATCCAATTTCCAAATACGTGACATTTGCGGTTTTATTTGTAGAACCTAGTATGGTGACATAGTGGGATGGGGCACTCATGCCGCCTATGATTGATATTTATGATTTGAAGTTGTTTTATACGCTATGCACTTATTATAGTATCAAATGATTTGTTTTAAACGTATCAAGCATGCTTTGGCTGTTATAAGGTAAAAACCCTATCCTCCGGCTTGCGTTGCATTGTGTGATGGGACCTGGGTCTTATAACAGCTTCATTTTTCTTTATTTAGCATTGCGCTGTTTGTTTTATGCACTGGTATTCTTGGGAGGAAACCCGTTCCGTGTTATATGGCGTGGTCCCTTGATTTACCGAACTTTAAAATAAAGAATTATAACTGTTTTAGTTCTCACACCAGTCCCATGACTGACCTGGAGTTTATTGTTTTAACCTAAACTCTGGGTGCCCCTATTTTGACACGGGCAGCTAGTAGTTTTGGTTTTGCAGACTTATATTCACAGGATCCTGGTTTACAGCTGGAACGATATCCGGAAAGCTTTGTATCCATATATCTCTTCTAATTGTGTATTGTATTATTTTCCGCTGCTATGTATTTAAATGTAATTTAAATCTATGATATTTCTGTGTAATATTTATTTATACTCTGTATATTCTTGTAATATGATGCATTGTTGTAATATACAATGAAACGTTCTTCTGTTTGCGTTCTGTTGTGTCCTGTTCTCGAACTATCCGTCGCTTTCCTTTACGGGGAAGTTGCGGGTCTTTACAACAATGCCCTAGCTTTACCTTCTAAAGACTTCAATACATTTATAACTCATATTACCATCCTCACTTATACCAGAGGCTAAAGGAAAACCATGTTTCTAGTTGGAGTACAACACTTCCCAAGTTCTTTTGTCCTATCAAGACAACTAGACCGCTTCACAAGTGATCTAGGGTGCATGACCATCGCTACTAATCTTAATGGGTGTCGCCATGATACCTCTGCTTTGAGTCTGCAATTAGAACACTCGAAGCTATCAATGATTTCTTAGCAAACCCAAATAAAAATGCCATCCATAACTCCATCCTAAGGCCAGTGTCCTACTAAAACTAGTCCATTACCCCGTATCCTCATTCCGTGCTGATTTGACTATCACATACTCCTTCTATCTCTCTCGTCCGAGTTCATGATCAAAGAACCAAAGCTTCAACGGCCCATAACCTCCACCTCGTAGAAGCAATCAATGAATACCAAGTTCCAGCAACATCTTGAAGAAGCCCTCTTTCTTCAAAAAGGATCATCCCACCATTAATGCTCCCTGATTGAATGGTATTGATCAATATCCAATGGGTTACCATAGCTAAATTTTTCTATATCTTCCAAAGGATCCTCCTTATGTCTCTTAGTAGTGCTTCCTCTAGTCAAGTCATTTGCATGTAGCTAACTCCAAAATTTTCCAAACCTTCACATGGCCTCTATATGGTTCCACAATGCCACTAGAGAAGTCGCAGCACTCCATGACCCATCTACATGGCTTAAGATTGCCTAATGGATTGGTACTGATATTTAAACTTACCATAAATTTGCTCCAAATTTCTTATGTGCCTTATCACCACCCTTCAAGGCCTATTCACAAAGTTCCATGCGAACCGATGAACTTTGATCTCGGTATGCTTTGATCTTCATCCAAAGTCCTAATTTAGGCATACTCTAACAACCAAATCAAGCATAACATGCAGATTAAACATTCAAACAGCTATTACAACCAATTTCAGTCATATACAAACATACAATCACATACAAACTGGAACCTATCGATTACAATCATAGATCTAAAACAAATTTAGGCTAATTACTCAATAATTACATTGGATCCAACAAATTAATTAACATATGCCATAGTTAGGTTATCCTAGGATTTCAAGATCTAAAATTAACATGGATAATCGGGTTTTAAGGTCAAATTAACACAGGGATGATAAAAATATCTAATTACAACATATAATATAATGTAGACATGTGAGAGATCACTATCACTCACCAGAACCTTCAATCTAATAAATTTAAATATAGATCCAAAGTGGACAAGATGAGCATGTAGAATTCAATGAATGGATGAGGAGATCTAATCTTCCCATGGTAATCTAACCTCTAGATGTTGAATAAAGATGCAAATAGAAATTTGACAGATGAGAATTAGTGTGAACTAGAGTAGATTATAGTCCAAACCTAATTATAGAATGAGGGGAAAATCTTCTAATCTCTCCATACATCCTTATTTATGATTGAGGATGATTAAACTAATGGGCTTGCTAACCTCAAACCATTAGCATTACTCTGATTCTACCCAATAGTATTACAAAGTTAAAACTACAATTTCTCTCAAACCGCTGAACCGTTTTCTTAATGTGACCACTTTATGGAATGACTAACCAACGAGAGAGCATCTAATTCAGTCTTTATCGTGAGTAACGGATGAAATATGGCTTTCGAGGGGTAAAATGGTCACAAAAAAATCAAAAAAAAATCACAAATATGTAAGACATCCCCATGAAACACATACCGATAAATTAGAATGATATGAACACTTATGAATTAAATAGAATTATTTTACGATCCTACAATACATCAAAATACGTATTATTACACCAATCCATGTAAAGTAATAAGTATCAATCCAATGAGGTTGCATGAAGGTGGTTTCTAGTTGTTGAGATCTATTTCTTTGTCAATTTTGATCTACTTACGGTCTTGGTTTTGGATTTCAGATGTTTCAGCTCCTGTATTTTTTTCTGATCTTTTAGAGAAAAGCTACAATCACTTCCTCCTACCTTGGTAACACATCATATTGCTTTGCCATCCTAGCGTGCATCTAATCGGTCATGGCATGAATCTCCTCCCTAATAATGTAAAATAGACGGATTGGTTTCTTTAAAGGAAATCTCATAACTTCCTCTTTGTCCAATTCCTTGAATGATAGTCCTTCTTGTTCAGGCATTTTTTATCCTTATATAGCTCTTCTCTAACACACTGTAAACTAGTAGTCCATAGTTCGATCTTGCACAGGGGCTCTAAGACGTTTATGTCATTTTTGGCACAACAATCAAATTAAATTAGTTCAAAAACAATCAAATTAAAGATATATCACCCAAGTTCCTAATCTAAACATAAAATATATCAAAGAAAAAATAAACAAAGAGTAAAAATTAAAATAGTAAGAGCAGAGGCAAAAATATTATAATGGTTATGCCATTCTCCAACCTTCATTCACTTCGAAGGAACTCTTATATTATATTATAGATGGATTACAGTTATAGATAGGTCAATCTCAAAACCAAAAAATTGTACAACTTCCTCAAAATGTCAAGAAAAGAACCTTTTATATGTAGAAGATGGTGTATTTATAAATTCTATCTCATCAGACTGGCTTGAAAATTTGTGAGGAAGCTCAAAAGTTGAAGCACCACGTCTTCCAAAAAAATGAATTGGATCATATGCCACAAGTGATTGGATCAGTACCGATTCATATTGTGATTAACACCGATCTGATGGAACATCAATTTGAGGTGCGTAATGCATACAGTAGGTCCCTAATGACATTCTCATCAGGTCTTCATGCCTTCTCCTCTGAGTCTCCTAGGTATTTTTTTGCTATTGAGTGGCCTTAAATAAAGCTAAAGGGTATGTTCATTTCTTTGAGTGTATATCAAACTAATGCCTAGGTGAGGTCTAAATCTATACTTAGCTAGTTTCTAAGTGCCATATAAATGTGAACATTTGACCTTAAATTTTTGTCCCTATATGTAGTCGTTTTCTAAGCTAGTAGATCATCATTTTGGACTTCCTCTCTTAATGGAGAAAAGTACCAACTATCCAAATCTGGCTTGTAATGTCCTTGGAGAAAGCAAGGTAAACAATGATTTAAATACATTGTTAAATCAGAATATGCAAAGAATTACTATTATTTTGAAAAATGATTAATTCAATAATTTTTTACACTACAAGAACAACAGTGATTCCCAATGGTTATTATCTGTTGTCGGTCGTTGAAAAGCCATTGATAGCCATTGGAAACTCCGTTTATACGAGAATTTATTTTCATAACGATTTCCAACAGCGTCTAGGGGTATTTCCAATGGAAATCAACTACAAATTTGGAGATATGGCATATCCCGTTAACAATATAGCCATTGAAAGTCATTAGAAACTGTTGGAAATTATCGTTACTAGCTGTTGGAAGTTGTTGGTTTGTCGTGACCAGTAAGCAGTTGACAACCATTACTAACTATTAAAAATCTTAGTAATTTTTTACTATGATCATACATGCTGCCTTCCATCCACACAAATAAATCAATAACCATAACAGCTCCATTTCGAGCATGTATATAACAATAATAACTGCGTATATAGCTAAACATAATATTCAAGTCAAAAATACACATTTAATCCAATATACACAACATAATCAACATAAATAACTAAAACCATCTTCAAACCAACATACAACAACATTAAACATCAAACAACATCCAAAATCCAAAAACGTACCCAAATCCATATTAAATAATGTACAACCATCAAATTTACCAACCACATCCTTATGCACTCTAAGCATATATATACATCTAGAAAACCTTAATAAAATGTACCTTTCATCGTACATCATCCCCTCTAGAACCACCAGACGAAGTGAACCTCCCATGCATCTCTATGAACACTGTCAAGCGCTTGTTCAGCTGCTCTATTTGCACCTTACGTCGACGATCGCGCTCCTCAAGCTCGACAAACTGGCTTGTAGCTATGCAATTTCTGCTTTGTCCTAAGCCATCTAATACGCCTTCTAAGATACCTTAACATTCAAACAAAAATAGGTTGTCATAATGCCTCCAACATCGTAAATGTAATTTACATAACTTTAATAAGGAATTACAGCTTGATTCTCAAACCAATAGCACTTGTTGCGGGTTGGGGGATCCATGTCAGACTCATAAATGGCATCCTCCTCATTAGTAGTCAAATCATCTCTCCTAGTGTCCTCTGGTTGTTGTGCCCGTGCTTGCTGGAACTTTTATAATATAAAATACAATTGAATTTTACACAACATTATTTTAGATAACTTATAACTTTTAAATTAATTACATATGTTGTCTTGGTTATATCATCACGATCCAAAAAGTATGAAACTCGCCTGGACCGTCATCTGCCTCATCGCGTTGGTATGAGTAAAAATATCCCAACATAATACAGGAGCCTGATGCTTACTTTCCTAAAATATGCACATATGTGTATATATATTATATTGTTTTATTAACTATATGTTAACGATATAGAACATAAAATATAAGTATGAAATAACCATTCTTTATCTAAATTAATAAATTAACCAAGTCTTCGCAATGATGTTGGAACCACCGCAATGTGCGATGGGATTTTTGCTTTTGTTCACCGAGTTCCTCTCTGACTCCCTTTGCAAATTTAAATTAAAAATAACATTTTACAATACAAATTTATATATTAAGCACATAGAAAATTTTAAACTAAATCTTTGGTAAACTTAGTTGGAACTACTCATTGTTCCACCATCTAACCCAATCATCCCATACAGCAGTGCCCATCCAATTTGGTTTTCCCTCGCTTTTTTAATACCACCTACTCTTTCCCTATAATTATTTTCAATTTTACTATTCTGGGCACTGCACTAGGGTAAGATCAACCTCTTGGAGGTTCACTACACCCTACACATTAAGAAAATAAAAGTTATACATTTTTGTAAATAGTTTACAGTATATAAAGTGTTCTAGTATCAGTTGCGCAATATTAAAAAGTTGAATATAAATTTGCACTTTCAAATAAGTCCTACCAAATGATCCCTTTAATATTATCTGAAATCTTTGACCACTTTGTCCAACGGGTAGTCATATGTCTCATATATATATACCTGTTGAGAGATAGAGAGAAGTTTATCAAATGGCTCAAGCTCAAAGCCATTGTATTAAAAAGAAAAACATTACATAAATCATGACCACTATATAATAAATTGTACATAAATGAAATTTAACATTGAAATAAACTTAATACTTACCCTCTATTAGGTTTGGGTCGCAACTAGACCAATGGAGGTGCTAGCTCCAACGATGGATCACCAACATCACAAGCGGTTGGAGCACCAGTCCCTCTTTGAGAAGAAGAGGGAGATCCTGAATGGGAAGAGCTACGTCTATGAAAAAGGCATATGTAGTACCTATTACAGACACATATATTATATTTTATAAACATATCATTTAATTTCGTGAAACATATATTATGGAAGAACATGAAAGGACTATGTGAAACATACATCATGATGAAACGTAAAAGGATTACATAGCAGAACATATCACTAGCATACCACATAAACTAGCATACCATATCATTTTTATTGAGAACAATGTAACATAAATAAACATAAAAATAACCTTCTCTCAAAATGTAGATAATCAATCAGTCCTCATCATTTTTGGGTTCAGACTCCATTTCATACTCTGATATATGTTCCTCTATAGCCTAAAATGCTTCTATTAGTTCATTTGATTCTCTTTTTAGAAGTCCAAAACAGGTTTGATCGTCGGTTATTATTATTCCTCTATTTTCCTCTATATATGCTTGGTAAGCTTGTTCATCCTGAATATTTTTTCCACTAAATGTAAATCTTGCCTTTGTTTTAGAATTAACTGACCAATCTGTTTTATCTCTTCTTAAAGATGGGTAAGGAGCGTAACAATCTTAAAGAGCTTGTTTGTCATGTATAAAAGGATTGTACTTATGATCACATGAAGTATGCTTTATTTCTATAAGACTATATTTTGGGAGCATGTTGATTCCAGAACCTGGAATGTTGCTGGACCTATTGCAATTAAACAAAAATACTTCTTTCATAAGTCATTAGAAATATACCAATTGCAAAATTTGGATTAGCACACCATAAATACCATTTATATGATCATTTGGATCATCACTATCTTTAACAAATACATCGATAAAGTTTGTTAAATTTTCAGCAGTGCATTCTTTAGTGTTAAATTTTTATCCATTGATAAAGAATATTGGATAGGTCTTGATTTTCCTTTTTGATCCCATGTTCAACCATATAATTTTTGTATTATAAACATAATTTGAAAACCAAGTAATGAAATCTTTGTTGATATCGTCGTTGATGTTGTGATTCATAAAAACTACAATTATAAAAGAAATATTGTCGTATAATTAATATACACATGTTCATACTTGCATATATACAAATGTAAATGATATAATGCATTACAAAGAATATAAGTATATTATCTAACAAACGGTGCAACTTCAACACAGTTGAGAAGAATACATGTATATGCTACATGATAATCCCTATCATCCGACTGTACTCCTATATATTTACAGCAATTCAATCATGCTTTTTAAAAATAGATAAAGTTGCTTGACAATCAACTTGCTAAATGCCTTCTTCGTTACGTGTAGCACTTTTAAAAGATAAATTCACATGATCACAAAAATAATGAGAGGAAAAAACGAAGTTTCTTCTTCGATAAACGATTTGCAAATTGAACTTCAACTCGTGTTTTCAGTCTTAATTTTTTCTTTAGATGACTTAAGTTATACTTAGAATTATTTCAAACTGTAATTTATTTATACATTTAATTAAACTAATATTTAATGAACTAAATATTAATTAATACTTTTCGAATAAATGCATCCATGCATATTGCACAAACCCTCGAAGATGTGCTTCAAAAGGGAGATAAACAGGTAAATGCACCAATACATTAAGAAAACCTGAATAAATATTTTCTCCTATTTGCTAAGCAGTATATGGATTTATTCCTCAAGTTCACATAGATGGGCAATTTTTAATGTAGAACAAAGAACTTTATAAAACCGACTAAGTTCTATTACAACCATCCAAATTTTTTGTATGTAACAGTTCTTTGAATGTGATAAATAACAAAATTTCCATCATATCATGATAATCATGGCTTTTCATCTCACAAAGTTCGTTGTTCTTATAGTCGACACAACTACGAAGATTAGAAGAAAAAAAATCTTCCAGAATCTTAGTCGTTTCATCCATCTTAAAAGAATTTTAACTTGATTATTATCTAGCCCATACCAAGCTTGTGGTTTTTTGTGTTATTTAGCTTTATATGAAGCTTAGGATGATTAAATATTAATTATGTATTATGTCTTGATTTTAATCATCCTTCTTCTTCCTCTTAACATTCAAAACTATATTAAATACATTGTCAAACACATTTTTCTCATGGTGCATCACGTCAACTTATGACAAATCTGAAGATTTTCCCAGTAAGACAACTCCCAAAACATTTTTTTTTCCACCAATTATGAAGCAATGATTTACCTTGGATTTCATTTTGATCTCTGGTTTTATGTATATCTTCGGATAATTCTTTACAACTTCATAAATACCTTTGCTTGACCAAACAATAGGTGGTCGCAAAGCCTTATGTCTATTAGCTGTAAAGTTTTTCTTATCACTACACCATATATGCTAATTAGGCTGTGTTTTTAGCCGTATCTAAAACAGTTAGACACGTCTAGAAGCCGTATCAAAGAATGGTGTGTTAAATTATTAGATACGGCTATAAACCGTATCTCACTAGTAATAACATACGACTCTTAGCCGTATCTAAATGATTATTAGATATGAATATAAACCATATCTAAATAATCTGTTGATGTATATGGTGTAACTCAGGCATGGTCTTAGACCTTATCTAATTAAATGTGTGTGTGTGTGTATATATGTGTGTGTGTGTGTGTATAAACAGAAACTACAGCACATATTTTTCATAACAAAAAGCATATATAACACAATTTATACACTGGATAACACAATTTATATATACTTAAAGCATAACATGGTTTTCATAACACTAACACAATGTACATACAAGCATATACAATAAAAGGAAACTATCAAAGATTTTTCATCAAATTACAAAATAACAAACGTAAAGAAAAAAAGATCAGCCTTATAAAACAGCAGGATGCCTGGAAGACTGAGCGTACGTGCTGATCATGCTGATGAAGTCCACATTTCTGTATATCAAAGCAGTTATGAGCATAAGCTAGATGCTGATATATATAATGTACAAAATTTATATGTTTCAAAGAAGTGATGAGCATAATTAAGCTAACTATTGATGTGTGCACGAATCATGTGCACAGTTTGTGCTTGTTCATGAAAATACCAAATCACTCATTACACAAAATTCAAGTACAAAACGGTAATGGCGACAAATCAAGTCAGTAATGGCAACAAAGTAACAAGGCTAGCAACATGTACATGGGCAAATAGGAATACTGCAGGTCTATAGGTCTAGGGAAGTCAAAACAGTGGGTGCAAATACATGTGCAAGTTTAAGGGCACCATTGTTATTATGGCGGTAAGTCGAGTCGAGTACATAGGTTTAGTTAGTCGATTAGTCATAGACTAGTCGACAAATATATTGTTGCCACCAAAAGTTGTCAATTCTAATATACTGCTACCAACAAATGTATTGCTATTGAACAAAGAAAATAAACAACACGAAACTTGGGTTCATGGTATCGATCGACTTTTCATAACACAAAGCATAGAATTTAATAAAGTGCAAGTTGCAAGATGGCAATGGAAAGACGACGCTGTAGGTTCAGGGTATTGATCGACTTTCGATCAAAGCTTGGGTTCGAAGTTCTTTTTCTGTTCGATAATCAGTACTCGAACTTTTTCAGTTTGAAAATTGTAAATCAACTTTTGATCGATTTGTTTTTTGATCGATACTAGGTATTGATCCTTTTCTACTGTTTTTATTATTTTTCGATACAGGTATCGACAACTTTCAGTTTTTTTTTTCTGTTTGATGATCAATAATTGTAAGGGGTTCGGATTTTTTCTTTTATAAAATAGGCCAATACCAAACCAGTCAACTCGACTAGTCGACTAATTTCTACCCATGTGCCCGAAATTCATAAAAAAAGCAAGTCGAGACTTCATGTCGATGGTTTGATCTCGATTTGTCGACTAGTCGAGTGTCATACCGATAATAGTGAAGGGCATGTCGTGTCTTTGTGTTCGTGTGTGCATATCGCGTCGCTTTCAAATTAAAATACTAAATATAACAAAACCAAACAATTAGTATGTGGTTTAAGTATAAGTACCACATAATGCTCGTGTATGAGAGGTTGCAGTAGAGAAGGATATGAAATGTTGAGCTATTTATACAGTTGGATAGGACTTCCATCCATTTTCTAATCCTGCTTCCCAAAAAAAGGTAATAGAAATTGATATGACAAATTCCAAGCAAGCAAAGACACTCAAAGAATAATCGTTCTAACTGTTCATGTTGCTTTCTGCGACTGTTAGTCAGTTATATCTATCTTGACATGTTCATGATGCTAATGACATTATTTTATGAACTTGCATAGACAACCTAGAAACATTCCAGCATCTCACATGCTTTGTGGTTTAACATGACCTCCAACATCGTATATAGCCGATACACCACCCTAATTTTTCTATTTTTCTCCAACAGAATTCCATTAAATTCATTATACAAGTTATAAATACTTCACTGGATAGGAGATCAACATTGTAAGTCACTGTGACTGAGATGCAAACATGAATACAGAGAAACTAAAATAGCATTCGTTTCGAGAACAAGTTTTCTATTTTTGTGTAGCCGATCAGTGTATTTGTGTACAGAGTACACATCCATGTGTTTAATATGGAGAAACTAAAATATAGAGAAACTAAAATAGCACTTTAAGCCTCATCCATGTGTTTGTGTAGTCGATCAGTATATGTCTCAAAGATAAATGAATACACATTGTAAACTGGTTTTAATATGACCATAGACTTTTAAATGAAATTATTCTAGCAAGGCATCGTACATGTGCATACAACATGTTCATTCAATTCTTATGTAAGATACTATGTAGAGTTAAGTGTAAAATTATATATACCTGCTCCAACATCTAATGATATGGAATCAACATCTTCGGATGACACAAATACTCGACTTTCTGGTTAAGAATTTACTGGGTGATCCACCAGGTGGATGTAATTTAGCTCATGCGCAGGGTCAGTAATCCACGCTTATTAGCTTTACTCAAGTGTCAAATGCTGCTTCACTTAACCTTTGAAAAAAGCTGCTTTCACTTGCAACTTTCAGTTTCTTTGAAGTAGACTGTATAATGCAACTTACACTACAGTCTCTGCTACAAATTAGGGGAAAGCTACTGGTGAAAGCAGCTTTTTACTTGGGTTAAGTGAAGCAGCATTCGACACTTGGATAAATCTAATAAGCATGGATACCCGACCCTACGCGTGAGCTAAAATGAATCCACCTGGTGGATCGCCTATTAAATTATTAACCAGAAAGTTGAGTAATTATCCATCATCCAAATTTTCAGCAAATCTGTTAATATATTTTTAGTAAACATGTTATCTCTCAAAACATTGTAATCATTACAAATTATGACATAATATGACAACAATATAACACAAAGTAACAATCACTAATACACTAAGACATACCAATTAAAACCGATATGTTTTGTCATAGTAATACATACCAATCAAAACCGGTATGATTTGTCACTAATACACTAATACACAAAATAGCAATCAGCTACATTCCAATTAAAACTGGTAATACACTGATACACAAAGTAGCAATCAGCTAATAGACTAATACATACTAATTAAAACCGATATGATTTGTCACAGTAAGACTTCAACTTGTTCCCTACTATCAGGCATGCACAACACAGTTCCATTGAAACACATACCTGCTGTCGAAAGAGGGCTAGGGACCTACCTAGGGTTGTTGCATTTCTGTCGAAGGAGAGGACTGCTTGTCTCTGTCAGGGGAGGAAATTCCAGAGAAAGATGGAGGCACGATTTGGTGACTGAAAACCCTAATTTGGGTTTTCAGTCACCACTAAAGTAAAACAGAGGGAAAGGGGAGCGGCTAAATTTTTTATTCCCAGTGCCAAATGGGATTCACAATATGATACGCATTCGATCGTCCTGAAGTTATATCAACTTAACTGATCCAAATCTTTGTTTATGGATGGTCGGATTTAAGGTGTTTGGGGTGGCACGGATTGCAAAATGTAGATTGATACGGATCTGATCGCTACCAAATTTGATACAGATTTAAGCCGTATTGTATCTCCGCATCCTTGTGTGCCAAATTTTCTGTTTTGGTGTAGTGTATCTCTTCTAAAGGGATGATTAATATGAATAAATTACCGATGATAGTCAAATTATGAAATTTTCTTTCCATGAGGTAAAAAAATGCTCGTGTTTCTTCCATATAATTAGGACAAGCTAGACGAACGGTTGGACTCTAACCTAAAAGGGTTGCATATGCAGGAAAATCGCTGATTGTCCACAACAAAGATGCAAACAAGAGAAAGATTCTTTTTTTTGGAATAATCATATGTTTCTACTCCGTAATACCACAATATTTTGAATTCCTCAATCAAAAATGTAGATGAATTTCAATTCCTTCTATCAGATCATCGGGACCAAGAGCAAAAACTGTGAGAAATATATATAGAGTTTTCATATATATCCATGGAGGTAAATTATATGGTGTAACAATTATAAGTCACGATGAACATTTTGAACCATATTGAGAAAATGGTGAAAATCCATTTATACATAAAAAAAATCTAATATTACAGCTCTCTGATGCAAAACAAAGAAATTTTTGATCAAAATACTTCTATGTTTCCCCATGAGCTGGATATGTTAACGAACATTCTTCCTGTTTTTTCACACTGTGCCATCTCGTATGATGTGCAGTTACAGAAAATTCATATAATCTTTAAAGCCTAGGGGTAACAAGTAAATAATGTATATGTTTATAAGGGACTTCATTTCCCTTCTTGTTCTTGTTATGCACCTTTCCTGATTTAAAATTTTACAATTTTAAGATTGGTATCTTTTTTCCAAAACAACATGAAACCATTTGAATATATAACTATTTTTTGACACGACAAACCAAAAATCATCATAAGTTTTTTCACTTATAAAATACAGAGACAAATCCAAAAATTATTGTATACGATGAATACATATGTCGCCTTGGTTAAAAACACAAATATCTACATAGCGATCATATACAGTACTAATCAGATGAGACCATAAAACACTAAATATTTTATGAATATAATATATTACATAGTTTATGCTTGTTAAAAATACTGACTTTTTATGTTTAAATTAAATTGATTAACATTTAATTTAAATAAAACTACCATATACGATAGTTCCACATATGCATATCTTTGATTAACTGACCGTACGTTATATAAAATTATTTATTATTTTCGACATTTTAGAAAATTCATAAACTAAATTACGCACATTCATGCTAAATAACCTAAACGAACCCTAAAAGCACTAGTTTATTCAACTCATTTACAATAATTTATTATCACACAAACTAAATACATTAGTGTTCAATACTTATAGGATATTCGCAGTAACTAACATTAGATATACTGTACTATACAATTAACTAGACAATATAAGCATTTAAACTAATAAATTAACCATAAATTAACAAATTGATGTAATTATGCTTTATGCTGATTACATGATTTGAAGGTAATTAGGAGGTTAGAGAGGAAGAAAGCTAAGTTCCAAGAAGCTGGAGAAGCTAACAAAGGCGTGCAATGTATTAAATAATGAACTGAGGGAAGCAGGAAGTTTTTTTTGTTGAAGTTTCAAATGAGGAAGAAGAAGCATGTCTAACCTGTAAGATCGCAATTTTCAAACGGTTAATAGCGGCAGCAAACGGCTATTTCCCGATAGCTCATCAGCTTCCAATGTCTTATTACTTAATTTGTAGAAGAAATTTAGGATGTACTAGCGGTTGATATATAGCCATTGAAGGTTGTTGCCAAGCTCCGTTTGTATATATACTGTTTGTTTAATATTGTTAGAGTTTAAATATTTTCGATCTATGAGCGATTGTTAATTATTTTGATAGTATAATAAATAAAATGAAAAGAAAAAAATAATTAAATAAATTAGGATTTCCGTATTATAATTAAATAATTATGCTTTTGTAAGCATAAATGCAATATCTCTTATTTTGATATTTGAAATTGAACATGAAAATGCTATCGTAATTCCGACCTTATTTTGTCAAACACCAAAAGATCAATTTTATACATAAAGCATCAAAACGATGGTAATTGAACAAAATTTAATAATTTCATTTGCATTCTAAGTTATCAATGATTTCCTGGTAGAGGTGAAATATTGATGAAATTTAATATACAAAGATAATATTACACTACCACCATGAGTTATCTGAATGATGCATAGCAAAAGAAACTAACGTTGCGTAGCATTTCTTACAAAATAAAAAAGCTAAGTATTTTGCCTTGTACTTGTCTCAATGGCTACTTGGCCAAAAAAATTAGATACATGCATGGGTTTGCCTGTGCTAGATGATGAACATAATTAATACATTTTATATATTTTATTAATGCGGTGTATCAGTTAATGACTTTTAATGCAAGAATCGATGTTTTTGATATTAATTGCTTTCATGTATTCGAATACATATGAACTTCTAGTTTTTTCTGAATTTGTTCAGGGGGGAAACCGGCTGGAATCATAAAATCCCTTTTATTGCACCTAGTCTGGTCCGCAAGCACCACATAAATGGTTGATCTTAGCGTGTGCACACGGTAAGCTCATAGCATGCCTTTCTGGTTATGAGTATATTGTAATTATCATGTTTGGATTTGAAAATTTACCAAACGCCCCCAAAGAGAACAGTTGAAAATGTAGCATATTGATACGTACTCAGTGCAATCCTAGTTGATGAAATTGATTGAAACATTACATATATTTACTTTGAATCTGGGATTTTCAGTTATAATTTTTAATGCATGAATCAACATTGTTAATATTAATTTGTTTAGTGTATTTAGATATGAATCTATTTTCAAATGTATATTATAGGATTATCATATTTGAATCTTGAAATCTAAGCAGAAACCACCAAGAGAGAGTTAAAAAATAGTGGAGTGTGAGACAAGTGTTTGGTTTAGATCATGGGACAAACGTGAGTAGGGGTGAGTGTTTATTGGTCAAAACCAATTAAACCATCCAAACCTATTAAGTTTGGTTGGTTTGGTTTTGTAAGTTAATTGGTTGGTTTTCGTTTTCACTTTTATATCACTTCGGTTTATTGGTTAGGTTTGGTTCTTAATATTTGAAAACCGAACCAACCATTTGAACCCAAATATAAAAATTTATTTATTTAAAGATGAAAAATTATCATTGACAATGATATTATTTATAATATTTTCATAATGATATTATTTTTCTTTAGTTTGACATTAAAATTTTCTGTAGAATTCTAAAATATTTGTATCATATGAACACAATTAGTTGTTTTAATCTTATGTTGTGTCAATAACTAAAAGAATTATTTCATTTTAAGATAAACCAACCAATCCAAAACAAATATTATTCGTTCAGTTGGTTTCGGTTCCCAAATATATTGGTTTGGTTTGGTTCGGTTTATGCTTCGTGAATGGTAATTTTTGTTTTAACATTTTTGGTCGATTTCAAACTGAACCAACCATTTGTTCATGCCTAAACATGAGTGTTTCGTTAAGATTTCAATAACAAAACTTTAGAGCAAAGTATTGATACATATTCAGTGTTACACATTATCTTTATAAGTTCGTGGCCACATTACACAAGGGACGGGTGTTATTTAATTTACAACAATCAAGCTGTTACTACGACGTCACAGCTATTAGATCACTGAAACAAAGGTGAACTAAGACATTTTTTGTTTGTAACCTGGAGATCAATGTTTTATTCTAATGTTAAATCACGATTGTTGATTAATGTTGGATGATTGAAATTGCTAACTTTTGCTAATGATTTAACCAAAGTTATAGTCTAAATTTTAAAATATCATATTTTGTAGTGTTATTGATTTCGCTATGACTTAAAACACTTCAAGAAAAGGGTAATTATTTGAGCAGTTTTTGTCACAAAATCCAAGTTGAAGTAACACGGCCTAAGTTTCGCTTCCAAATATAGAATATATCGAAGTGAAATAAGATAAGGATTAAAAATTAAAATGGTAAGAATAGGGACACAAAATCTATAGTGGTTTGACAATACTTCAGCCTTCGTCACTTCAAAGGAATAATTCAACTATTATACTATAAAGAGATTACTATTAGAGGTAGTTTGATATCAAAAATAAAAATGGAACACTTCCCAAAAAGTCATAAAAATGTCCCTTTTTAAGAGTAGAAGGTGGCATACTCTTCAAATCGGCATGAAATTTTATAGAGAAGCTTGTAGGACAAAGCTGCATGTCTCTCAGAATAGTGGACCGACACAAAGATAATTGAATCAGTAAGAATCACTATCAAGATCGACACTAATCCATTGTAACTTCGATTTGTGATATGTATAAAGGTTTCTTCGGGTCGTCGTGCCTTCTCCTCCAAATGGCCAAGGGTTTCTTAAGTTATAGAGCTTTCTTTATTGAAGTAATTGAAGCCTGTATTCATGTCTGTAGCGAACCGGAATTTCCGACGCTTGAATCCAGATACTAACACGTCCCGTATCCAAACTCAAATATCGAAAACCCAAAAAGCTAATAGAAAGAAGTTAGAGGGTGAGAGAAGAAAGAAATATTAGAATAGAAGAATAAGAAGATCAGAGTCTCACAGCGGAATGGACAAAATATAATAATCAGAAATACTTTATACAAAAAAAATGTATATCACAACATCAGAGTATACATTCAGATCAATACAACACACAGCGGAAATAAACTAGTACCAGTATATATATGGAATACGTCTCGACTTCAACTCCTCTTCTGAAGCTCTAAGCGAAATCTAACCTGTAAATGTACTCGGTCTGACCCGAGCACATTTGATTTAAAACGAAATTCACCCGGATCAGTCTGAAATACTTTCAGTGATAAATTCATACAGCAACCAACTTGTTTAACTTTGAAATCCTTTTGAAACAAAGGATAATAGTAAGACCGGTCCACTCATAAATACGGACAGTTTTTACCTTACTATAACCCAAATCGTTTGAAATCAATATCTTCTTCTGATATTATCATAGTGTCTAAATACAAGTAAATAGAGTCTAGCAGAACGCTTGCATCTCACGCTCCACATATATAGTATACAATCAAAACCGCGGACGCTTATTGGAGATTGGATTTCCAACTATGACAAGGTATGGGACCACCTGCCGATAGTGTATCTCTAGAGACGAATACACTGGGTTCAACAAGAACATCCTGCAACCCGGCCCACACATGACCGACCACTCATTTCTCTTGAGTGTATCGAGTATATTGTCACCTTACGGCTTTTTGTCACGCGACCACCATAGTCCCCGGAAGATACAGAAATGAAAAGAAGTAACAAATATGAATATTCTCTAGATGGTGACAATACACCCTAATGGGTGCGACCCACATAGCCATGCTACCTGCCCGATTTTTGTCATTTCCCGGTTGATGAGGCTTGAGGCTATAATCGAACTTTTGAAACATCTGGCCACCATTCACATCGTCCATACACGTCATCCAGGAACAGGATGAACCGAAGGTACTCTCCTACTGCATCCAATATAGGAATCACCCCATGGATCAGCAGCGAGAAGTCCTTGCAACCCGTAGATTCCAATCACGACAGAATCACAGCATATCTTTAGGGATCAGCCAGAGATTGTAAGTAACTCTTCCGCTTCATGAAGATCTACGGTCTTCAATTGCTCCATCTCGATCAGCGTCTTTGACGTATTCGTATTTATTGGTCGGAATGGTTTTCGAATATAAATTCGATCCCGGTCTTCCCGTACCAATAACGTTGGGTTAGATTTTGATAGTTGGTTCTTTGACTATCAAAATGAACAACCATAAAAACAAACAGATCCATTGGTTTATACACAACATCACTTGGCCCTTATAATATTTTGGTTTAAATATGTTATATTCTCAAATCCCTTTTACCTATATACTTAGAAATTTTCTTAATTATATCCAATTAATCTTCAACTAACATTTCAAAATATTGTTATAACATCTCATTATCTTATCGATTCAGCTTATCATCATTATGACTAACATCATCCTTTGATAATCCTGAAGTTGTTCAAGTTGGGGTATTTTATTTACCTCTCAGACCTTGATCAACAACGTTCTTATCTTAAGATAGATATCAGTTGTAATATAAAAACCGATACTTATTTCCCTTATCACAACAAACCACATTTTTATTCCACCTCTACTAGCTTGATCCATTTATATATTCAATAAAAACTTGGATTTTAAACTTCGTATAACTTGGATTCATATAATCCAATATAATTCAGTAAGAATATAAGTTAAAACTTCGATTTCTCATTTTAAATATTAAATCGCTTTATTTACTATAAACATAGCTTTAAACTTCACAAACTTTACTTACTATTATTCACATTCCAAATTAACACTTCGATTCTTAATAAATGATAAATAATCAAATTTCAACATTTATTAAAATAAACTAGGTTTCTTTACCATTTACTACCCCCATTAAATTAATGAATTAATTTAATAAATAATTCTAGTTAACGTCGTTCACTTGTTCAACTCTAAACATGATCAACCCGTTAGTTAATCATTACTGATCTTGCCATTTAAATTAATTAATCTAAATAATTCTTATTTACTTTTATTTTATTAAATTAATATCAATATAAACTCCTTCTAATTGTTACGTTAATTCTGGTCACTTGAACTAGCTAATCAAAGTCATTTAACACTTACTTAATAAACACGTGCTTCGCGCACGGTAGGCTTGATACAAAAATGGTAATTTGTGATTAATCTAATCAATGTATATACGTGGCTAATTTTATTTATTTTTTAGAAACCTTATTTAAAATAATATATTAAAAAATATATATATATATATGGTTATAAAATGAATTCTATAACCTCATTCCTAGCGATTCACAAGACGGTGAATCGATCTTTATAAAACGTTGTATATTTGGGCCATCTGTTATTTATTTCTCAACCAATACTATATATATTGGTTCAAACTCCACCACATTCAACAACCAGCAGGGTTTAAAGTCAACGGGTTTTAAACAGTTCATAAAATATGAAATAACAGCATATTAAATACTTGAGGAACTGGTTTGATTCCTCCTACCTGTTCTTCCCTGCAACACAGACCATTATAATATTTCATATCAGTACATAGAAATATTTTGAACGACGATAATACAATTAACGTCAACCATTAAATCAATCATAGGCATCCAAGGCATCCAATCAACCAATTATCAGCAATTTAATTAAATTCTATGAATTTAATCGCATCATAGTATTTCAGAAAAGTGTGAGAATTAACTCACCTTATTTCGATCGACGGTTCGCGCGTTGTTTTGTCTAATTTTAAACAATGTTTAAAATTAAACAAAAATCCGATAGCTTCTGATCCCTTCCGAACTTGCACAGCAATATCGTCTTCGCCACTATGAACTCATCGGATCCAATTTCATGTGCTTCTGATAACAAGCGAATTAGTTATCGTTACCACAATATTTAGTTTAAATTTGAATTGGTTTAAACCTTGTTAATAAATTTATTAACTTAGATTATAGTCATTACCGTTAATTTCTAACGCGTGTTCCTTCCCTCTTCGTTTTTCCATTCCCATCGTATGATACCCGCTGTCCTTCTTCCGTTCAAACAGGCCTCCACCTCACGTTTGTTTTCATTTTTTTATTTATTTTTTCACTGTCTTCCTTCTTTCCGCACAACTACTTTTACGTGCGTTGCATGTTACTTCTTCATGCCTCTTTTGTACTTCTTTTCTTCTTTCGTTTTCTTCACTTTTTTTTCCTTTCTTTAATATATTGGCCCAAAGACCCACGCCAAACCCACTTCTTTTTCGCCTAACTGTTTACTTCGTTTCACAGTACTTTGCTCTCCCATCTGTTCTTCATATAAGCCCTCACGTCGTCCAGTTGTTCTTGAATCAACTTCCCCTTTTTTTTGGCCTAAGTATTGAAGCCCACACATGAACCACGTCCTCTTTCACAATCAAGCCCCCACTTCGTTACAGCAACTCCGCTCCAGGCAACAATCATGCACGCCACCATATAACATGCTGCGTCCTCAGGCATTCAAACGCCAAGCCTTCCCTTACGCTCTACGACATCTATACTCTTCACACAATAATGCACTTCTTTCCCACTTATACTCCCTCAGCCCATATTCTTCCCGGATCCCATGCGAGCCATGTTTAAACAATTCCCTTCCCTGGTCCTATATTTCTGAACTCCTCATCAATAGAATATCCATGCCATTTCATAACCTTCACCACCCCTTCCCTGAAGCTTCAAAAAACCTCCCCCCACTACTAAATACAACCGCACCCTTCAGCAAAAGGATTCACATGTTATCCCTGCTTACAAATGCACCACGTCACCCATACGTGAAACTTCCGCCACCTCTCACCGTTAGCATCCACACGCTCCTCCCTTTCAAAGTTTATTTATTTGTTTCCTTTTTTAATACGACAGCGGCTTGCTCAACTTCACTAGAAAACGAAGGTGAGAAGAGAACGTGAATGGAGGAACTATTTTGTTTGCTGGAAAACAAGAAAGGGGTATGCTATATATATAGAAAAGAAGTGTGGTGGCCAAGTAATGAGGTACACGGTAGGCTTTAGAATAGGAGAGTAGATTCCTTAGTGAACAGTGATTGAAAAATCACGTAAAAACCTGTGACTGCGGGTTTGCCAGTGCATTCGCTTGCACTGCTGTAGCTATATAAAATAGGGTAGTTGTGTTGAGGTCTTTCAAGTGCATACACAGCTGTTTTGATCAGTGTGATGGCGAGAGTTCATGGCCAGGGGAGCACAGGTTGTATTCAATAGGATAGGAGATTGAACATATCTCATATCATAGGTGCAGCATGTTATTTCTTATCATATATACAGGTAGCTGTTTGATGTTGGCTTGGATTTGTCAAATCTTTGGTAGATATTTGGGGTGTAGAGACGGCACATGGGATCACTATTTTTAAAAAGAAAAATGGACATGGGCTTACCTCTTGCTGCGGAAAGTGAAAAGAAACAACAACTGCTTCTAGGCTTAGGTTGGCGCACTTGGCCCCTATAAAATAAATTTTGATTTGATTTCTATGATGGAGACTAAGGATTTTTAGTTTAAAGCGAACGTACCCCATCATATAAGACTCCGTCCCCATACGACTTGCTATCGACAGAAATAAATATACTGTCGCGTTCAGCAGTGTGCCACGATCCCAAATATATAATAATATCGGTAGGTTAATCTATTCTGTGAAACCCCAAAATATTGATATAGGGTGCAAAATACTCCAAATAAAAAGTTGCTTATTTTTCAAAATAAAAATTACAGTAAAATTCTAAAAATTAAATTATGACTACACCTCAAAGGACTTGTCCAAATTCGAAGCCAATATTTATTTTTATTTAAATAAATCGTTATGGCGTATAAACAATTCCACAGCGACTATTTCAAAATTTGATTTGAATGTAAAATAAAATCTACCATATGAAAACTTGATTTTTCTCTTTTATTAGAAAAATATTATCAACTAGATTCAGACGCTTCTTGTTTCACCGAAATCCGACTCAACGCGAGTTCTGTATGATCAATTGAAGTTGAAATTCAATTTTACGAACTACCGCGCAGTTTTGAGTTCGTTTTATAATAAATATAAATATAAACGTTCATTCATCATTTAATTAGCGAATTTGATATTAAATTACATAAATAACTCAAATATAATATTTAAAACAATTTAAATATTCGAATATAAATAGCCGAAAAATCCAGGTCGTTACAATGTCTTTGTAATTATACTGATCAAATGTCAAGGTGAAGTCAAAACCATATGTAACAAATTTTTGAATATTTTTTAAGTGGATCTGCTATACAACAGCTTCATTTCCTTATCCGTAATCGATTTTATGCAAGCCGATCATCTCTATGAATTTTTTCGTTTACGTCGAGAAGTTTATATATCTAAATCCAATGTGTAACGGCCTTACAAAAAGATGGGGTCAACACTTGTCTTTCAAAACATGTCTTGCGATAGGAAAGTGTGCTTTGTACAATCCAACTCCTTGTTAGTCCGCTAATATTTATTTAAGCCAAAATACAATTGAAACCTGCGACTATTCTAAGCTAAAAGACAAGTTCCACGACCAGTTTTGATCGCAATGTAAACCTATAGTTGTTCAGATCAAGTATTACACAAATCTGCAATATGTCCAGGTTATTATTAAATATGTGACTTCTCTGGGCCATTATTCATATTATGCCCTTACCTGATTGTTATCAAAATCTAAGATTCATTTTGACCATTGTCCAAAATCATATCCATCATAAGTAGTACTAAATCCAGCCATCTCTCTAGATCAATCTACACATCCTCCACGTCTCTATTGTGATTTGTGACATGAAATCACATATGTTGATGGAGACGAAGCGTGGATGTGCTTGGCGATAGTGGAGAAGGAGCAGTAGCAAGGAGAAGCAGTTTTGTGCTGCGTTTCAACACAGACGTCTGATAGCATTTGGTCAGACGTTTGTTGTCAGGGTTTTGGTAACCTGAGGCCATGAACAGACGTCTGACATATATTGGTCAGACGTCTGAGCGGGTTTTCTGCAGTTTTGACTTGGTCTTTCTATGACTTATTCTGCAAGTAATGAAGGGCAAATTGGGTATTTTCCTAGGCTTTCTATTCTCCTATAAAAGCAACATCTAGGGTTGGATTAAAGTTATGGGATTGAGACCGAATTAATTAATCCAAGGGTTAGCCGTCGTTCCTCATTGTTCTCCTTCTCCAACAAGAGTGTTAGTCATCTAGATATTCTTTCCCTTTCTTAATAAGTTTATTGATTCTTGTTTGTTTATTGTTGGTTGGTGAACCAGTGAGTGTAAACAAAATTTGTTTTGTGAATCAATAAAGAGGGTGGTTGGGTGGAATATCTTGTATTTGTGCGTGTGATTTCATATCTGTGTTTGTTTCCATAGAAATCATCTTTAAGTAATTGGGTGAAGAAGATCCAGGTCGCTTCCGCAAAGGTGCAGTTTTCATAACAGTTGGTATCAGAGCTAGATCGCCGCAAAGCTTAGAGTGATTTTTGGAGTGAAAAAATCAATTTTTTTTATGATGGATATGATGGCGTTTCCGAAGGTGACTGTTTTTGACGGAAGAAATTGAGGGATTTAGAAGCCTAAGATGGAGGATGTGCTTTACCTCAATGATCTTCATGATCCGATTGATGGAGATGGGAAGAAGACCTCGAGTGTGGATGAGGGAAAGTGGAAGAAGATGGATAAGAAGGTTATTGCCTTGATTCGGCAGTACCTTGATGATTCGGTATTCCATCATGTAGCTAATTGTGAATCCGCGAAGGATTTGTGGGACAAGTTGGTATCTTTGTATGAGTCGAGGAGTGCTACAAGTAAGGCTTTTCTCGTTCGAAAGCTTGTTCAGCTGAGATTGGATGAGGAGAAGTCGTTTGCAGGGCACCTGAATGAATTTGAAGATGTGATCAATCAATTGGAAAATCTGAAGGTCAATTTTGATGATGAGTTGCAGGCTCTTTTGCTGATGAGTTCGCTTTCAGAAAGTTGGGAGACTTTGGTTGTTTCATTAAGTAACTCCCATGCAGGTGGAGCCATCTCTTTGGAAACTATTCGAAGCAACCTTTTGAATGAGGAACTAAGGAGAAAAGGGTCGAGTTTTAAATCAGTTCAAGGTGAGGCCATAGTAGCAAAGGACTCGGGGAAAGATACAAGAAGGAAGAAGAAAGGGGCTAATGGTAAAGGTGCTTGTTATTATTGTGGTAAGGAAGGTCACATACACAAAAATTGTTATGCTTATCAGAGGGATAAGAAGAAGGTTGCGGATGGTGATAGAAGTGATGAGGCACAGGCAGATATTGTTGCAAGTTCCATTAGCGATACTTCTAGTGATGTCCTACTTAGCGAAGTTAATCCTTAGAAGATGGATTCAGGAGCCAGTTTTCACATTTGTAAGGATGTGAAGTGTTTTTCTTCTTATGAGAAGAATGCTGACCCGATAAGAACAACCAATGGAGTAGAGCTACCAGTTTGTGGTATTGGATCTATCCGGTTTCGTATGCATGATGGCGTGGTAAGTAAAGTTTCTGGAGTTAGACATGTACCCGCTAGTTCGCATAACCTCATTTCTCTCGGTCAGTTGGATCGACATGGTTGCACTTATGATACTCGAGGTGGAGTTTTGAGAGTAAAGAAGGGTGAACGTGTTGTGATGACAGGTGTCTTGGAGGTGGGAAACCTGTATAGATTGGTTGGTTCTGTGGTCAATGGTGGAAGGCGAGTGACGGTTGAAGACCACAGCAAGGTGGAGAGGTTAGTTTGGTCACTACTGATGTGTTACACAGGGGTCTTCTTGTTGAGAATGCTCGAGGGATCCGGGGTGACCAAGGAAGGAGCTCAGATCAAGTGGTAGATGGGCGTCGATGCAGTAGACGGGTATCAATGCAGAAAATCCACAAGGTGGAGATCCTTATGGTATTATAAGCACTTTTAGACCGTTAGTGTCACATGGTGCATCTCGAGGGGAAGATGCATCTTTTGCAGGCGGTGGGTTGTGTTTGTAATGGTTTAATTGAGAGTAGGTGTCGTTAAAAGAGCTAGATGACTCGTGTGTTGGAAGATCGTTTTGATGTGATGCGATTTCATATCAAGGTGGAGTATTGTGATTTGTGACATGAAATCACATATGTTGATGGAGACGAAGCGTGGATGTGATTGGCAATAGTGGAGATGGAGAAGCAGTAGAGAGAAGGCAAGGAGAAGCAGTTTTGTGCAGCTTTCAGCACAGACGTCTGATAGCATTTGGTCAGACGTCTGTTGTTAGGGTTTTGGTAACCCGAGAGCATGGACAGACGTCTGACATATATTGGTCAGACGTCTGAGCGGGTTTTCTGCGGTTTTGACTTGGTCTTTCTGTGACTTATTCCGCAAGTAATGAAGGGCAAATTGGGTATTTTCCTAGGCTTTCTATTCTCCTATAAAAGCAGCATCTAGGGTTGGATTAAAGGTATGGGATTGAGACTGAATTAATTAATCCAAGGGTTAGCCATCGTTCTTCATTGTTCTCCTTCTCCAACAAGAGTGTTAGTCATCTAGATATTCTTTCCCTTTCTCAGTAAGGTTATTGATTCTTGTTTGTTTATTATTGGTTGTTGAACCAGTGAGTGTAAACAAAATTTGTTTTGTGAATCAATAAAGAGGGTGGTTGGGTGGAATATCTTGTGTTTGTGCATGTGATTTCATATCTGTGTTTGTTTCCATAGAAATCATCTTTAAGTAATTGGGTGAAGAAGATCGTGGTCGCTTCCGCAAAGGCGCATTTTTCATAATAGTCTCTAGGTCGATCACTGGTCTTCCCGGACTCTTATAAACCCGTATCTAATCGCTCTCCAATGAAAAGAACTTAATATTTGAGTAATCTGATTTGGCTCTTCGACAAAGCATCATACTTCCTACTCTTCGGTCCTATCTCCTAGAACGTATAGTGATGACATGGCTAGCCTATATCGATTAAGTTACTTAGGGCCCTAGTTGAACGCAATCTAGTCACTCTCCAGTGAAAGAGATTCAACGAAAAGCAAGCCATCCTATCACTCTATGACGAAAAAGAGGCACTTTTATACTCCGGTTCTAATTCCTGGGACATACAACGATGTCATAGCACTTATGAGTTAACCATGCCGCTCTCTTGCAAAGAGACTCATGTCATGCTCTCAACTCTTAACAGTTTAGAAGGAAAAATATAACCATGGTGTGATGAATTCCTTTCTCCAACATCGACTCTCCGATCAAGGGATTTATTCAGGGGTTGTAAGTCAATCTTATTGCTTTCCTCCGATGCGACTTGCATTAGTTATCCCGCCTCAAATCTCTGGTTGAGGATTTGAGGTTGTTCATGGTATGCAAGCCCATTTGATCACTCTTCGCCAATATAGGACCGCACCTTGTGTTAACCACTTCGACTGTTGGGTCAAAGCAACCACGAACTTTTTACTTATTGCTTTACCATGGTTTTAGTATTTATATGAGTTATAAATATCCTCTAGATTCAGCTTCTCCTGGTTAACATTTTATTATCATCTCAAAGCATGCATAAAGATCAAGTCTTGATCCTATATATGCACAAGTGACTTGACCATTTTTTTGGGTTATTGTTGTTAATTTAATTCCATATTATCCCCCATTAAGAGATTACGATTTTGTAACACCCCACCTCCGCTAGGGTCACTCTTTTGGGGGCACTAGCTTCTGGGGGGCGTTAGAACTGGGTAAGCATGCATAATGATATAGCAAGGCAGAACAAGAACATAAATATATATGTAAAACAGAGTAAGTGAGAATAAAACAGCGGAATATCTCAAACCATCTCAAAATAAGTCTAGTACATCATAAAGTCAACTGCCAAAATAAACATGTCTAGTACATCATAAACAGAAATACTAAAATACATAGTGTTATCCCCAAAATAAAGATGATAAACCATAGCGAGCTCAATGTCCAGACATACATGAGCTATCCAGCAAACAAGCAAGCGATCCAAGCTAAGCACCACTATTCCCTCCCTGAGAACCTGGGGGGGGGGGCGGAAGAAAAGAAGCGAAAGAAAACAGGTCAGTCAAAAAGACTGGTAAGCCCTACTACGATCAGTCTATAAACTAATAAAGTTAACATTATGATGGAAACTGAGATGAACATACTGGCAATAGATAAAGGTGTCATCACATAGAGAAGATTAAGCTTTGCACCACAGTGTACTAGCAAACTAACATAACAGGTATTGATCCCTCAGCCCAAACTTTGGCCCAATAACATGAGGTGACCTTAATACAAGGTCCAGCCCAACGGTCTAGTCGATCGGCTCCCTATAAACCTAACACGTCAAGTGTTGGTGTCCATACGGCCCACATATGGTTGTAGTCAGACTGTGCTGGGTCCACCTTCGGGTGTATCAAGTCCTCGGGTGTCAACCCCAGACACCTAAGCAATAATGCACAGTCTAAACCTACTGGTACCCGTGCCTCGAGTTTGTCCAACACCGGATTACGTGCACGTCCGTAGCCCGCCTGGACCCGCACCGCTGTACCACTCAGCCGTCGCTTTGGTCGCTTACATCAGTCCAGTAATCGTGCCCCGCCCTAGCCTAGCCTCTAGGTTTGTGAATGATACCAAACTGGGATTACTGCTGGAACAGACCACGTTGCTAGGGTTTTCTAAGAGGGTTAAGTGTGGTTTAACCCCTCACTAATCATGGATTAAATTAGTTAAGTGTAACCAACAGTTCACCACTTAACCCCATTTAATCCCTCGTATCCCCAAAATTGGTTAACTATTAGTGGGCCATGACTTAACCCTAATCATGAGGCATTAATTAATTTAATTGTGCCTTAACCTCTCACATTAGACTTTGTTGCGGTTACTAGTTAAGCCGGGCGGGTCCGGGTAGCTTTACACCACAACTTGGTCTAACCTCGGGTCCAAGGTACACATGACCAACTTCTCACATTGGGTCCTATTGTTTGTAGCAACTAGTTAAGCCGGTCGGTTCCGGGTAGGTTTACGCTACAAACTCAACCCAACCTCGAGTTGGCAACACTTATGTTTTCTAAGTGTCATGTCCACTTTAATTTCAAAACATAATTACAAGTTTAACAAATACTTGGGTAGACCTAACTTAATAGGTAAATTCCCAAGGGGTAGACCTAACTTAATAGGTAAATTCCCAATCTTCTATTTTCATGTATTTTAAGTTTTACCCAAAACCCCCCAACGTCATTCTATCGCTTACATATTCGTCATAACGCATAAAGGATAGAAAGAGGGAACTTGGCATAACATACATGAGGAATCTTACATATCATAATAAACATGCATAACATGTTGGACTTGCATAACTTAGCATAGTGAACTTGCATAAACATGCATAACTTGTTAAACTTGCAAATCATGGCATAGTGAACTTGCATAAACATGCATAACTTATCAAACATGTGTAACATAGCATAGTGAACTCGCATAAGCATGCATAACTTATTAAACATGCATAACATAGCATAGTGAACTCGCATAAGCATGCATAACTTATTAAACATGCATAACATAGCATAGTGAACTCGCATAAGCATGCATAACTTATTAAACATTCATAACATAGCATAGTGAACTCGCATAAGCATGCATAACTTATTAAACATGCATAACATAGCATAGTGAACTCGCATAAGCATGCATAACTTATTAAACATGCATAAATCCCAACTTTCATCACATATTAACTTTAGAGTTTCTAAAATGAAGGTAAGAGGGCTTACAAATATTAGGAAGACACAAATCTACTAATAAAGATTGAGAAGCCCTTTATGCAAGCATATAAAAACCCAAAACAAAGCTCCAATTAACAAAAATCCCAAAAACTCTAGCTTAGCAATTAAAGCTTGCAACTTGATGATGTATGCAAGCTAATGATCATTCATACAACTTAGAAATGCTTGTATGAACATCAAAACCTTCATAGGAATGATTTTTGAAGAGGGTGGAGGCTAGGGTTTTTAAGTGGAGGCCATTTGAGAAATCAATTTGACATAGTTTGGTTGCTAGAATGAATAATGGGGTTTTAGGGTAGGATTAGGGGCTTATTTATAGAAGATTAGAGTGTTTTTAGCCCTAGGATTAACCCTAGGTTAGTTTAGGTCCGTCAGATTTCGGAATTCTCTAGAACCAAGCCACAAGACCAGACCAAGACCCAAAATGGTGCGCCAGGCAAAACTGCCCGGCCACCCTGTGTCGACATGGCTGTCGACAGGGCTGTCGACACCCTGGGGACCCTGTCGACATGCCTGTCGACATGGGGGTCCTGGCGGGAGTTTTCCCGCCTGCGCCAGTTTGCCCTTATTTCCAACTTTCAACTTGAAATTCAAATCTGTTTTTGACATGGAAATTTCTGAAAACTTCAATGGGCCTTAACTGGGTCATACGGACTCCGATTTTCGAAAACTCGGACTCTATTTCGCGTATTTTTCCGAGACGAACGCAATGGCATAGCCCGTTTCCCTTGATTCAGATTTTATAATTAATTTCTGCCTCGATTTATGTTATAACAGGTTATTAAAAATACGGGTTGTTACATTCTCCCCTCCTTAAAGGATTTCGTCCCCGAAATCTTCAAGTTAGGAAGAACATATCCTACCATCCAACATCCATCTACTCAAAACATCATCCACGAGCAACCATTGTCCTTGAAAGATTCTAAATGCTGTATGATCATATGCAAAAGTGTGTGTATATGTACTTATCTAATGCAAAGATCAATGCAAAAGATGTTAGTGAAATGTATCCATATGTATGCAAATCCCTACCATAATGTATAATATCTACATGCGTGCTCAATCATACATCCATATGCAACATCCATGTGATAGCATACAAATTTCATCCAAGAATAAGCATACACACTCATGCATATGCAATATGAGGAGTGTGTGAGCCGATCTAGTGCCTAATGTGTATCATGCATCCACGAGTAACCACTTGCAAACACTTGCAACCACTTGCAACCATCAAACATAACATGTCTCAAACACATGTTTCATCCAAAGGGTTTCTTCCTAAGGTTCTCATGACAAGATTAGCACGATAACTAGATAGACATGGATAGCAAAGAGAAAGATATGCTAACAAAGGAAAGAGATTGAGAGTGTACCCTCAAAAAGGAATGGATAAAGCCCACGCATCTTCTCCTCGGTTTCCCAAGTTGCGTCTTCTTCGGCTTCACCCCATTGAACCTTCACCAACTTGACCTCTCGATTCCTTAGCTTCTTGGTCTCCGTCCCCAAGATACGAATCGGAGCTCTCCTCAAAGTTGCCTCTTTCTCTACTTCCACGTCTTCAAGAATGCTAGGTTCAACCACCTCAGCGGACTCATGAAGGCACTTTCGGAGATGCGAGACATGAAAGACATTATGCACTCCGGACAGCTTCTCGGGCAATTGCACTTTATAAGCCATCTTCCCAATTCTCTCTATGATAGGGAAGGGTCCAACAAATCTCGGTGCTAACTTCCCAACAGCTCCAAATCGGACCACATTCCGCAAAGGAGAAACCTTTACGAAAACCATATCCCCAACATCAAACTCCAAATCGGATCTTCGCTTATCAGCATAGGATTTCTGTCGGTCTTGGGCCGCTTTCATTCGTCTCCGAATCAACTCGATCTTCTCGGATGTATCTCTAATCATGTCAGGTCCAAGTATGAGCTTCTCTGTAGTCTCCCACCAACATGTAGGCGACTTGCACGGCCTCCCATATAAAGCTTCAAATGGTGCCATCCCTATGCTTGCCTGATAACTGTTATTATATGCAAACTCAACAAGAGGAAGATGGTCTTCCCAAGTACCACCAAAGTCCAGAATACAAAGCCTCAATAGATCCTCGAGTACCCTATTCACCCTTTCGGTTTGGTCGTCCGTCTGTGGGTGATAAGCAGTACTCAGATTCAACCTCGTGCCCATAGCCTCTTGCAAGCTATTCCAGAATTGACTTGTAAAGATTGGGTCACGGTCACTGACAATACTAGAAGGGACTCCATGAAGTCTCACAATCTCACGAAGATATACGGACGCTAGCCAAGATGCGGTCCTCTTGCTCTTTACTGGAATAAAATGAGCACTCTTCGTAAGTCTATCTACAATAACCCAAATGCTCGTATTCCCTTTCCTTGACCTTGGAAGCCCATCAATAAAGTCCATGGAGATACTCTCCCACTTCCAAAGTGGAACATCTAGAGGATGCAATAGCCCACTGGGCTTCCTTGACTCGGCCTTAACTTGCTGGCAAATGATACATCTAGAGACAAACTTTGCCACATCCTTCTTCATTCCAGGCCAGAAGAAAATGCGCTTCATATCCTTATACATCTTATCTCCACCCGGATGTATAGTCAACTTGGAGCGATGTGCTTCCTCAAGAACTTTCCTCACCAAGTCTTCCACCATTGGAACACAAAGCCTTCCGTCTCTCCTCAGCCAACCCTTATCATCTATAGAATATCGAGCAAGGTGACTAGATGTCTCCCCTCGAATCAGCTTATCCATAATCTCAATTATCTGAGGGTCTTCCTTCTGCGAAGCCCCAACTTGATCCAGAAGGGTAGGCCTGAGCTCAAGAGATGCTAAAGAACCGGTCATCGACTCAACTGCTAAAGAGAAATCAAAGGTTGCCAAGAACTCTAAATTCTTCATCTCAACAAATAGAGGACTTAGTGTCAACCTTTTTCTACTCAACGCATCCGCTACAACATTCCCCTTGCCAGGGGTATAGGCTATATCAAAATCATAGGACGCCAAGAATTCCATCCATCTTTGCTGCCTCAAGTTCAGATCCTTCTGCGAAAAGAGGTACTTCAAAGACTTATGATCAGTATACAGCTCAAATCTCTCTCCCAGAAGATAATGACGCCAAGCCTTGAGTGCATATACTATCGCTGCCAGCTCTAGATCATGAGTGGGATAATTCTTCTCATGCACCTTAAGTTGCCTGCCACCAAAACATATAACTCTGCCCTCTTGCATCAGAACGGCGCCCAATCCTGTGCCACAAGCATCAGTGTACACGGTAAACATCTTACCACCATCGGGTAAAGATAGAACTGGTGCTGAGGTAAGGGCTCTCTTGAGTCTCTGAAAAGCAAGCTCACAGTCCATATCCCAAGCAAAAACTAAGTTCTTCTTCGTCAACTTAGTAAGAGGAGCGGATATCTTCGCGAAGTCCTTGATGAACTTCCGGTAAAAACCTGCAAGACCTAGAAAACTTCTCACTTCGGTTGCATTCCTTGGAGTCTTCCAATCCTGCACAGCAACTACTTTAGCGGGATCCACCGCCAAGCCTTGCTTAGATACTATATGCCCAAGGAACCGAACTTCCCTTCTCCAAAAGTGACATTTGGAGAACTTAGCCTTTAACTGATGCGCTCTAAGCGTATCCATCACCTCTACAAGATGCCTCGCGTGCTCTTCTTCATCCTTAGAGAAGATCAGAATATCATCCACAAAGACCACGACAAACTTGTTCAAGAACTCTCGAAACACCCTACTCATCAAGTCCACGAAATACGCGGGTGCATTCGTCAAACCGAACGGCATAACAAGCCATTCAAAGAATCCATCTGGAGTTCTGAATGCAGTCTTGTCTATACTATCTTCAGCCACTCTGAGCTGATGAAATCCAGTAGCAAGATCAAGCTGAGAGAAAACAGAAGCACCAACAAGCTGGTCAAAGAGATCATCGATCCTCGGTAACGGGTGTCTGTTCTTCTTAGTCAGCTTATTCAATTCTCTATAGTCCACACAGAGTCGAAGAGAACCATCTGCCTTAGTAGCAAACACCACAGGCGCTCCCCATTCGGATATACTTCGTCTGATGAAGTTCTTCTCAAGTAACTCCTTTACTTGCTTGCTGAGCTCCCGTCTCTCACGCGGAGCCATGTGCCGAACGGGCAAAGAAACAGGCTTAGCATTATCCACCAGATAAACGCGAAAATCAATCTCTCGTTTAGGGGGCAACCCCTTAACTTCTTCAAAAACATCTAGATAATCTCGGACCACCCTTACAGACTGAAGGGCTTCCTCTGACGAGTCGAGAGATTCAAGATAGCACAACATGACGGGATCCTTCGGATTGCATGAAATCTCTAAGGTGTTGCCAAGGCGAGTCACAAGCCTCACAACCCTATGCTCACAATCAAGAATGGCTCCATGTCTAGTCAGCCAATCCATGCCCAAAATCAATCCGTATCCCCTGAAACCAAGGACATACGCACTACACAAGAACTCTACACTGAGTATAGAGATCCTCAGATCCTCACATCTCATAGATAGATAAGCAGAACCCCCAATGGGATTCGAAACACAAACGGGATCATCCACTAAGCTAGTACTAAGGTGCAAACTATCAACAAGATCAGATGAAATAAAGCTATGTGATGCACCAGAATCAAACAAGGTACGAACTGGAAGATCGGAAACATAAACAAGGTTCTCAACAGAAACACTACCTCGATCGGGAACTGGAGCGGTATTGAGAGCATGAACTTGCCCTCCTGAAGGTCCAGCCTGTCCTTTCTTCTTCGGGCATTCCTTGCTGAAGTGTCCAGTCTCACCACAGGAAAAACATCCACCACTAAGCTTCCTTTTCTTCTTCCTACAATCCTTAGCAAAGTGTCCAGGCGCACCACAGTAATTGCACTTTCCCTTGCATTTGTTGTTGTTTCCCTTCTTGTTCTTGCTCTGATTCCCCTGACTACTTTGACCACCTTGATTGCCTTTACCTTGAGAATCAGTCTTCTTTGCTTGAGTATCACTCGACTTGACCTCTTTCTTTCCATCTCCCTGAAGTAGAGCCATATCGACCAAACTCTCAAAAGTAGCCCCATGTGGAATATGTGACATCGCCAAGCCCTGCAGCGGCTCATTCAACCCTCTAGCAAATCGAAGAGCCTTCTTCTCAGGAGTGTTCACCATATCCAAACCAAAACGGGCCAGCTGATTAAACTTGTTCACATACTCCTTGACAGACATATCACCTTGCTTTAATGCAATGAACTTCTCCATCTGTAAATTCACCTCATCAGAAGATAGAAACTTGGCCACAAATCTAGCCCTCAAATCGGCCCAAGTCTCAATGGGCCTCGTCCCATTGGTGACTTCCCACCAATAGGCTCCTTCGTCCTTCAAAAGCCACACTGTCAATAAGATCTTCCTCTTGTCATCAATCCTAAAGATGGCAAACAAGTCCTCAGTGTCTTTCAGCCAATTCCTAGCTTCAACAAAAGATTCCGTGCCTAGGAAATTCTTGCCTCCCATCGCCTTGAAGTCTTTACAAACCTTCGTGAACTCAACCTGAGGATGCTGAGGGGGAGGAGGAGGAAGAGGAGCCTCAGCAACAGGAGGAGGAGGAACATTAGCAACGGGAGGAGGAATATTAACTACTGGAGGAGGGGGAACAGGAACCACCGGAGGAGGGACATTAGGGGGAGGATTCTCAACTACAGGAGGAGGAGTGGGAGTAGGGTTTGCGGGGCCAGCTGCCGCCCTAGCTTCTAGAAGTCTCCTATACCAGAGTGGTACGTTTACTCCATCCGGGATGGCAAGATTCTCAGCCATACTGAAACGAAAGATAAGATAAGATTAGGTCAAGGGAACGAAGGATAACACTAATGTCTTTTTGGGGAATAGCCTTTTAAAATACTAGACTTTTCTTTGGAAAATACTTTATACTTGTTTTGAAAATAGTTTTTCAAAAGTCTTTTAAAAACTTTTTGTTCTTTCTCCTAAACCATATGCTCTGATACCAAATTTGTAACACCCCACCTCCGCTAGGGTCACTCTTTTGGGGGCACTAGCTTCTGGGGGGCGTTAGAACTGGGTAAGCATGCATAATGATATAGCAAGGAAGAACAAGAACATAAATATATATGTAAAACAGAGTAAGTGAGAATAAAACAGCGGAATATCTCAAACCATCTCAAAACAAGTCTAGTACATCATAAAGTCAACTGCCAAAATAAACATGTCTAGTACATCATAAACAGAAATACTGAAATACATAGTGCTATCCCCAAAATAAAGATGATAAACCATAGCGAGCTCAATGTCCAGACATACATGAGCTATCCAGCAAACAAGCAAGCGATCCAAGCTAAGCACCACTATTCCCTCCCTGAGAACCTGGGGGGGAAACGGAAGAAAAGAAGCGAAAGAAAACAGGTCAGTCAAAAAGACCGGTAAGCCCTACTACGATCAGTCTATAAACTAATAAAGTTAACATCATGATGGAAACTGAGATGAACATACTGGCAATAGATAAAGGTGTCATCACATAGAGAAGATTAAGCTTTGCACCACAGTGTACTAGCAAACTAACATAACAGGTATTGATCCCTCAGCCCAAACTTTGGCCCAATAACATGAGGTGACCTTAATACAAGGTCCAGCCCAACGGTCTAGTCGATCGGCTCCCTATAAACCTAACACGTCAAGTGTTGGTGTCCATACGGCCCACATATGGTTGTAGTCAGACTGTGCTGGGTCCACCTTCGGGTGTATCAAGCCCTCGGGTGTCAACCCCAGACACCTAAGCAATAATGCACAGTCTAAACCTACTAGTACCCGTGCCTCGATTTGTCCAACACCGGATTACGTGCACGTCCGTAGCCCGCCGGGACCCGCACCGCTGTACCACTCAGCCGTCGCTTTGGTTGCTTACATCAGTCCAGTAATCGTGCCCCGCCCTAGCCTAGCCTCTAGGGTTGTGAATGATACCAAACTGGGATTACTGCTGGAACAGACCACGTTGCTAGGGTTTTCTAAGAGGGTTAAGTGTGGTTTAACCCCTCACTAATCATGGATTAAATTAGTTAAGTGTAACCAACAGTTCACCACTTAACCCCATTTAATCCCTCGTATCCCCAAAATTGGTTAAGTATTAGTGGGCCATGACTTAACCCTAATCATGAGGCATTAATTAATTTAATTGTGCCTTAACCTCTCACATTAGACTTTGTTGCGGTTACTAGTTAAGCCGGGCGGGTCCGGGTAGCTTTACACCACAACTTGGTCTAACCTCGGGTCCAAGGTACACATGACCAACTTCTCACATTGGGTCCTATTGTTTGTAGCAACTAGTTAAGCCGGTCGGTTCCGGGTAGGTTTACGCTACAAACTCAACCCAACCTCGAGTTGGCCACACTTATGTTTTCTAAGTGTCATGTCCACTTTAATTTCAAAACATAATTACAAGTTTAACAAATACTTGGGTAGACCTAACTTAATAGGTAAATTCCCAAGGGGTAGACCTAACTTAATAGGTAAATTCCCAATCTTCTATTTTCATGTATTTTAAGTTTTACCCAAAACCCCCCAACGTCATTCTATCGCTTACATATTCGTCATAACGCATAAAGGATAGAAAGAGGGAACTTGGCATAACATACATGAGGAATCTTACATATCATAATAAACATGCATAACATGTTGGACTTGCATAACTTAGCATAGTGAACTTGCATAAACATGCATAACTTGTTAAACTTGCAAATCATGGCATAGTGAACTTGCATAAACATGCATAACTTATCAAACATGTGTAACATAGCATAGTGAACTCGCATAAGCATGCATAACTTATTAAACATGCATAACATAGCATAGTGAACTCGCATAAGCATGCATAACTTATTAAACATGCATAACATAGCATAGTGAACTCGCATAAGCATGCATAACTTATTAAACATGCATAACATAGCATAGTGAACTCGCATAAGCATGCATAACTTATTAAACATGCATAAATCCCAACTTTCATCACATATTAACTTTAGAGTTTCTAAAATGAAGGTAAGAGGGCTTACAAATATTAGGAAGACACAAATCTACTAATAAAGATTGAGAAGCCCTTTATGCAAGCATATAAAAACCCAAAACAAAGCTCCAATTAACAAAAATCCCAAAAACTCTAGCTTAGCAATTAAAGCTTGCAACTTGATGATGTATGCAAGCTAATGATCATTCATACAACTTAGAAATGCTTGTATGAACATCAAAACCTTCATAGGAATGATTTTTGAAGAGGGTGGAGGCTAGGGTTTTTAAGTGGAGGCCATTTGAGAAATCAATTTGACATAGTTTGGTTGCTAGAATGAATAATGGGGTTTTAGGGTAGGATTAGGGGCTTATTTATAGAAGATTAGAGTGTTTTTAGCCCTAGGATTAACCCTAGGTTAGTTTAGGTCCGTCAGATTTCGGAATTCTCTAGAACCAAGCCACAAGACCAGACCAAGACCCAAAATGGTGCGCCAGGCAAAACTGCCCGGCCACCCTGTGTTGACAGGGCTGTCGACAGGGCTGTCGACACCCTGGGGACCCTGTCGACATGCCTGTCGACATGGGGGTCCTGGCGGGAGTTTTCCCGCCTACGCCAGTTTGCCCTTATTTCCAACTTTCAACTCGAAATTCAAATCTGTTTTTGACATGGAAATTTCTGAAAACTTCAATGGGCCTTAACTGGGTCATACGGACTCCGATTTTCGAAAACTCGGAATCTATTTCGCGTATTTTTCCGAGACGAACGCAATGGCATAGCCCGTTTCCCTTGATTCAGATTTTATAATTAATTTCTGCCTCGATTTATGTTATAACAGGTTATTAAAAATACGGGTTGTTACAGATTTGGTTCCTTGAGCATGGCCTGCTCGGATTTGGTATGGATAACGATTGTCCTTGATTTGTCATCATAGATCTTTTCTAACATATTATGAGAGTTGTCCACTCCTCACATGATCCTTTACCATGTCCTTGGGATGTCTGCATTCATTCATTATATGCTTATTCAGTTCATGGAATATAAAGAACTTTCTTGGTCTTCGCTTTGTTTCAGTCGGTTCTCTCAACACTGCACTTTGATAAGGGGGTCCTCTTCTAGTGTCCAGGTGAATCATTTCTAATGAATCAGTTAATAAATTTAAGAAAAATACTTTGCTTTCCTCTAATTCCTTCCTAAACCTTTATGCATGTCATTCCCTATATTTTTCCTTTGTCCTTTTGTATTCCTTTTCCAAATGACCTCTCACCTTGGGTAGTATTCACTTCCTCTTTCTTTTTAGTTTGTGCCTCATCTTAATGCAATTACCTTTCCATCTTGTTAAAGGATTCACCAAGAACTTGGGGGTTCCCATTTCAAAACTTCTTTAAAGTCTGGACCATCTGATACTCTAGAAATAGCGGCCATCAATACTATCAACAATTCTGGCCTTTCCACCGAAGCAACTGTTGTGTTATTTCCGATCAGATAATTGTCTAGAGACTCATTTTATCTTTGCTTGATTTTTGTAACAATCCGAATTTTTGCTACATTAACCTGTAATTAATTTAAATATTAAAATGACTAATTTTAAAATTTATTATTTGAACAAAAAAAAAAGAGAATTTGACTACTGAATTAACTTAAAATTTGAATTTAGAGTATAAAATGAAATCAAAATTGATTCGAATTTATGTAAAATTTTATTTGAATGTGAACGATAATAATAAATTCTTATTAATGAATTAGAGTGTTTCAAAATTAATTTATAATTACTCAATTTTCATCAACAAACGAAATTAGCTATTTTGCAAGCAGTCTCGAAATTCGACGAAATCAGTTTCATCGGATCTAGAATGTTAAATAATTGTAGGATATCAAGTTTTGTAATGATTGAACTTATTGTACGATCATGTACGATACAAATGCGAACCGTTTAACAATTTAAATCGTAGTGTTATAAATTGATTTTTACCACAAAATAGCAGTGTTTTTTATTTTTCAAAATCTAACAACTGGTGTATATTATTATTGATCTGAGACCGTGTCACTATCCCGAGCGTGACTTTATTTCTGTTCTGTCAATTAGAGTCTTGTGATAAAATTCTATGCAAAATATCACTAGGAATTTAAAACATAAACTTTACTTTAACACCTATATAGTTTGAAGGACACACCTACTTTCTAGTTGTAACAATCCGGAAAATCAGAACCAATTTAAAATTTTTATTTTAGCAATTTTAATGAATTTTGGATATTCAAAACTATTTATTTTAAATAATAATAACAAGAAAACTATTTTGAATAGAATTAGAACATATAAATTTATTTAAATTGAAGTTAGAATATAAATATTTATTTTAAATATAAAAGGAATTGGAAATGGCGCGATAGTTTGAAAATTCGATTACAAATTTCAAATGAATGTACAAGATTCAAAATAAACTGGATTTTAGTGAAACCAAATTTTTTTGAATTTGTTTGAAAATATCTTTCCAACGAATCCGAAAATTCCAAATTTCATAGCGGAAATAAAAAGTTATGTCCAATTGAAAATTCTAAATAGTCGCTATGTACAATAAAAACGCGAATCGTTTAACGAATTAAATCACAGTGTTATAAATTGATTTTTACAGCAAAATAGCAGTGTTTTTTTATTTTTCAAAATCTAACAACTAGTGTGTATATTACTATTGATCCGAGACCATGTCACTATCCTGACCGTGACTCTATTTTTGTTTTGTCAATAAGAGTTTTGTGATAAATTTCTATGCAAAATATCATTAGGAATTTAAAACATAAACTTTAATTTAACACCTATAAAGTTTGAACAATACACCTACTTTCTAGTATTTGACTTCCTCTACACACTTACTTTTCCCTTTCAACGCATATGTCCTCTTCGCCTTTCCATATTTTCAATGGCAGCAAAATAAAATATAAGAGAAAAAAATATTCCCCTCTTTTGAAATTTACAAACAATTCATGCAAAATCTTAAAATTTGAAAAGATGGGTTATTTGAGCTTTAAACAACAAAATCTTCACACTGGCATGGAGGGTGGTTAGCTAAGGTTTTCATTTTAATTTGGGGGAGAAGTATTTAGTTTGTCTTGAGTTCGGGTTCATGTTTGTGGGAGAAATTAGCATCATGTGTCATAGTTTGGTGAGATTTGAGATGAAAAGTAGTCATACCAACTACTATAGCGACATGAGGTTGTTGGCATTGGATTTTGCTAGGTGGAGTCAAGTTCCAGGTGATGGTAATAAGGATGGCGAGGCCGAGCCAAGGACAAAGCCTGCCTTGGCCCAGTGCTAACTGGGCCATGGCACGGGCCAGCAAATCTCATGGGGCATCAAAATACCCAATCGGATAATCGTCGTATAGCGAAATCGCCAACAGATAGAGAAGAAGAACAACGAAATAAATCATACAGGAGAAATCGCATACAGAAGATCGTGTAAGCGCAAGCGCAAGAAGAACCTACAGGGAGCAACGCTGATCAAATTAGGGAAGAAAGGTAACCCTAATTTAAATTATCCTAATTTTATTTAATGGCTAGAACTGAAAACCTTAATCCACATCTACTGACTTGTATGAAACACAAGGGATTTGATTTCTCCACTGGAAAGCATAATTTGATTGAGCATATCAAAAGCATGATTCTAATGTTTTTTTAATGGATCCTAACACCATGCTGCTAGGACTACTCCTAAGAAGAAGTTTGGATGACCTAGACTGCTCTTGTGTCTGTTCAAAACAAAATACCACAGCAATTGTTTGATATTAATTTTAACCCCGTCACTTTCTACCCTCTAATGTCTATGCTGGCCTAGTGTTATCGTTTTATCACATGTGGATGGGACTGAAGTTTTTTGTCCACTGAATGGTGGAGTATGAATGATGGCATAGTGAAAAAAAGAATGAGAGTGAAAAATATGTTTCTTTTAAATTTTGAACGAGTTCCATACAAAAGAAATGTGAAAGAATTTTTTTAACAATGACATTGTTATTATTTAAGGTATAATGGGCATCCCCTGTGATACTCAACAAGCAGCTGTGGTGTGTTTTTATTCTTTTTTTTTTAAATTGACACCATGCTGCTATTTGACGCTTTATTTTGCCAATTTATCCTATCAGCTTCCTACTTTTGCCCACATACAGTATAACAACTCCAATTTTGATTCCAATGTAATAGCTCAATTAACAGATTTGTCATTTATATTAAAATTTCACCGCAACAAGTAGTAAATGACTGTGATGTTTCAATGTTTAGATCAGTTGAATGAAACAAATGTCATGTCTTTGGAGCAAATTTTGAATATATATCTGATTCAGGAGTTTGGGATAATATGGATAGAAATTAATAAAAAGAAGGTACTTCGCATACTTATTCACATGCTGTCTATTTTTAGTATTTCTTGTTAAAATAATGTTATTTTGTGTCTGTTATTTTATAATTACATTTTTCATAAATGAACATGTTATTCATATCACAATTTGCATATAAATATATATATATATATATGACTTTCTAATGGTGCAAAGGGACAAACGATGATTTCTAGTAGTTGAAATAGTTCAAGCTCCTTGTACGTAAAATTTCTTCATATTTAGATTTATTATTTATGATCTTTTTTGCATTATAACCATGTTATTTCCATTTGTCTTGTTTGCACTATTAGCCCATAATAGCAATATTGGATTTTTCAAATATTAACATGCCTTATAATTATGAATATCATCTAGTATCACTGGTGCAAAATTTTACAATGGGGGCATCATTTAGTAAGTTGCACGGGACATCATAAGCCCCAGGACCGGCTCTGGCCAAGGATTATAGAGGTGAATCAGATTATAGTTTAATGTAGTGTGGAGAGAGATATGTGGTGAGAAGTTACAACGATGGTGATGGGGATGATCGCCTGTAATAAGTCAATGTGTTTGAGGGAAGAAGATGATTATGGTGGGGTAATCATTTTAAAAGGGTAATTAAGATTAAATGATGTGTAATTATTAATTAATGTATATTATTAAAAAAATTGAAATCATAAAAATGTTATAACTTCTCCATACAAAGTCGGACTAAGGTACAATTTTCACCATTGCGCTCATATTGACGGAGACTTCATTATAATATTGATTTGATGGAATTCGAAGCAAGTTAAAATTTTGGTGAATTTCGAACGTCATTTGAAGTTCAACAAAACTTGAATGCAAAAGATACTGGAGGGAAAGCAAGTAAAACTCACATTTCTGGTTTGCCAATTTAAAATAATTTAGATTAAATAAATTATTCTTTGCTTGATCTTGAAATTAGTTAGACGTTGGGTTTGGTTAAATTATCATATTACCAATTTTCTATTTGAATTGATCCGGAATTAATTTTTTGATTGAATTAAATCAAGGATCGCGAGATAGCATCTTGAAGTGCTATCAATTTGTTTGAATTGATTAGGATCACGAGGTATCATCTTCAAATGCTATAAGCTTGTTTGAAATAATTGGGGATCACGATATAGCATCTTGAATTGCTATTAAACAGTTTTGAATTTATCTTATATTCAAGGATCATTACAAGTAATAGATTTTATATGAGTGGTTGAATGGAATTAATTTGATGATGTTATTTAAATATAACGTAGTTAATCCAAATTACATGCTTGGTGTTACTTATTTGGCCAATTAAACACCGTTTAAAAATTGATTGATCTGATTCTAATTGATATAGAATAAAACCTCGCTCTGTTATTATATTAATTTGAATATTTTATACTTGCTAGTTAATTTATGTTAAATAAGTTTTATATTAGCTCTTAACAGTTAATTGTTTATTTATTTACACATATTGTTTAAGTAAATGCCATGCTGAGTGGATATTAAATTAAATATATTGCAGCTTATTTAAGTACTATTGTGATCTCAAGTCCTATAGAGTAAATGTTAAAAGTATATGGATTTTGGGCTACAGCTGAAGCGATTATAACAAAGGAAATAAACTCAGAATTTGGCATGGAGCCAATACTCCCATTATTTTGTATAACCACCAACCAATTAATGATTGATGAAGCTAACCCGAACACCTGAGTTGCATATTTATTTTCTAAACAAATGTATAATGAAAGATAAAAGTAACTTACAATTTAGAAGACGGTTCAAGTTAGCATCGCATTGAATTTCTTTACAAATATGGAAAAATTCACAAAAAATTTTGGTAGCACTTTCCTAGTACAACTTGATCTGAAAAAACCACAAATCACCGTGTTGGGCTCATCTAACAAAAGAAAACAAAAACCTAAAAGTGGTACCACACACATGGGGCAAAAATCACCAAAATGCACCAAACGATGAAAATCACAACTCTACATCTACTGCATACCTCTTTTTAAGCAAGCTTAGCACTTAGATGCAAATAAAAGCGAATCAGTTTCCAAACAAATAAAATCTTGCTTCTTTGTACCTGGGCACAGACTCAACAATGAGGATTAGACATAATAGTAGAAATAGCAACAAGGGAATAGACATATTAAATAAATTGAATTTATCGAACATAGGCATGTCAAGTCATGTATGGAATTTATTTTGAATAAATAAATGATACAACAATACAATTATCTACATGCCTATGAATCATATAAACATAATTAAACATGTAAGCATCATCAATTAGACATGCATAAGTAAAACAATAGCAATTATTGAAAATAACATCCATACCTACCCTAGAATCTAACTAACAAGATACATCAAATACAAAATTTAATCCATATATGACCTGACAACTTGGCTTCCATTCCAAAAATAAGGAATAGTAATCTAACATCTCTCGTCAACGAATCATATATAACTCGAGCATTATCATAATATTCCCAATTTATACAACAACCTATCAATGAAACCATCAATAGCTACTCCCGCACCAATTTTAAATCTCTAATTGTCATCAAAACTATTCGATCCATCTCATTTAGCTACAGCAAGCCGACATCACATTCATTATAAAATAAATGTGTAATCAACTCCTTCTAATGATGCCGGGAACAAACAACACTAATTCCATATGGAACCAACCATCACGGTCGAGTCCATACTACCTCCCCTTGAGTTATCGAGTCATATCCAGTAATAAACTCAAAAGACATATACTAAAGAAATATTAGTTTCGAACTAGTACATCTCCAACTCAACACACATGAATAACAACATTTGTTGTACATGCCTATAGGAAATCTCATACATGTCTGAGGCTAAAATTCCAACCATTATCATCAGCAAAGGTTGAGATACTTCTCAGAAAGAGAAATCTCGGTGACGCTACATCACCAATGACTCTAACCCCCTTACTAATAAATAGTGCCTCCAACTCACCAAAACAAACTCTATTGCCATCTACTCCATATGGAGAGTCGAATACTCCTTATACGTTTTTGGTTATCGACTAAAACGCGACAACCTTCCATTCAAAAACAAACCGCATTTAAACTACCCACATAACCAAGTAAGTCTTTCGGCCTCTCGTTCTTGCTTTAATGAGAAATCAATACACTCATGGGTCAACTCTAACTCCCAAACCATCCAAACTCTCGCAGGACTCATAGCAACATCCTACTTAAGACGATGTGATCCAAGCACTTCACTTTCGATGAAAAGTGAAATTGCAATAGATGGTATTTCCCCAATAATCACAACACCATCAACTCTTGACTTGTTCTTTCTTTTCGCCCATAGGAAAAACGAAAAAAAATCGAATAACATAAGTGCAACTCGTCCAAGTGATATCTTGGAACACGATCTGAGAAATCAACAAAACATGCTGACTCGTTGGTTAGCCCAAATGGCATAACTAACCAATCGAGATCAAAATAGCGTGTGAGATGCTTTAATCGGCATAAACCAACCAAATACTTACAGTCTATGAAAATTCCCTTGGGATTCCCAATCGAAAGAACATCTACAATCAGATCGATATGAAACTCGACTCAAACATGGTGGCAATCTAGTCACCTCATTGAATGTGTCCAGATACTATCAAGCTACAAGCTCAAGAAACGACTCACTACCAGTGATTTGTCTCAGCCCGCTGTTGTCTGATTATAAGTGGTTTGCTACTGAAGACATAGGTCTTAACCCATATCGTTAAGTAGAAGAGGAATTACTACTAAAAAGCTAGACCTAGACCACTATCATCACAAACAACCTCTCACTACCACCTATGTTCCGTAGGGGTGGGCGCGGTCGGTTAACCACATTGGTTGATATCTTCGGTTAACTAAATGTTTGGTTAATGGAATTTATCGGTTAATGTGATTCGGTTGAGGTCTGTTAACTATAATATATATATTACTATATGTATAAAATAATATTATAATATATATGTTTTTTGATAATGATATATATGTTAGTGTGTGTATATATATTACAAATATTACTAATATATATTGGTATATATGTATATACTTACAAACATATATTTATACATATGTGTGTGTATTATATTTATATATATGCATGTATATGTTAGATCATCATAATTATTATATCATTGATATATGTATATGTGTGTATACATATACAATATATATATATATATGTTTTCGTTCAAAGGAATAGTAATGATAATATTTATGTTATTGGTCTTACAATATGTATGTGTGTGTATATGTTATCGGTCTTATAATATGTGTGTGTGTCACTGTTTCTAGGTACATGTGTGTATTTTTAGTTAACGGTTAACCGATGTATGTTTTTTGTTAATCATAATTTGGTTGATTAACATCGATTGGTTAACCGAATGTTTGATTAATGTGGTTCAGTTAAGATTGGTTTAGTCGGTTAACTGTAATAAATGCCCACCCTTAATGTTCTTAATTCTCCTTGTAAGTGAACCTCTAGAATTAAATATTAAGACCAGTTAAGCTTAATAATCAACAAGAAAACAAATTGGCAAGCATGCAACAGTCTCCAACCTCGAGGCCCAACATTATATATACTTCCAAACATGAAACATTATATATACTTCCAAATATAGATTAGGTATGTCATAACACTCTCCCACCTCGAGGCCCAACATTAATCGCTATGGATGTTGCAGTCACTCATAGTATTAAGTTCTGGTGACCAAACACGGGATGTTACACACATATATAATCTAACTGAGCCCTCAACACGATAAGTCACTATTATCTGGTCTTTTTCCCCGGATACTAGAAGTAGTCTAGGCCCACACGACTCGGACGATCGCACGGTCAAACAGCCTAAAACTGTCACCAAGATACCCAAGAATAAAGTCTAAATGTATTCGTTCAAGTAAAGTCAGCACAGCTCGTCAAAGCCGCTCAAATATGCCTAAGTGCTTCGGGATTGGTATTCACCATCCATCACATTTCATATCCCGAAGCCTCTACACCAAAAACTGTATCCCTACAACCAGACTGCCGAGGACGGTATAATCCTCCTTCCACAATTTCATGTGCCACAAGTGACCTCTTCGGATCGGTATAAAGAATTTTGTATCCCCAAAGTTCATCCAAATTTCCTTCAAGTTTTCAAGATCGGTGCAACTGTCTTCGTATCACAGGATATGGAATTATCAGAAAAGAAGAGATTCATGGCTGCTAGAAGCTGAACAGAAATAAACTAAGTCCCCGGTATATATACCAATCCTGGGATTGGTACTAACCCGGGGTACGAAAAATGTGGCACGTGTCCAACAACCTCTCCTCCAACCTATTCCCACCTGCTCCACTCTCCTATAAATACCCTCCAGCTTGCTCTGATAAAAGGGTTCTCTTTGAAACTTTGGGAAGAAGATATTGCTTCCATAATCCTCAAGTTCCAAGAAGAAGAAACTTACCTCTTTTCGAACACTTGGACTTTTTAGATAGCACATGCATTTCGGGGAGAAGGACTTGAGCTCCATTTTTAGACTTTGCAGAACATACTTTCCACCATTGCCAATGTATTCATATGGAACTATGGTTCCCACCATTGTAATTTGACTTAAAGTGAATAAAAAGAGTAAAACCTTCAAAGTGGACATAGGTTATCGCGGACTTAACCACTATAAAATACTGTGTTAATTTACTTTCCTACATAATTTTCGCTCTGGTCTTTAGTTTCGTTGTCTTGGAACTTGTTGGGTGTTGTTGCCAACTTTTGTGCATCAACAATCACAATCAAGAAAATAACTAATTACCTCAAGTCCCAACATCGTTCCACCCATCGAATCACAATATCAAATTGAATGATCAAATCTCGATGCCAAACCGAAACACGTACGGAAACACCATCGATGAAATTCATATAACAAGTGAAGACGTTGCTTCCTTTCTCTTCCATCGAGGGAGCACTCAACGAAATGGAAACAATAATTAGTACATATGTCTCCATAATTTATCCTGACAAAGCAGGGAAAACTTTTATATGGGGCCCAAGCTCAAACATCGTGAGCTTACTCGATCGGTTCCTCCAAGCCACCATTCCCTCAGAATGAAATAACCACCCTACGAGTCAAACTCATAATGCAGTCACAAACTCCAAACTTCGGAGTTAGAAAAGAGAGAACAACCTTTCTTCAATAACACATCGAACTTGATCACACTCTCCAACACAGATGTATCGCCTAAATTGGTGGACTCTCATCGACTTCTAAGAAGTCGATACAAAACCTCTTCAAAGTGAACTAGTATTGAGCAAATCGATTTCGGGAACCTAAAACGATAACGACTCTCGACTAATGCAGGCTCAACCATGGAATCTCTTAGGAGTAAACTCCTAATTCATTCAATTCTAACTTCAAGTTGTCAAAGAAAACCCTTGCGAGAACCCAAAAAACTCTCGCACCACAACAGTCGATTTCGTTCCAAGGAACGGTATGCCACATGGATGTGTAAGCATCTACACAACACGGCATAGTCAACTCACCGCACTTGAGCACCATAACAAATTAGATATTTTAAGGCAACCCAAATAATGGGTTGTACCATTACTAAAAAGATAAATTGTAAATTAAGACTAATAGTTCTCGATTCTGCCCAACTCTCAACTCCGAAGATGGAGTAATCAATGGTATTTCTCATTTTCAAGATCATCCAAGATAAGTGGTCAGAACGATTAGTCGCTAATAGAGAAAACCATTCCAATGGCACTCATGTGCAAAATAACCTATATATATATAGTATATAGATTTGAAAACCAAAATGTATACAAATACGTACTCTCTTGTATATATTAACTATCAAATCTAGTACCGTTTAGGTTAAAAAATGCAGCCTAAGCTCTTATACCAAATGTGACGACCAACCATACATCCTCGGTGCAGAGAACTAAAACTTGTGTTGTACAAGCAACCGGTCGATGTAAATTGATCGTCAAGAGAAAGAAATGGTAGGAAAGAAGAAAAAAGGGGGAAACGAAGAAAATAGGAGAGAAGAAAAAGGAGAAAACAAAATATAAACATAATTACAAAACTTATCGTATATCTCACAGCACATCAAATAACATATAATAATAACAATCTCATATATAAAGCAGGCGAGACAGTAATAACTATATAAACCAGAAAATCAGAGTATACATCCTTATAAGTTATATAGAACAGAAATAGAGCTTATACATGAGATAAGTAAACCCAACTGATGAACTATCTCAATAAGAATACATAAGATTGTCATGGCTCTACAGTGTTGCATAACGGGATAGGAAATAATGACACAAGTATAAATATGTAAAACATAGCCTCCTGCTAATCCACCTGCACAACTATGAATGATATCTATACCTGTCACCTGGTCTTCTCATCATCATCATCGGTGAGCACCCAAGGTGATGAGAGGGAAATAAAACCTTGGGTCAGACAAAAGTCTGGTGTAAGCGATAACAAATCTCAAAGTACCATAAAATTTGTAATTGTATATATGGCACGAAGGGTATGGAGAATCATACATGCCCTTCCCCTGCATAAATAGAGTTAGCACATAACAATTGATACATGTTATACAGTGATAAACATCATATAAAAAGGGTGTTATAGATGTCGAAGTACTAATGGTGATAAATGAGTAAACAAACATAGCATCCATCAACCATCCTCACATCATTGACTCAGTGCGTAATTGTAATAACCCGGAAATCTGGGCCAGTTTAAAAATTTTATTTTGGCAATTTTAGCGAATTTTGAATATTTAAAATGAATTATTTTAAATAATATCGACGAGAAAATTTATTTTTAATATATATAGAACGTGTATATTATATACGTCGTCGTTAGAATATAAATATTTATATATAATTATAAATAGAATTGAAAATGGCGCGGTAGTTCGATAATTCGATTTCAAACTTCAATTGAATGTACCGGGTGCAAAACAATCCGGATTTTAGTGAAACCAAAAACATTAGGATCTAATTGATGATATCTTTCCAACGAATCCGAAAAATCAAAATTTCATAGCGGGAATCAAAAGATATGTCCAGTTGAAAATTCTGAATAGTCGCTATGGAATTCAGGCCCTTAAAAATAGGAATTTTGCAAACGACCTCGGATTTCGACGAAACTACTTTTGTTGGGTCCGTGATGTCAAATTATTGTTAGGTTTCAAATTTCATAATTTTTCGAATCAATATGTGAGCGTGGAAGAGGAAAACGCGTTTGACCAGTTTCAGTTGATTTTAATCGACTGGAAATTGGCCATTTTTCCAACAGTCTCAGAATTCGACGAAATTAGTTTTGTTAGGACCGTATCGTCAATACAAAGCTAGAAAATATTTTTCGGGAATTTTTCTAGTTAGTATGTGATCCCGGTAAATTGAAATACGCGTTCAAATTCAATATATAGAGTTATATGTTGATTTTGACGGAAACTGATCAAAACAATCGAATCAGCCTGCGATACATATCCCATTGTGTTCGGAATGGGGGTAAAACGCTATAGACGATAGATGGTGGGCCTCGTTTCGAGGTCGAAATAAAAAGTCAACTTTTAGTAAATAAAATAATTAAATAAATTAAAAATTAAAAATTCTCTCTCCCTCCCCTTAATTCCCTCTACCCCCCCCCCCCCTTTATTCTTCGTTACAGCAGAGAGAAAAAGAAAAGAAAAAAAAGGGATCCCGATCCACGAATCGACGCCGCCCCCCCCCCCCCTCGCAGTCCATCGCGCCACCAACGGAGGGGCGCCGCCTTCAACGACGGCCGCTACCCCCCTCCCACCTTTCCCTGTCCTCTCTCTCCTCCTTGAACGAAGACCGCACCAAGCCCTAACCCGCCGACTTCACCGCAGCCCCCCCTCTGCCTAGACCGACGCGCAGCACCCCCCCCCCCCTTCCTCCAGTCGAGCTCCACCTGCCGAGACCCCCTCAGCATCCCTCCTTCCGATACATCAACGCGGTGAGTCCTTCTATGGTTTTATATACATAAAAATCTGATTTTTATTTAGGGTTTATTTTATTTTATATAAAAATAGAATTTTTATATATGTATATAAGTAAAAATATGATTTTTATATATTCGTATAGCATAGAAAAATATGATTTTTATATATTCGTATAGCATAGAAAAATATGATTTTTATTCGACAAAAGAAAAGATTTTTATTAGATAAAGGATATGATTTTTATTCGGCAAAAGCTATGTAAAATAGAAAAGGCGAAATCTTTATTTTAGAAAAGGCAAAATCTTTATTTTAGAAAAGGTGAAAGATTTATTTTTGAAAAGGCGGAAATTTTATATAGAGGATAGCGTGATAAAATAGAATTTTTATCCATACAGCGTAATTATAAAAAATCGATTTTTATATATTGATTAGCGAAGTAAAAATTCGATTTTTATATATTGATTAGCGAAGTAAAAATTCGATTTTTATATATTGAATAGCGAAGTAAAAATTCGATTTTTATATATTGATTAGCGAAGTAAAAATTCGATTTTTATATATTGAATAGCGAAGTAAAAATTCGATTTTTATATATTGAATAGCGAAGTAAAAATTCGATTTTTATATATTGAATAGCGAAGTAAAATTTCGATTTTTATATATTGAATAGTGAAGTAAAAACTCGATTTTTACATATGTAGTGATTACGGGCGACGAAAGTGACGAGAGACGAGAACGACGAAGATTTCTATAGATGAAGTGTCGAGATGATTGGGATAGCTTTGGTGAGAACTTCTCACTCTTTAATTTCTTTTTTTAGTTATATATATATATATATATATATATACTAGGATGCAGACGGTGTTTAGTAGCACCCGACACTCGTCATCCACAGACCATGGATGGCTTGTTTGTTAAATTGTTTGGATGTGTAGTTGGTTAGTTTATTTGGTTTGAATTGAATTGTTTGGTGAAATGAAATTGAATTGATTGATGTGTGAATGGCATGGGCCTTCACTAGACCGGGGATAAGGCTTTGTCCCGTTTCTAGTATCGTGCTGTTATGCCGCCGAAATTTTTTAAAATAAGTTAGAAAAATAAAAACATCATTTTTATTTTGTAAATGAACTGAATAAAAAAAGTCATGTGTTAAAATAAAATATTTTATCGTTAAAAATAAAAATTTTAACGTGAATGTGAATAAATAAATATTCATTTACAAACCGGACGGTTTGTTTATGTACACCTATTTGAAGGACATCGATTGGGACGATAAATTTTACACATCGCCCAACTGCACAAATAAAATCTGTGTTTGATTGTTTGAAACCCCACATGGGTATTGGGATAAAATACGGCATACACTAATCCCAATAATTAGTTGTATGTCGATCGATGGACCGACAGGCTGTTATAAGCGTTAGATATCTATATTTGATGCATATACAGTGTAGTGCACTTTGGTTGATGGTTGATTATTTTTTAATGCTATTATATACATGTGATGTATGAAAATCCATATAACTAATATTATATGGTGATTGATTGGGCCTCATTCCAATTTAGAAAATAAAGAATATTATAAAATAAAGGTTCATGTGTTGACCGTACTCATCCGATGAGATCAGTCATGTGTTGAACGAAATATTTTAATAATAAAATTTACTTCTTTATCAATATAAAATAAAGGTTCATATGTTGACAGTACTCATCCGTTGAGATTAGTCATGTGTTGAACGAAATATTTTAAAATAGAAATATTTAAAATAGAAATAATTGAAATAGAAATATTTGAATAGGAAATATTTGAAAAAGAAATATTTGAAATAGAATATTTGAAAATAGAATTATATGAAGCCGGGTTGATTAGATTGATGCCATTTTTACGTGAACGATATTTATATCGATTTTATTCGTTTTAAAACGAATATTGAAAAGTGATTTCGAAATGAACTGAATATAAAACGATTTCGAAATGAATTGAATATAAAACGATTTCGAAATGAATTGAATATAAAACGATTTCGAAATGAATTGAATATAAAACGATTTCGAAATGAATTGAATATAAAACGATTTCGAAATGAATTGAATATAAAACGATTTCGAAATGAATTGAATATAAAACGATTTCGAAATGAATTTAATATAAAACGATTTCGAAATGAATTGAATATAAAACGATTTCGAAATGAATTGAATATAAATCGATTTCGAAATGAATTGAATATAAAACGATTTCGAAATGAATTGAATATAAAACGATTTCGAAATGAATCGAATAGAAAACCAATTTGAATTGAATCGGATAGAAAACCAATTTGTATTGAATCGAATAGAAAACCAATTAGAATTGAATCAAATAGAAAACCAATTTGAATTGAATCGAATAGAAAACCAATTTGAATTGAATCGAATATAAAACGAATTCGAATTGAATTGAATTGAAAAGAAAATGAATTTGAATCGAATTAAAATCGATTTGAATTGAAATCAAATAGAAATGAAAGTAAAAAGGATTTATAATAGAAAAAATCAATTTTGATTTGAATTTGAAATAAAGGTTGAAATTGTTTTTGAAACGAATTCAAAGCTATTTATAAAATTCGTTTTGAATAGTAATTGACGAAATATATATTATATATATTATATATAATATAATGGCCTGAATAGAACGCGTCGCGCCGCGGCAGTTCATGAATTTCGACCATTTATTTCAAATGGACATTACGGGAGATCCGACCGTCAGATTCTCCTAAAACCGGAACCGTTGGATTCGTATTAAAAAGAACTTTCCAACGAATATTAGAAATTTGAAATCTAACGGTTGGATTTGGAGATACGTCCAAATCAAATTTGAAAAAGGTCGCTGTAAGTGCAGTTCGATGGCCGTTGATTGAAATCGACTGTACGGGCCTTGATAAAATTATTAACAATAGTAATAATTTGTGTAAAATCATAAGAAATGATTTGGGAAAAAATGGGATGAAAACTCCATATTTGAAAAGATAAAAATACATTTTTATCGAAATGAACTAGTTTTGAACTAAAATTAAAACCCAACTAATTTTTTTAAATAAATAAATTGAATTTAAAAAGGGGTTTTGAATAATCGGAATTTCTAATATATTTGATTGAAATTAAATTAGAAGTGATTTGTGGGTTTATCGTGAACAGTGTTTTAAATAACACTTGTTCTTTAACCCGATAATAAATAGAATGTGATTTGGGTTTGTCGTGAACTGTGTTTTAAATGACATTAGTTCTTTAACCCAGTAAAAGGAGTTTTTAATGAATCTGCAATTGGATTGAAATGTGAATTGATAATCTAAATTATCAAATTTAGAAAATGAGCAAGAATGGAGTATTACCAGTTTTTCTCCAAAGCGATAGTTAAATTTTTAATTAGATTTGAACGTCAAATGGTAATTAATTTTACCAATAACACTGTGGTGTTAGATATGGAGTATTACCAGTTTTGCTTCATGGGATGAATAGGTTGGGATTGGGAAATAAAACAAATAATTACTTCGGTGTGATTCGCTAATCTCGACTAGTTTGGGAAAAACCATAATTTGGTTTGAAATGACATCCAAAGGAAGATTAAAGGATAAATTTTAAAGAATTTATCTTGGATAAAATTAATGGGAACTTTTCCCTGAGAATATGAATTGGAATGAGGCGTATGTTGTGTTTGTTAAAATTCGTTTTAATATACGCGGGTTGTTCGGAAAGGCCAGGTTTACACCCATTCTGAATAACTGATTCGACGATATGTCGAAGATGAAGATGGTGGTTGAAGACCGGAAGTCTTCACATCGTTTGGGTAATTACTAACGATCCTGATTGGGCTGTACACCCAAGAGGATGGAAATAGTTGGTGGTCGTCCAAACGTACTTGGAGATGGATGGATATGCGAGGAAAGTGCCTCCGGTTTCGTTCAGACCCAGAACGAACTTGTAAATGGATTGTGTGTCTGACATTGGATTTTATTCTGTGTTGATTGATTTCTGTTAAATATATATCTGTTTGGCGGCGGAGAATTTATTCTCTTGCTTAACGCCCTTCTTTGAGACGTACGAGCTTAGAGGTTATATATCGATAGATATCAATCGCATGGCATGAATTGCCTATGTGGCATGCTGAGTTGCATGGATCAAGGCTTCTGTTGAAAAGAAAAGTCTTGTGGTTGATGATCAAAGCACGGCCTACGTGGCAGCTTTGTGTATAACGTGAATTCGCGAGCCTCACACCTCGGTATGAGTCAAAAACGGGATACGGACTGCACGGAGAGCACGACGTTTCTTTCTAGCTTTGGTGGTGTCAGTGACTTACCAGCCCTGACATTTATATACTTTTCACCTATGTGGTTGTTGGATGAGGCGCCTCGATTTTAGGTCTGTAAGGATCGGGAAACGTGTGTTCAGGAATAAATAATCCTCTAACGTAAGTGAGGACCGGCCCTGAAGCATCCAGGATTGCCCAGAGTGTGTAGTCCTGAGACATTTGCTAGAGTGTCTCGAAAGCGGAGAGGAGCTTGCCCCTTGCCTCGACTCATGACGGAAATCCAATTTCTAATACGTGTATTGCGGTTTTAATTGTAGAATTAGTATGGCGACATAGTAGATGGTAGTTATGCCGCCTATGATTGATATTTATGATTGAAATTGTTTTGACACTATACACCTATAATAGTATCAAATAATGTGTTTTAAACGTATCAAGCATGTTTTGGCTGTTATAAGGGAAAACCCTATCCTCCGGCTTGCGTTGCATTGTGTGATGGGACCTGGGTCTTATAACAGCTTCATTTTTCTTTATTTAGCATTGCGTTGTTTGTTCTATGCACTGGTATTCTTGGGAGGAAACCCGTTCCGTGTTATACGGCGTGGTCCCTTGATTTGCCTAACTTTAAAACCAATATTAATAACTGTTTTAGTTCTCACACCAGTCACATGACTGACCTGGAGTTTATTGTTTTAACCTAAACTCTGGGTGCCCCTATTTTCCGCACGGGCAGCTAGTAGTTTTGGTTTTGCAGATTTATATTCATAGGATCCTGGTTTACAGTTGGAATGATATCCGGAAAACTCTGTATCCGTATATCACCTTCAGTTGTGCTTTGTATTATTTTCCGCTGCTATGTAATTTAATGTAATCTCTGATATTTATCTAATGTAATTTATTCATTATACTCTGCATATTCTTGTATCTGATGGAATTGTTGTAATAGCAATGAAATGTTCTTCTGTGTGTGTTCTGATTTGTCCTGTTCTCAAAACGATCAGGGGTTTCGAACGGTCTAGATCGGTTTAACGACTGATTAGGATCGAGCAAAATTCCCTGCCGTCACATTTGGTATCAGAGCTTTGGTTTACAGAGCTCGAGAACAAGACACATTAGAACCATACGAAAGAATTCATCAGATATTGGATTAGTAATATCCAATAAGAATGACTCGTTAGAGATAGGATCAGTAGTGTCCTAGAACGAGTGTGAAGAGTATATTTTTCAAATGAAAACAATCTTGTTTTGAAAATTTAAATCGTTTTATACGTATTTGAATATTTATTTATTTTGAATTTGGACAATCCAATATATAAAGATTTCGTGTATACGCGTCATGAACGTATAGTCGAAGTTTTAATATACTGGATAGATATAGAATCACGCTCTAATCGCCCGGAGATGATGTTGATAATGACCATGGCATCATCAATATTTATGTTCGTGTTTCGAAGGTGTGATATCTATATACTTCCATTATACTGGTGTGATAACCAAAACTTATATAGATAGATTTATTTGTTGTGAATTGGCATCAAAAACATGATCTTTTGTATATATATCAAAATTATGAATTTGAAACTCTAATCCACTAATTGATTGATGTTTGTGTTGTTTGTTTATTTGTTTGATAATTTTGAACCATTTAGCCTAATTGAATCACATATTGAACTATATTGAAATTTGGTCGCATTTGCTTGCATATACAATTACTTACACTGAACAGGTCATAGCAAGGAGGCTAGAGCAGAGAATAAAATTTGTTTACCCGACAAATAGGTACATGTTTACTATAATTTACTGTTTTGTTTGGGTGATGATGATTTTATGAGCCGATTGGCTAGCCGCTTGGCTTTTTCTTTTTGAGATCAGAAGGCCTGTATGGCAATTTCGGGATTTTCCCGTGGCTCCCGGTGTAGGGGAGGTTATGGCGAAATTTTTCGAAAATTTAGGGTGTTAGCCAAATTTTTGAAAATTTGAAAATTCTCAGAAACTGAAAAGTTGGAGAATGGAAGCCAGATCGAACGTAGAGATGATTAATCAAACCACTTTCGACTTTGTTCCTTTTTGGGGACGAAAAGTTTTAAGTTGGGGAGATTGTAATAACCCGGAAATCTGGGCCAGTTTAAAAATTTTATTTTGGCAATTTTAGCGAATTTTGAATATTTAAAATGAATTATTTTAAATAATATCGACGAGAAAATTTATTTTTAATATATATAGAACGTGTATATTATATACGTCGTCGTTAGAATATAAATATTTATATATAATTATAAATAGAATTGAAAATGGCGCGGTAGTTCGATGATTCGATTTCAAACTTCAATTGAATGTACCGGGTGCAAAACAATCCGGATTTTAGTGAAACCAAAAACATTAGGATCTAATTGATGATATTTTTCCAACGAATCCGAAAAATCAAAATTTCATAGCGAGAATCAAAAGATATGTCCAGTTGAAAATTCTGAATAGTTGCTATGGAATTCAAGCCCTTAAAAATAGGAATTTTGCAAACGAACTCGGATTTCGACAAAACCACTTTTGTTGGGTCCGTGATGTCAAATTATTGTTAGGTTTCAAATTTCATAATTTTTCGAATCAATATGTGAGCGTGGCAGAGGAAAACGCGTTTGACCAGTTTCAGTTGATTTTAATCGACTGGAAATTGGCCATTTTTCCAACGGTCTCAGAATTCGACGAAATTAGTTTTGTTAGACCGTATCGTCAATACGAAGCTAGAAAATATTTTTTGGGAATTTTTCTAGTTAGTATGTGATCCCGGCAAATTGAAATACGCGTTCAAATTCAATATATAGAGTTATATGTTGATTTTTACGGAAACTGATCAAAACGATCGAATCAGCCTGCGATACATATCCCATTGTGTTCGGAATGGGGGTAAAGCACTATAGACGACAGGCGGTGGGCCTCGTTTCGAGGTCGAAATAAAAAGTCAACTTTTAGTAAATAAAATAATTAAATAAATTAAAAATTAAAAATTAAAAATTCTCTCTCCCTCCCCTTAATTCCCTCTGCCCCCCCCCCCCCCCTCCCCTTTATTCTTCGTTTCAGTAGAGAGAAAAAGAAAAGAAAAAAAAGGGATCCCAATCCACGAATCAACGCCCCCCCCCTCGCAGTCCATAGCGCCACCAACGGAGGGGCGCCGCCTTCATCGACGGTCGCTACCCCCCCCCCCTTTCCCTGTCCTCTCTCTCCTCCTTGAACGAAGACCGTACCAAGCCCTAACCCTCCAACTTCACCACAGCCCCCCCCCCCCCCTCTGCCTAGACCGACGCGCAGCACCCCCCTTCCTCCAGTCGAGGTCCACCTGCCGAGAACCCCTCAGCATCCCTCCTTCCGATACATCAACGTGGTGAGTCCTTCTATGGTTTTATATACATAAAAATCTAATTTTTATTTAGGTTTTATTTTATTTTATATTAAAATAGAATTTTTATATATGTATATAAGTAAAAATATGATTTTTATATATTCGTATTGCATAGAAAAATATGATTTTTATATATTCGTATAGCATAGAAAAATATGATTTTTATTCGACAAAAGAAAAAAAAATTATTAGATAAAGGATAAGATTTTTATTCGGCAAAAGCTATGTAAAATAGAAAAGGCGAAATCTTTATTTTAGAAAAGGCGAAATCTTTATTTTAGAAAAGGTGAAAGATTTATTTTTGAAAAGGCGGAAACTTTATAGAGAGGATAGCGTGATAAAATAGAATTTTTATCCATATAGCGTGATTATAAAAAATCGATTTTTATATATTGATTAGCGAAGTAAAAATTCGATTTTTATATATTGATTAGTGAAGTAAAAATTCGATTTTTATATATTGAATAGCGAAGTAAAAATTCGATTTTTATATATTGATTAGCGAAGTAAAAATTCGATTTTTATATATTGAATAGCGAAGTAAAAATTCGATTTTTATATATTGAATAGCGAAGTAAAAATTCGATTTTTATATATTGAATAGCGAAGTAAAAACTCGATTTTTACATATGTAGTGACTACGGGCGACGAAAGTGACGAGAGACGAGAACGACGAAGATTTCTATAGATGAAGTGTCGAGATGATTGGGATAGCTTTGGTGAGAACTTCTCACTCTTTAATTTCTTTTTCTAGTTATATATATATATATATATATATATATATATATATATATATACTAGGATGCAGACGGTGTTTAGTAGCACCCGACACCCGTCATCCACAGACCATGGATGACTAGTTTGTTAAATTGTTTGGATGTGTAGTTGGTTAGTTTATTTGGTTTGAATTGAATTGTTTGGTGAAATGAAATTGAATTGATTGATGTGTGAATGGCGTAGGCCTTCACTAGACTGGGGATAAGGCTAGGCCTTGTCCCGTTTCTAGTATCGTGCCGTTATGCCGCCGAAATTTTCTAAAATAAGTTAGAAAAATAAAAACATCATTTTTATTTTGTAAATGATCTGAATAAAAATTCATGTGTTAAAATAAAATATTTTATCGTTAAAAATAAAATTTTTAACGTGAATGTGAATAAATAAATATTCATTTACAAACCGGACGGTTTGTTTATGTACACCTATTTGAAGGACATCGATTGGGACGATAAATTTTACACATCGCCCAACTGCACAAATAAAATCTGTGTTTGATTGTTTGAAACCCCACACGGGTATTGGGATAAAATACGACATACACTAATCCCATTAATTAGTTGTATGTCGATCGATGGACCAACAGGCTGTTATAAGCGTTAGATATCTATATTTGATGCTTATACAGTGTAGTGCACTTTGGTTGATGGTTGATTATTTTTCAATGCTATTATATACATGTGATGTATGAAAATCCATATAATTAATATTATATGGTGATTGATTGGGCCTCATTCCAATTTAGAAAATAAAGAATATTATAAAATAAAGGTTCATGTGTTGACCGTGCTCATCCGATGAGATTAGTCATGTGTTGAACGAAATATTTTAATAATAAAATTTACTTCTTTATCAATATAAAATAAAGGTTCATGTGTTGACAGTACTCATCCGTTGAGATTAGTCATGTGTTGAACGAAATATTTTAAAATAGAAATATTTGAAATAGAAATATTTGAATAGGAAATATTTGAAAAAGAAATATTTGAAATAGAATATTTGAAAATAGAATTATATGAAGCCGTGTTGATTAGATTGACGCCATTTTTACGTGAACGATATTTATATCGATTTTATTCATTTTAAAATGAATATAGAAAAATGATTTCGAAATGAATTGAATATAAAACGATTTCGAAATGAATTGAATATAAAACGATTTCGAAATGAATTGAATATAAAACAATTTCGAAATGAATTGAATATAAAACGATTTCGAAATGAATTGAATATAAAACGATTTCGAAATGAACTGAATATAAAACGATTTCGAAATGAATTGAATATAAAACGATTTCGAAATGAATTGAATATAAAACGATTTCGAAATGAATTGAATATAAAACGATTTCGAAATGAATTGAATATAAAACGATTTTGAAATGAATCGAATAGAAAACCAATTTGAATTGAATCGGTTAGAAAACCAATTTGAATTGAATCGAATAGAAAACCAATTTAAATTGAATCAAATAGAAAACCAATTTGAATTGAATCGAATAGAAAAACAATTTGAATTGAATCGAATATAAAACGAATTCGAATTGAATTGAATTGAAAAGAAAATGAATTAGAATCGAATTAAAATCGATTTGAATTGAAATCAAATAGAAATGAAAGTAAAAAGGATTTATAATAGAAAAATTCAATTTTGATTTGAATTTGAAATAAAGGTTGAAATTGTTTTTGAAACGAATTCAAAACTATTTATAAAATTCGTTTTGAATAGTAATCGACGAAATATATATTATATATATTATATATATAATATAATGGCCTGAATAGAACGCGTCGCGCCGCGGCAGTTCGTGAATTTCGACCATTTATTTCAAACGGACATTACGGGAGATCCGACCGTCAGATTCTCCTAAAACCGGAACCGTTGGGTTCGTATCGAAAAGAACTTTCTAACGAATATTAGAAATTTGAAATCTAACAGTTGGATTTGGAGATAATTCCAAATCAAATTTGAAAAAGGTCGTTGTAAGTGCAGTTCGATGGCCGTTGATGGAAATCGACTGTACGGGCCTTGATAAAATTATTAAAAATAGTAATAATTTGTGTAAAATCATAAGAAATGATTTGGGAAAAATTGGGATGAAAACTCCATATTTGAAAAGGTAAAAATTCATTTTTATCGAAATGAACTAGTTTTGAACTAATATTAAAACCCAACTATTTTTTTTAAATAAATAAATTGAATTTAAAAAGGGGTTTTGAATAATCGGAATTTCTAATATATTTGATTGAAATTAAATTAGAAGTGATTTGTGGGTTTATCGTGAACAGTGTTTTAAATAACACTTGTTCTTTAACCCGATAATAAATAGAATGTGATTTGGGTTTGTCGTGAACTGTGTTTTAAATGACATTAGTTCTTTAACCCAGTAAAAGGAGTTTTTAATGAATCTGCAATTGGATTGAAATGTGAATTGGTAATCTAAATTATCAAATTTAGAAAATGAGCGAGAATGGAGTATTACCAGTTTTGCTCCAAAGCGATAGTTAAATCTTTAATTAGATTTGATATCAAATGGTAATTAATTTTACCAATAACACTGTGGTGTTAGATATGGAGTATTACCAGTTTTGCTTCATGGGATGAATAGGTTGGGATTGGGAAATAAAACAAATAATTACTTCGGTGTGATTCGCTAATCTCGACTAGTTTGGGAAAAACCATAATTTGGTTTGAAATGACATCCAAAGGAAGATTAAAGGATAAATTTTAAAGAATTTATCTTGGATAAAATTAATGGGAACTTTTCCCTGAGAATATGAATTGGAATGAGGCGTATGTTGTGTTTGTGTAACATTCATTTTAATATACGCGGGTTGTTCGGAAAGGCCGGGTTTACACCCATTCTGAATAACCGATTCGACGATATGTCGTAGATGAAGACGGTGGTTGAAGTCCGGAAGTCTTCACATCGTTTGGGTAATTACTAACGATCATGATTGGGCTGTACACCCAAGAGGATGGAAATAGTTGGTGGTCGTCCAGACGTACTTGGAGATGGATGGATATGCGAGGAAAGTGCCTCCGATTTCGTTCAGACCCAGAACGAACTTGTAAATGGATTGTGTGTCTGACATTGGATTTTATTCTGTGTTGATTGATTTCTGTTAAATATATATCTGTTTGGCGGTGGAGAATTTATTCGCTTGCTTAACGCCCTTCTCTGAGACGTACGAGCTTAGAGGTTATATATCGATAGATATCAATCGCATGGCATGAATTTCCTGTGTGGCATGCTGAGTTGCATGGATCAAGGCTTCTGTTGAAAAGCAAAGTCTTGTGGTTGATGATCAAAGCACGGCCTACGTGGCAGCTTTGTGTATAACGTGAATTCGCGAGCCTCACACCTCGGTATGAGTCAAAAACGGGATACGGACTGCACGGAGAGCACGACGTTTCTTTCTAGCTTTGGTGGTGTCAGTGACTTACCAGCCCTGACATTTATATACTTTTAACCTATGTGGTTGTTGGATGAGGTGCCTCGATTTTAGGTCTGTAAGGACCGGGAAACGTGTGTTCAGGAATAAATAATCCTCTAACGTAAGTGAGGACCGGCCCTGAAGCATCCAGGATTGCCCAGAGTGTGTAGTCCTGAGACATTTGCTAGAGTGTCTCGAAAGCGGAGAGGAGCTTGCCCCTTGCCTCGACTCATGACGGAAATCCAATTTCCAATACGTGTATTGCGGTTTTAATTGTAGAACAAGTATGGCGACATAGTAGATGGTAGCTATGCCGCCTATGATTGATATTTATGATTGAAATTGTTTTGACACTATACACCTATAATAGTATCAAATAATGTGTTTTAAACGTATCAAGCATGCTTTGGCTGTTATAAGGGAAAACCCTATCCTCCGGCTTGCGTTGCATTGTGTGATGGGACCTGGGTCTTATAACGGCTTCATTTTTCTTTATTTAGCATTGCGTTGTTTGTTCTATGCACTGGTATTCTTGGAAGGAAACCCGTTCCGTGTTATACGGCGTGGTCCCTTGATTTGCCTAACTTTAAAACCAATATTAATAACTGTTTTAGTTCTCACACCAGTCACATGACTGACCTGGAGTTTATTGTTTTAACCTAAACTCTGGGTGCCCCTATTTTCCGCACGGGCAGCTAGTAGTTTTGGTTTTGCAGATTTATATTCACAGGATCCCGGTTTACAGCTGGAATGATATCCGGAAAGCTCTGTATCCGTATATCACCTTCAGTTGTGCTTTGTATTATTTTCCGCTGCTATGTAATTAAATGTAATCTCTGATATTTATCGAATGTAATTTATTCATTATACTCTGTATATTCTTGTATCTGATGGAATTGTTGTAATAGCAATGAAATGTTCTTCTGTGTGTGTTCTGATTTGTCCTGTTCTCAAAACGATCAGGGGTTTGGAACGGTCTAGATCGGTTTAACGACTGATTAGGGTCGAGCGAAATTCCCTGCCGTCACAGTAATGTATACGATACTCAATGCTTTGGTCACCAAATCCATTGGGGCCATGGTGGGTCCAACCGTCTTGGTCTACCCCCAACTATCGCAGTGACCAACTTCCCCGGTCTATAGACGATAACCATACTCAGTCCACACTGCCCTGACAATGGGGTCTGGACCAATCAGGCCACTCCGCCTTGGCTTTGATTCGTTTGCATTCCCCCTCTTTAAAAGGTGCGCTAAAATCATGAATATCGATAATTCTTTTGCACACGTTCTCCGCAGACTATCAATGATACTCCACACTGAAGTCGATTGAGCCTTGGGCTTGTCAGGGAAGAGAATCAAGGATCTTAAGGAAAAACTAACACTAGAGGGGTTGAATAGTGTTTTAAATAAATTAAAGAAATCTTAACCAATTATCAATTACTTGAACTACTATATGAATCACGGAATAAATATCACAATAGAAACAATCACAGATGCAAATATAAACAAAAGTAAAATGCAGAAAAATAAAGTACACACCGGATTTTTATACTGGTTCGGATTGCTCTTACATCCAGTCCCGCACAACGCTGGATTGTGCAGAGTTTTATTATTATCAGTATCCAATTACAACACTATTGAATTCACGGCTACAAGGTTAACACCGCTCCTTTTCCTTGATTTACGGGCTACAAGGAACACACCCTATCCTTTTTCTTGACTTTTGGGCTACAAGAACACACCCTCACAATTTTTTATTACAATTGCCCTAGAACTGTTGAGTAGTACCTCCAAACAGAGAGTATTTGATAGAGAATGATATAATTTGTATTGAAATCGGTAGAGTATAAGTGTATAATCTTAGAATTTGAGAAGAATAATTGTGCTATGTTTAGGGAGGAAGAAGGAGAAGATTAATTATGAAAAAGTTCGAAATTAAGGACTTTATATAGTGTTCTAAAGGACGCAACTGTTTCTGAAATGTTTTAAAATGAAAAGACACAACTTAAATTTAAATAAAACATGACTGTTCTACGTTGACATGTAAAAATGTGTAGGTCGACATACATGTTGTACTTTTAAAATTTAAATCATTTTTTAAAGTATTTAAACCAATATATGTATATATATACATATATATATTATGGAAATTCCTAGAATAAAACTAGTTGTTCAAAATATAATTTTTCAAGTATAAAAACATAAATAAATATTATTTAAACATGTAATAAAAAACTATATATATATAAGTGATATAATAACTTTATAATATAATTGTAAACGCACATATATATATAAGAAACTTGGGAAGTATATTTGAAATCATAAGTTTAAAATCCTTGGATGATTAAAAGTCATTTTGAGAGAACTTTGAAATCAATTTGAAAATAGTTTTAAAATCAATTTGAAAAGAAATAATTTGAAAATAGAGTTGGAGTGCTATTCAGAGTTTTACATAATTACTAGACTCTGTTACTCTGATAATCTTGATTTGGAAACTCATGAGTCTTGATTCTCCTGTGAAATTTTGAATCTCTTAACTGTATCTTCAATATTTTTTATCTACATATAAATCCTACATATATATTCTTGATAAAAGTGTTAGTATATATTTTATAATCAATAATTATAATGATTGAAACAAGGTTATTGTCATCATAACATTATCAACATTCCACTCTCCAACAATCTCCCCATTTTTGATGATGACAACCTCAGTTTATAAAATGTTCAGACCTGATATTACCTGTTAAACTGAATCTTCGATTACTCTCCCTTTCACCATGAATTCCTTCTAACCCCCCTTAAACTATACCTATTTTATAATTTCTCCCCTTTTGTCATCAACAAAAGGTATATCTATCTAAACTTGGAATAATCCTAGTGGCTATTCTATATATAACTCCCTCTAAATCTATAGTTTTCTTATAACTCCCCCTTAAGGTAACACAAGACTAAACCTAGCCTAAACTCTACTACCCTTAAAAATATAATCAAACCGACTTTAATCTAGACTAAGAAATAATTTTGATATATAATATTTCCTTAAAATTATGATACAACTTAAATTAATATAAGTCAAGTAATATTAAAAATAGATTAATGATAAGTTAGTATTTAAGCAATATAATCCAAACAATCAACCAATTTAAGTTTTGTTGTCACAAAACATCAATTCAAATAAATTCAAACATAAAGTCAAACATTTCTTGTAACTTCTATTTATCCAAGAAACATATAAAGCTCCTGTTTTAATCTAATACTATAAGAACTGTATAAAAGTGATGTAACGAAATTTAAAAACATGAGTATAGTTATATTATCAAACCGACTTTGTCGGATTTTCTTAATTCTACTGAGCCTTTGAAAACTTGTGTCCGTCTGAAGCTTTTTTACAATACCCATTTGGTTCTCCTTTGAATGATGCATTAATTACAATGTCTATTGAATAATCATTACAAGCCTTATATATCAGTTCCTTGTATTTTCTTTCTTTATGTGCATTTATGACCAGTTTGAACGTTAATGTTAATTAAATGCACTTTATATAATCAACTGATATACAAGACTTATACAATTTGATTCATTAATGCTCATTGAAAAACCTGCAACAATAACTATATAATCCAGTTTTCGCCGTCTTTTTACTATATATATATATTAGTTATTTCATATTAATTATGAATCATTAAAAATAATAATTATTGATTATTATTTCTTATTCATCAATTTTTATAATTATAATCGAATATTGAATATTCAATCTTAATTATTAAGGACTATTAATCATTATTTATTTATTACTTCTTATTTAAGTTATTAATTTATTTTAAAACAAAATATATTTCTTTGGAAATAAGAAAATATTAGTAAACAAAATAAACTTTAAAGTAATAAAATTTGATACGAATTATATATATTTGTTCAAAGGTTAATGAATTATTTTATCATGAAACTTGAAATTTCAATTAAGGCAACATTAAAAATAATCGTTGTAATTTAAATATATTGATATTTTTCTTCTAAAATTTAAGCAATTCTATTAAAATTGAGAAATTTTTGAAAAATTTAAAAAATTATTGCTAGAAGTAAAGCTTATTTTGTTAAATTTTATTCAATTTGGTATAACAAATTTCTAATTATGGATAATTGTGTTTTTAAGGTTGGAAAGAGAGAAGAAAAAGAAGATGAAAAAATGACAATTTACTAAAAGACAGACCTATGTAAAGTAATATTTAATGTGTACTAATTTATTATAGTTTTTTATGTATGTTCAGCAATTTTAAGTATACAAATAAAATTTGTATAATAAGATTGCTTGGAGATAACGGAAAAGGCAAATAAGGGCTAGGATTTAATAAAAATAAATATATCGGACGGTTCTGTATACTGTAACGTAGGACAAAGCTTCAATTTTCACATTAAAAAGTTAACGCCGTTAAAAACATCAGTTAACTCTAATTGAAAAGTCAGCAATAAATCCTTAATTGAAAAGAGATAGTGATAATGGTAAGTAATAACGCACATTTAAAGAATTTCAGCAACAAAACCTTAATTGAATAGAGATAGTTTTAATGGTAAATAATAATGCACATTTAAAGAATTTCAGCACCAGAACCTTAATTGAATAGAGATAATAATAATGGTAAGTAACAATGCACATTTAAATTCAGCAACATTTAACATAAAAATGTATGTAATAATTTAAGTTGTATATATAAGTGGCGAATTATACACAAAATCTTAATTGAATAGAAAATATATATGTTGCGGATTATTGCAACTTTCATTGCTGTGGTGCTAAGTGCATACAAAATATATATGTTTCAAAATAAGAAATATTCATTATTTAATTGTATTATCTAAACTTTTTTTTTTACAGATAGAGTATATGGAGGAAAATGGATGCTGACAAAGAAGATAATCAACCAGAATTTTTTTCAATTTTTGTATGGCAATTGTATGTTTTTAACGTTATCATAATTGAATGGTTAAACGGGTATTATGTTTTTTACGTTATCATTATTGTATGGCAAATGTCTCATTATGAAATAGTTGTTTATCTTCTGTTAAAACTGAGTGTGCTTTTGTATGATGACTTAATTATATGATTGGATTAAGAGAACTTTCAATCGGGTATTTGTTTGTTGATGAAATTCCATTACACAAGTCAATCGACATTAGTGGTCATTTAATTATCAGATGCACCATTTAGTAAAGCATTAGATCTTTTTTTTAACTTAACAATTGAACCTTTTTATTAATTTTAATCTACAATATCATACATAGATTTGAGGTTTATTTTACATGTATGTTGCTTCCCGGACTTCCAAATTAAAACTACCGAGTGTTTAAGAAATACTTCACTATTATGTTTTAAGGTCTCATTTTCCAAAATCATGCTCAAATATTTTTCTTGCTTTTAGTTATGCTCCCGCGCGCTTTATGCTTCCGTGCAGCACACGGGTCTCCGCTTGTTAGCCTACAATATAAGATACTAAGTAATTATTATATGGGTTTTTATTAAGAATGATATGATATCTATCCGTAATAGGAAAAAAAAAAATTGATTACATAATTTGTTATTACTTCAAAGTAAATAGGTGGAACTCAGGAGTAGCTATCTGGTTAATTTTATAAATCTCAACATTTTCCCTAATGGGGCATGGTAATTGTTTACCTTATTTATATCCATATATGTCATGCAAGAAGTTGTCCAAGAACATTCATTTCATATGTAAAGTTATTTCACATTAATTGCAATCTTATAGCCTTGCCTTTAAAGCCAAAATCATGATGCTTATTTTTTATTATCACTTTTGAATTCCATGCGCAAATTAGTCATAAATATTAATTATGAATGAACAAATGGTAGGTTACTTGGGTGAAATTTTAATATGTCTATATATAAAAAACAACAATATGGAAATGTATTTTTCTCATTATATGGAAAGTAAATCAAGATGTATTACAAAGTTGGTTTTCCCACCGTTACGTGGTTATACTAGTTTAATACCTACATATGCATAAGTATATTTATAACAAACCTATCAACCACAAATGAAATTCAACCATGTCAAACAAGTCAATCAAGGTATTCATGTCAAACAAATCAGACAAACCAATTAAATCAAATAAGTCAATAAATTAACCAAGCCAAACAAGTCAATCAAGTCAGAGTAAATATGTTATGTAATTAATTAGTAACCCTATACATTTCTAAGACAACAATACAAAACTTCCCATACAATAAACTTTAAAAAGTTAAGGTGTAATGCAGTGCATGCGGTATGTTGTTTATAATGTGGTGTGTCATATATAAAGCAATATGAATTAATTATTTAATGTTATGCATCTTGTGATATGAATGTTTTCAAAATGCATTGTAATTTATAGTAATGAGGAGTGATATGAACTAAAATATTTAATGATAATAATTATGCAGAATGATTTGATGATGATACGTATCTTGGCAAAAAATATTCAAAGTATAATCTTAAGTAATATCTAATCTATTATAAATTATATCAACCAAACAAAGGTAATATGCATTAACTTTTTAAAATTTGGTTAATGATACTAATGAATTAGTTTGAAAGAATAGTAAAGATAAGAGTTTAGTGGTAATTAAAAATATATTCATGATAGGTAGTAAAATATTTAGAATAATTCTATGTGAAATGTGAGTTAAATAATCTTAGTAGGGTGCTTCTTTAAAAATAATATTGTAAATATTGAAGATATTTTTACAGAGAATATAAAGTTTTATCATATGAAGTAAACTATAAACATATATTCATAAGTGTATATATAAAAACTAATTTTAAAAAGGACTTAAAGTTTAGTTTATTATGGAATATACATCAATCTTTTGATAAAAATAAATTTTAAATTTTAGAAATCAAAACATATTAATTTGCTAAAGAACCATTTATATGTTGAAACTTTAAAAGAAATCTATAGTTATAACAAAATTATTTAGATGAAATCTGGTAATATAAAGTAAACTATAGAACTATAACTTCTTATATTTAAACTACATATTTAAGATGTATAAATCACATATATATACCAATATATTAAGTTAAATACACAAGTTTTATAAATCTTAATTACAAATCAAAATTAAGTTACAAATAGTGTTTGCGATAATGTAACCCAAAATTGTAATGAAATTTTATGTGAAAAATATATAAGTTAAACAAACTACATGTAAAAGATACATGTTTATATTTTATAACAATATCAAATGTTTGAAAATTGTATATTATTTATGTATACCATATTAATATATAATTTTATTGATTTATACACTTTTAATATATATTTTGAAACAAGATATAAAAAAGATAAGTAGATAGACAAAGTTGATAACTAGAATTTGAACTGACATTTTCATAGTGAAAAGATGTCCTTTTAATTTCTGAAATTAAAGCAAAGAGTAGTGAATTTGAATATGTAAGAAAGGACCCTTTCGAAAAAATAAGATTGGTATATTGATAAGCATACTATGGTGTATCGACGTATGAACCAAAATATCTAAAATTATAAAAGAGATAAATTTCTATACCTAACTATGTGCATAGATGTATATTCCTAAATATAATGATAATTATGAAATTATTGTAAAGCGTATATCTTTTTGCAATCCACTATTTTGTCCTTCCATTGTCATGAACCAAACATTCACATAATTTGACAATGAGATTTGCTCTAATGCGACGGGCTCGTTTTCTGATCAGCGTAGTATATTCAATTGCTAAATTTGAAGACCGTATGGTAAAGATACTTATGATTTAGTAGTTTAACCAACTTGGTGCCAGAATTTTGAATTTGAATTTTGAATGAATGGACACTTCACTACTATAAATAGGCCCAAAAGCCATGTCTCTTCATAAATTTTTTGCTTCTTCTTTTTACCCTTTTCCTACAAACAATCAATCTATTGGGAGGCATATCTCCTTCATTTCTCAACGGAATTGGATGAAACCAGCGGAAAATCGAAGAGTAAGGAAAGAGCCATGATCTAGTAACAGTTTGGAGATGAATTTGGATGTTACCATGGTGCAGTAGGCCAAATAGTATGAGAGATGCTAGAAATCCTATAATAGTTTTTCTGTTTTGGATATCCAACTTAAAATTGTCATTTCTCACTCAATTTTAATAAGAATTTGATGATCCATGCATCAAAATGACCACGAGAACAAGAACTAAAATCTGGAAAAGAATTAGGGATGAAATAATACAAATATCTGGGCGAAATATGAGAAATACCAGTGACAGTTTTGGTCTCTTTTCCCTTTTGTGCACCAAAACTTTATTTGATCATAACTTAGCCATTTCTTGACGAATTCGCATGAAACCAGTGGCATTGCGAAGTGGATAAAGAGAAGAATAGTATTTAATCAAGTTGTAGGAGAAAATCAAAAGTTTTGAATTGATCATTACTCATTTAATTGTAGATTGTCAATTACATATCCATCCGTTTCTTCTTGATTGACGAACGATCATCTTGGTGTCTTTTGGCCAGTAGTCATCAGACATAACTCTTACCCTGTAAAACAACACAACTTTTCAAAGAATCTATTGACTTTTCAAAATAACTGATTGTAATTTTTAATAATAACGTCATGATGATTCTGTGACATATCCATATGAAAAATAGTGTTGAAAATTGCCATTTAAATTTTTCAAAAAATCAGATTATGATAACTTTGAAAACCATGCTCTGATACCAATTGTTAGGGATGAGAATCAAGGATCTTATAACAAAACTAACACTATACGAAAGGGGTGAATAGTGTTTTAAATAACTTATAGAAATCTTAACCAATTATAAATTACCTGAACTACTATTTGAACCACAAAATGAATATCACAACAGAAACAATCACAGATGCAAATATAAACAAAAGTAAAATGCAGAAAAGGAAAGAACACACCAGAATTTTATATTGGTTTGGATTTCTCCTACGTCCAGTCTCACACAACGCTGGATTGCGCGAAGTTTTATTATTATCAGTATCCAATTACAACACCCTTGATTTCACGGATACAAGGTTAACACCGCTCATTTTCCTTGATTTACGAGCTACAAGGAACACACCTTATCCTTTTCCTTGATTTACGGGCTACAAGGAACACACTCTCATGCTTTTTTTAATTACAATTGCCCTAGAACTCTTGAGTAGCACTTCCAAACATAGAGTATTTATAAAAAATTGAAAATAGAAGGACATAGATATAATTTATATCGATACAGGTAGAGTATAAGTGTATAATCTAAGAAATTTGAGAAGAATAATGGTGGTATGTTTAGGGAGGGAGAAGGAGAAGATTAGCTATGAAAAAAAATTAGAAATTAAGTGAAGCGACCCGAACTTCCCCGGTCTCCGAAGAGATGAGAAAGAACGAATTACTGTGAGGACAAGACAAAATAGAACGCAGACGGAAGAACATTTCATTGCTATTACAACAATTCCATCAGATACAAGAATATACAGAGTATAATTGAATAAATTACATTCGATAAATATCAGAGATTACAATAAATTACATAGCAGCGGAAAATAATACAAAGCACAACTGAAGGTGATATACGGATACAGAGCTTTCCGGATATCATTCCAGCTGTAAACCAGGATCCTGTGAATATAAATCTGCAAAACCAAAACTACTAGCTGCCCGTGCGGAAAATAGGGGCACCCAGAGTTTAGGTTAAAACAATAAACTCCAGGTCAGTCATGTGACTGGTGTGAGAACTAAAACAGTTATTTAAAATTTTACTTTAAAAGAGAGTAATTCAAGGGATCACGCCGTATAACACGGAACGGGTTTTCTCCCAAGAATACCAGTGCATAGAATAAACAACGCAATGCTTTTTCGAAAAATGAAGCTATTATAAGACCCATGTCCCATCACACAATGCAACGCAAGCCGGAGGATAGGGTTTTACCTTATAACAGCCAAACATGCTTGGTACGTTTAAAACAAATCATTTGATACTATAATAAGTGTATAGTGTCAAAACAATTTCAATCATAAATATCAATCATATGCGGCATGGGTACCATCTATCATGTCGCCATACTAGTTCTACAATTAAAACCGCAATACACGTATTGGAAATTGGATTTCCATCATGAGTCGAGGCAAGGGGCAAGCTCCTCTCCGCGTTCGAGACACTCTAGCAAATGTCTCAGGACTACACGCTCTGGGCAATCCTGGATCTTCAGGGCCGGTCCTCACTTACGTTAGAGGATTGGCAATTCCTGAACACACGTTTCCCGGTCCTTACAGACCTAAATCGAGGCGCCTCATCCAACAACCACATAGGTGAAAAGTATAAAAATGTCAGGGCTGGTAAGTCACTGACACCACCATAGCTAGACAGAAACTTCGTGCTCTCCCTGCAGTCCGTATCCCGTTTTTAACTCATACTGAGGTGTGAGGCTCGCGAATTCACGTTATACACAAAGCTACGCCACAAAGGTCGTGCTTTGATCGTCAACCACAAGACTTTGCTTTTCAACAGAAGCCTTGATCTATGTAACTCAGCATGCCACACAGGAAATTCATGCCATGCGATTGATATCTATCGATATATAACCTCTAAGCTCGTATGTCTCAGAGAAGGGCGTTAAGCAAGAGAATAAATTCTCCGCCGCCAAACAGATATATATTTAACAGAAATCAATCAACACAGAATAAAATCTAATGTCAGACACACAATCCATTTACAAGTTCGTTCTGGGTCTGAACGAAACCGGAGGCACTTTCCTCGCATATCCATCGATCTCCAAGTATGCCTGGACGACCACCAACTATTTCCATTCTCTTGGGTGTAATGCCCAATCAGGATCGTCAGTAATTATCCAAACGATGTGAAGACTTCCGGTCTTCGACCACCGTCTTCATCTTCGACTTATCGTCGAATCGGTTATCCAGAATGGGTATAAACCCGGACTTTCCGAATGACCCGCGTATATTAAAAACATTACACAAACTACGCCTCATTCCAATTCATATTCTCAGGGAAAGGTTCCCATTAATTTTATCCAAGATAAATTCTCTAAAATTTATCCTTTAATCTTCCTTTAGATGTCGTTTCAAACCAAATTATGGTTTTCTAAACTAGTCGAGATTAGCGAACCACACCGAAGTAATTATTTATTTTATTTCCCAATCCCAACCTATTCATCCCATGAAGCAAAACTGGTAATACTCCATATCTAACATTATAGTGTTATCGGTAAAATTAATTACCATTTCACGTTCAAATCTGATTAAAGATTTAACTATCGCTTTGGAGCAAAACTGGTGATACTCCATTCTCGCTCATTTGCCAAATTTGATAATTTGAATTATCAATTCACTTTTCAATCTAATTGCAGATTCATTATAACTCCTTTTACTGGGTTAAAGAACTAGTGTTATTTAAAACACAGTTCACGATAAACCCAAATCACATTCTATTTATTATCGGGTTAAAGAACAAATGTTATTTAAAACACCGTTCACGATAAACCCACAAATCAATTCTATTTACAACCCATTTCGAATCCAATTTATTTATTTAAAAATAAATGGATTTTAATTTTAGTTCAAAATTAGTTCATTTCGATAAAAATCTATTTTTATCTTTTCAAATATGGAGTTTTTCATCCCAATTTTTCCCAAATCATTTCTTATGATTTTACACAAATTATTACTATTTTTAATAATTTTATCAAGGCCCGTACAGTCGATTTCCACCAATGGCCATCGAACTGCACTTACAACGACCTTTTTCAAATTTGATTTGGACGTATCTCCAAATCCAACCATTAGATTTCAAATTTCTAATATTCGTTAGAAAGCTCTTTTCGATACGAACCCAACGGTTCCGGTTTTAGGAGAATCCGACGGTCGGATCTCCCGTAATGTCCGTTTGAAATAAATGGTCGAAATTCACGAACTGCCACGGCGCGGCGCGTTCTATTCAGGCCATTATATTATATATATAATATATATAATATATATTTCGTTGATTTCTGTTTAAAACGAATTATATAAATAGTTTTAAATTCGTTTCAAAAGCAATTTCAACTTCCATTTCAATTCAAATCAAAATTGAATCTTTCCTTATAAATTCGTTTTAAAATTCATTTCTATTCAATTCAAATTTCAATTCAATTTGAATTCAATTCAATTCGTTTTCAATTCAATTCAAATTCGTTGTATATTCAATTCATTTCGAATCCGTTTTATATTCAATTCATTTCGAATTCGTTTTATATTCAATTCATTTCGAATTCATTTTATATTCAATTCATTTTGAATTCGTTTTATATTCAATTCATTTCGAATTCGTTTTATATTCAATTCATTTCGAATTCGTTTTATATTCAATTCATTTCGAATTCGTTTTATATTCAATTCATTTCGAATTCGTTTTATACTCAATTCAATTCATTTCGAATTCGTTTTATATTCAATTCAATTCTAAATTGTTTTAAATTCAATTCATTTTGAATTCGTTTTCTATTCGATTAAATTCAAATTGGTCTTCTATTCGATTCAATTCAAAATTGGTTTTCTATTCAATTCAATTCGAATTCGTTTTCAATTCAATTCAATTCTAAATTGTTTTAAATTCAAAAACGAATATAATCGATATAAATATCGTTCACGTCAAAATAGCGCATCACTAATCAACACGGCTTTATATTCAACAAATGGATCTATATTTCTTTCAATACACGACTCTATATCTTTGTCAACACACGACTAATCTCAGCGAATGAGTACTGTCCACGTGTGACTATTTTTGTTATTTAATATATTTTATGAAAATTAAGGTATCTATCGTTTGATATTAAATCAGACTCCAACCGTAAATTAGTAAGAGAACGATTCCCTGAATATTAACCCCGAAGGCCGAAACCAACATCAGATTAATATCCAGGAGACCACTCATCTTTTCTATTTTCCAGTTAGTTTCTAATTTTATATATGATAAACATGTAAATTTTATTGTTTAAAATATTTCGTTCAACACATGACTAATCTCAACGGATGAGTGTTGTCAACACATGAACCTTTATTTTATAATATTCTTTATCTTCTAAATTGGAATGAGGCCCAATCAATTACCATATAAAGTTAATTATATGGATTCCATACAACACATGTATATAATAGCAACGATAAATAATCAACCATCATCCAAAGTGCACTACACTGTATAAGCATCAAATATAGATATCTAACGCTTATAACAGTCTGTCAATCAATCGATCGACAAACAACTAATTATTGGGATTAGTGTATGCCGTATTTTATCCCAATACCCGTGTGGGGTTTCAAACAATCAAACACAGATTTTTATTTGTGCAGTTGGGCGATGTGTAAAATTTATCGTCCCAATCAATGTCAGTCAAATTAGTGTACATAAACAAACCGTCCGGTTTGTAAATGAATATTTATTTATTCACATTCACTATATTCATATTCACGTTAAAAATTATATTTTTATCGATAAAACATTTTATTTTAACATATGAATTTCTATTCAGTTCATTCTTTAAATAAAATGATATTTTTATTCTTCTAACCTATTTTAGAAAATTTCGGCGGCACAACGGCACGATACTAGAAACGGGACAAGGCCTAGCCTTATCCCCGGTCTAGTGAAGGCCCACGCCATTCACACATCAATCAAATCAATTCCATTTCACCAAACAATCAAATTCAAACCAAATAATCTAACCTACTACACAACCAAACTATTAAACAAACAAGCCATCCATGGTCTGTGGATGACGGGTGTCGGGTGCTACTAAACACCGTCTGCATCCTAGTATATATATATAACTAGAAAAGAAATTGAAGAGTGAGGAGTTCTCACCAATAGCTATCCTACTCCACGACACTTCATTGATAGAAATCTTCATCGTTCTCGCCTTTTTATCACCTTCGTTGCCCGTAGGCACTACATATATAAAAATCACACATTTTTATATTGTTGTCTTTTTAAAATAAAAATCACATTTTTATTTGTTTACTTTCAATTTTAAAAATCATATTTTTATAATCCCTTCATATATTTAAAAATCGAATTTTTACTTCGCTATTCAATATATAAAAATCGAATTTTTACTTCGCTATTCAATATATAAAAATCGAATTTTTATTTCGCTATTCAATATATAAAAATCGAATTTTTATATTCACGCTATATGGATAAAAATTCTATTTCTATCCCGCTATTCTTCATATAAAGATTTCGCCTTTTCAAAAATAAAGATTTCGCCTTTTCAAAAATATAGATTTCGCCTTTTCAAAAATATAGATTTCGCCTTTTCAAAAATATAGATTTCGCCTTTTCAAAAATATAGATTTCGCCTTTTCAAAAATATAGATTTCGCCTTTTCAAAAATCACCTCTTTATTTCAACGTATATATAATAAAAATCAGATTTTTATTTCGCTACATATACAAAGATGATATTTTTATATTCTCTATCTTATAAAGATTACATTTTTATAGTTTCTACTATGTAAAAATCATATTTTTCTCCTTCTACAATATAAAAGATTATATTTTTAATCTTCTCATCACATAAAAAATTATATTTTCCTCATACAAAAATTCTAATCCTTTTTTTTTCTTTTCTAAAAATTCAACCTTTTCGCTATATAGAAATCCAGATTTTCCGTATATAACTTCAGATTTTCCTATCATGATAAAATAAAACAAAATAAAATGAAAAAGGGTAAAACTCACTGTATGTTGACAAAAGGGGAAGGAGGGGCTTTGCTGGGATTCGTCGGAGGTGGTGGCCCGCGTCAGAGGGGGTGCAGCAGCTCGGTCGGAGCAGGCAGAAGGGAGGGGGGCTGTCGCGTTCGTCTGGGGATGGGGGGGATATCGACGAGACTGATGAGGAGGAGGGGGTCTTCGATCTGACGAGGGGGGGGGGTTCTGTGGCTCGTCGATCGAAGGGGGTCTGAGGGGGGGCTCGAGCGGCTACTGGCGGCGCGAGGGGAGGGAGAAGGAGGGCGGCGGCTCCTCCCACGGCGGCGCGATGAGCGGCGATCCGCCCCCTTCCTTTTTTTTTGTTATTTTGATTTTAAATCGAACGGGGGGGGGGGCAGAAAGAATATAGAGAGGAGAGAGGGAGAGGTTTAATTATTTTAATAATTTAAATTTCTAAAATGTTGACTTTTTACACACGACCTCTAAACGTGGCACACCGCCCGTCGTCCATAGCGTTTTACCCCCATTCCGAACACAATGGGATATGTATCGCAAGCTGATTCGATCGTTTCGATCAGTTTCCGTTAAAATCAACATATAACTCTATATATTGAATTTGAACGCGCATTTCAATTTACCGGGGTCACGTACTAACTAGAAAAATTCCAGAAAAATATTTTCTAGCTTCGTATTGACGATACGGTCCTAACAAAACTAGTTTCGTCGAATTCTGAGACCGTTAGAAAAATGGCCATTTTCCAGTTGATTAAAATCAACTAAAACTGGTCAAACGCGTTTTCCTTTACCACGCTCACATATTGATTCGAAAAATTATGAAATTTGGAATCTAGCAATAATTTGACATCACGGACCCAACAAAAGTGGTTTCGTCGAAATCCGAGGTCGTTTGCAAAATTCCCATTTTTAAGGGCCTGAATTCCATAGCGACTATTCAGAATTGTCAACTGGACATATCTTTTGATTCCCGCTATGAAATTTCGATTTTTCGGATTCGTTGGAAAGATATCATAAATTAGATTCTAATGTTTTTGGTTTCACTAAAATCCGGATTGTTTTGCACCCGGTACGTTCAATTGAAGTTTGAAATCGAATTATCGAACTACCGCGCCATTTTCAATTCTATTTATAATTATAAATAAATATTTATATTCTAACGACGACGTATATAAATCTATACATTCTATTTATATTCAAAATAAATTTCTCGTTGATATTATTTAAAATAATTCATTTTAAATATTCAAAATTCGTTAAAATTGCCAAAATAAAAGTTTTAAACTGGCTCGGATTTTCGGGTTGTTACAATCTCCCCCACTTAAAACTTTTCGTCCCCGAAAAGGAACAAAGTCGAAAGTGGTTTGTTCGTTCAACTCCACGTTCGGTCTGGCTTCCATTCTCCAACTTTTCAGTTTCTGAGAATTTTCCAATTCTTCAAAAATTTGGCTAACACCCTAAGTTTTCGAAAAATTTCGCCATAACCTCCCCTGCACCGGGAGCCACGGGAAAATCCCGAAATTGCCATACAGAACTTCTGATCTCAAAAAGAAAAAGAAAAAGCCAAGCGGCTAGCCAAAAGGCTCATAAAATCATCATCACCCAAACAAAACAGTAAATTATAGTAAACATGTACCTATTTGTGGGGCAAACAAATTTTATTCTCTGCTCTAGCCTTCTTGCTATGACCTGTTCAGTGTAAGTACATGTATATGCAAGAAAATGCGACCAATTTTCAATACAGTTCAATATTTGATTCAATTAGGCATAATGGTTCAAAAGTATCAACAAATAAACAAACAACACAAACATCAATCTATTAGTGGATTAACGTTTCAAATTCATAATTTTGATATATATATATAGAAAATCATGTTTTTGATGCCAAATCACAACAATAAATCTATCTATATAAGTTTTGGTTCTCACACCAGTCTAATGGAAATATATAGATATCATATCTTCGAAACACGAAAATAATTACTGATGATGACGCGTCAATCATTAGAATCAGGTCAGGGCGACTAGAGTGTGATTCTATATCTATCCGGTATATTAAAACTTCGAATATACGTTCATGACGCGTATATGCAAAATCTTTATATATTGGATTGTCCATATTCAAAATAAATAAATAATCAAATACGTGTAAAACGATTTGAATTTTCAAAACAAAATTGTTTTAATTTGAAAAATATACTCTTCACACTCGTTCTAGGATACTATTGATCCTATCTCTAACGAGTCATTCTAATTGGATATTACTAATCCAATATCTGATGAATTCTTTCGTATGGTTCTAATGTGCCTTGTTCTCGAGCTCTGTAAACCAAAGATCTGATACCAAATGAAGCGACCCGAACTTCCCCGGTCTCCGAAGAGATGAGAAAGAACGAATTACTGTGAGGACAAGACAAAATAGAACGCAGACGGAAGAACATTTCATTGCTATTACAACAATTCCATCAGATACAAGAATATACAGAGTATAATTGAATAAATTACATTCGATAAATATCAGAGATTACAATAAATTACATAGCAGCGGAAAATAATACAAAGCACAACTGAAGGTGATATACGGATACAGAGCTTTCCGGATATCATTCTAGCTGTAAACCAGGATCCTATGAATATAAATCTGCAAAACCAAAACTACTAGCTGCCCGTGCGGAAAATAGGGGCACCCAGAGTTTAGGTTAAAACAATAAACTCCAGGTCAGTCATGTGACTGGTGTGAGAACTAAAACAGTTATTTAAAACTTTACTTTAAAAGAGAGTAATTCAAGGGACCACGCCGTATAACACGGAACGGGTTTTCTCCCAAGAATACTAGTGCATAGAATAAACAACGCAATGCTTTTTCGAAAAATGAAGCTATTATAAGACCCAGGTCCCATCACACAATGCAACGCAAGCCGGAGGATAGGGTTTTACCTTATAACAGCCAAACATGCTGGGTACGTTTAAAACAAATCATTTGATACTATAATAAGTGTATAATGTCAAAACAATTTCAATCATAAATATCAATCATAGGCGGCATGGGTACCATCTATCATGTCGCCATACTAGTTCTACAATTAAAACCGCAATACACGTATTGGAAATTGGATTTCCGTCATGAGTCAAGGCAAGGGGCAAGCTCCTCTCCGCGTTCGAGACACTCTAGCAAATGTCTCAGGACAACACACTCTGGGCAATCCTGGATCTTCAGGGCCGGTCCTCACTTATGTTAGAGGATTGGCAATTCCTGAACACACGTTTCCCGGTCCTTACAGACCTAAAATCGAGGCGCCTCATCCAACAACCACATAGGTGAAAAGTATAAAAATGTCAGGGCTGGTAAGTCACTGACACCACCATAGCTAGAAAGAAACATCGTGCTCTCCCTGCAGTCCGTATCCCGTTTTTAACTCATACCGAGGTGTGAGGCTCGCGAATTCACGTTATACACAAAGCTACGCCACAAAGGTCGTGCTTTGATCGTCAACCACAAGACTTTGCTTTTCAACAGAAGCCTTGATCTATGCAACTCAGCATGCCACACAGGCAATTCATGTCATGCGATTGATATCAATCAATATATAACCCCTAAGCTCGTATGTCTCAGAGAAGGGCGTTAAGCAAGAAAATAAATTCTCCGCCGCCAAACAGATATATATATTTAACAGAAATCAATCAACACAGAATAAAATCCAATGTCAGACACACAATCCATTTACAAGTTCGTTCTGGGTCTGAACGAAACCGGAGGCACTTTCCTCGCATATCCATCGATCTCCAAGTACGTCTGGACGACCACCAACTATTTCCATCCTCTTGGGTGTACTGCCCAATCAGGATCGTCAGTAATTATCCAAACGTTGTGAAGACATCCGGTCTTCTACCACCGTCTTCATCTTCGACTTATCGTCGAATCGGTTATCCAGAATGGGTATAAACCCGGACTTTCCGAACGACCCGCGTATATTAAAAACATTACACAAACACAACCTACGCCTCATTCCAATTCATATTCTCAGAGAAAGGTTCCCAATAATTTTATCCAAGATAAATTCTTTAAAATTTATCCTTTATTCCTCCTTTGGATGTCGTTTCAAACCAAATTATGGTTTTCTAAACTAGTCGAGATTAGCGAACCACACCGAAGTAATTATTTATTTTATTTCCCAATCCCAACCTATTCATTCCATGAAGAAAAACTGGTAATACTCCATATCTAACACTACAGTGTTATCGGTAAAATTAATTACCATTTCACGTTCAAATCTGATTAAAGATTTAACTATCGCTTTGGAGCAAAACTGGTGATACTCCATTCTCGCTCATTTGCCAAATTTGATAATTTGAATTATCAATTCACTTTTCAATCTAATTGCAGATTCATTATAACTCCTTTTACTGGGTTAAATAACTAGTGTTATTTAAAACACAATTCACGATAAACCCAAATCACATTCTATTTATTATCGGGTTAAAGAACAAATGTTATTTAAAACACCGTTCACGATAAACCCACAAATCAATTCTATTTACAACCCATTTCGAATCCAATTTATTTATTTAAAAATAAATGGGTTTTAATTTTAGTTCAAAATTAGTTCATTTCGATAAAAATCTATTTTTATCTTTTCAAATATGGAGTTTTTCATCCCAATTTTTCCCAAATCATTTCTTATGATTTTACACAAATTATTACTATTTTTAATAATTTTATCAAGGCCCGTACAGTCGATTTCCACCAATGGCCATCGAACTGCACTTACAGCGACCTTTTTCAAATTTGATTTGGACGTAACTCCAAATCCAACCGTTAGATTTCAAATTTCTAATATTCGTTAGAAAGCACTTTTCGATACGAACCCAAGGTTCCGGTTTTAGGAGAATTCGACGGTCGGATTTTCCGTAATGTCCGTTTGAAATAAATGGTCGAAATTCACGAACTGCCGCGGCGCGGCGCGTTCTATTCAGGCCATTATATTATATATATAATATATATTTCGTCGATTTCTATTTAAAACGAATTATATAAATAGTTTTAAATTCGTTTCAAAAGCAATTTCAACTTCCATTTCAATTCAAATCAAAATTGAATTTTTCCTTATAAATTCGTTTTAAAATTCATTTCTATTCAATTCAAATTTCAATTAAATTTGAATTCAATTCAATTCGTTTTCAATTCAATTCAAATTCGTTGTATATTCAATTCATTTCGAATTCGTTTTATATTCAATTCATTTCGAATTCGTTTTATATTCGATTCATTTCGAATTTGTTTTATATTGAATTCATTTCGAATTTGTTTTATATTCAATTCATTTCGAATTCGTTTTATATTCAATTCATTTCGAATTCGTTTTATATTCAATTCATTTCGAATTCGTTTTATATTCAATTCATTTCGAATTCGTTTTATATTCAATTCATTTCGAATTCGTTTTATATTCAATTCATTTCGAATTCGTTTTATATTCAATTCATTTCGAATTCGTTTTATAATCAATTCAATTCTAAATTGTTTTAAATTCAATTCATTTCGAATTCGTTTTATATTCAATTCAATTCTAAATTGTTTTAAATTCAATTCATTTCGAATTCGTTTTCTATTCGATTAAATTTAAATTGGTCTTCTATTCGATTCAATTCAAAATTGGTTTTCTATTCAATTCAATTCGAATTCGTTTTCAATTCAATTCAATTCTAAATTGTTTTAAATTCAAAAACGAATATAATCGATATAAATATCGTTCACGTCAAAATAGCGCATCATTAATCAACACGGCTTTATATTCAACAAATGGATCTATATTTCTTTCAATACACGACTCTATATCTTTGTCAACACACGACTAATCTCAGCGAATGAGTACTGTCCACGTGTGACTATTTTTGTTATTTAATATATTTTATGAAAATTAAGGTATCTATCGTTTGATATTAAATCAGACTCCAACCGTAAATTAGTAAGAGAACGATTCCCTGAATATTAACCCCGAAGGCCGAAACCAACATCAGATTAATATCCAGGAGACCACTCATCTTTTCTATTTTCCAGTTAGTTTCTAATTTTATATATGATAAAGATGTAAATTTTATTGTTTAAAATATTTCGTTCAACACATGACTAATCTCAACGGATGAGTGTTGTCAACACATGAACCTTTATTTTATAATATTCTTTATCTTCTAAATTGGAATGAGGCCCAATCAATTACCATATAAAGTTAATTATATGGATTCCATACAACACATGTATATAATAGCAACGATAAATAATCAACCATCATCCAAAGTGCACTACACTGTATAAGCATCAAATATAGATATCTAACGCTTATAACAGTCTGTCAATCGATCGACAAACAACTAATTATTGGGATTAGTGTATGCCGTATTTTATCCCAATACCCATGTGGGGTTTCAAACAATCAAACACAGATTTTTATTTGTGCAGTTGGGCGATGTGTAAAATTTATCGTCCTAATCAATGTCAGTCAAATCAGTGTACATAAACAAACCGTCCGGTTTGTAAATGAATATTTATTTATTCACATTCACTATATTCATATTCACGTTAAAAATTATATTTTTAACGATAAAACATTTTATTTTAACATATGAATTTCTATTCAGTTCATTCTTTAAATAAAATGATATTTTTATTCTTCTAACCTATTTTAGAAAATTTCGGCGGCACAGTGGCACGATACTAGAAACGGGACAAGGCCTAGCCTTATCCCCGGTCTAGTGAAGGCCCACGCCATTCACACATCAATCAAATCAATTCCATTTCACCAAACAATTCAATTCAAACCAAATAATCTAACCAACTACACAACCAAACTATTAAACAAACAAGCCATCCATGGTCTGTGGATGACGGGTGTCGGGTGCTACTAAACACCGTCTGCATCCTAGTATATATATATATATATATATATATATAACTAGAAAAGAAATTGAAGAGTGAGGAGTTCTCACCAATAGCTATCCTACTCCACGACACTTCATTGATAGAAATCTTCATCGTTTTCGCCTTTTTATCACCTTCGTTGCCCGTAGCCACTACTTATATAAAAATCACACATTTTTATATTGTTGTCTTTTTAAAATAAAAATCACATTTTTATTTGTTTACTTTCAATTTTAAAAATCATATTTTTATAATCCCTTCATATATTTAAAAATCGAATTTTTACTTTGTTATTCAATATATAAAAATCGAATTTTTACTTCTCTATTCAATATATAAAAATCGAATTTTTACTTCGCTATTCAATATAAAAAAATCGAATTTTTACTTCGCTATTCAATATATAAAAATCGAATTTTTATATTCACGCTATATGGATAAAAATTCTATTTCTATCCCGCTATTCTTCATATAAAGATTTCGCCTTTTCAAAAATATAGATTTCGCCTTTTCAAAAATATAGATTTCGCCTTTTCAAAAATCACCTCTTTATTTCAACGTATGTATAATAAAAATCAGATTTTTATTTCGCTACATATACAAAGATGATATTTTTATATTCTCTATCTTATAAAGATTACATTTTTATAGTTTCTACTATGTAAAAATCATATTTTTCTCCTTCTACAATATAAAAGATTATATTTTTAATCTTCTCATCACATAAAAAATTATATTTTCCTCATACAAAAATTCTAATCCTTTTTTTTTCTTTTCTAAAAATTCAACCTTTTCGCTATATAGAAATCCAGATTTTCCGTATATAACTTCAGATTTTCCTATCATGATAAAATAAAACAAAATAAAATGAAAAAGGGTAAAACTCACTGTATGTTGACAAAAGGGGAAGGAGGGGCTTTGCTGGGATTCATCGGAGGTGGTGGCCCGCGTCAAAGGGGGTGCAGCAGCTCGGTCGGAGCAGGCAGAAGGGAGGGGGGCTGTCGCGTTCGTCTGGGGATGGGGGGATATCAATGCGACTGAGGAGGAGGAGGGGGGTCTTCGATCTGACGAGGGGGGGTTCTGTGGCTCGTCGATCGAAGGGGGTCTGAGGGGGGGCTCGAGCGGCTACTGGCGGCGCGAGGGGAGGGAGAAGGAGGGCGGCGGCTCCTCCCATGGCGGCGCGATGAGCGGTGGGGCGGCGCTCCGCCCCCTTCCTTTTTTTTATTTGTGATTTTGATTTTAAATCGAACGGAGGGGGGGCAGAAAGAATATAGAGTGGAGAGAGGGAGAGGTTTAATTATTTTAATAATTTAAATTTCTAAAATGTTGACTTTTTACACACGACCTCTAAACGAGGCCCACCGCCCGTCGTCCATAGAGTTTTACCCTCATTCCGAACACAATGGGATATGTATCGCAAGCTGATTCGATCGTTTCGATCAGTTTCCGTTAAAATCAACATATAACTCTATATATTGAATTTGAACGCGCATTTCAATCTACTGGGGTCACATACTAACTAGAAAAATTCCAAAAAAATATTTTCTCGCTTCGTATTGAAGATACGATCCTAACAAAACTAGTTTCGTCGAATTCTGAGACCGTTCGAAAAATGACCATTTTCCAGTCAATTAAAATCAACTGAAACTGGTCAAAGGCGTTTTCCTTTGCCACGCTCACATATTGATTCGAAAAATTGTGAAATTTGGAATCTAGCAATAATTTGACATCACGGACCCAACAAAAGTGGTTTCGTCGAAATCCGAGGTCGTTTACAAAATTCCCATTTTTAAGGGCCTGAATTCCATAGCGACTATTTAGAATTTTCAACTGGACATATCTTTTGATTCCCGCTATGAAATTTCGATTTTTCGGATTCGTTGGAAAGATGTCATCAATTAGATTCTAATGTTTTTTGTTTCACTAAAATCCGGATTGTTTTGCGCCCGGTACGTTCAATTGAAGTTTGAAATCGAATTATCGAACTACCGCGCCATTTTCAATTCTATTTATAATTATAAATAAATATTTATATTCTAACGACGACGTATATAAATATATACATTCTATTTATATTCAAAATAAATTTCTCGTCGATATTATTTAAAATAATTCATTTTAAATATTCAAAATTCATTAAAATTGCCAAAATAAAAATTTTAAACTGGCTCGGATTTTCGGGTTGTTACATTAAGGCCTTTATATAGTGTTCCAAAGGACACAACTTTTTCTGAAACGTTTTAAAATGTAAAGACACAACTTTTAAATTTAAATAAAATATGTCTATTATATGTCGACACATAAAAATGTGTATGTCGACATACATGTTGTACTTTTAAATTTTAAATCACTTTTAAAATTATTTAAACCTATATATATATATATGTATTCTGGAAATTCCTGTAATAAAACTAGTTGTTTAAAATATAATTTTTCTAGTATAAAAACATAATAAAATATTATTTAAACATATAATTGAAAACCATATATATAAGTGATATAAAAACTTTATAATATAATTATAAACATTTATATATAAGAAATATAGGAAGTATATTTGAAATCATAAGCTAAAAATCCTTGGATGATTAAAAGTCATTTTGAGGGAGTTAGAAATCAATTTGAAAATAGTTTTAAAATCAATTTCAAAACAGAGTTAGAGTGTTATTCAGAGTTTTACATAATAACTAAACTTTATTACTTTGATAATCTTGATCCTTATATCTTGATACTCATGAGTCTTGATTCGCCTTTGAAATCTTGAATCTCTTAAGCGTACACTCTTCAATATTTTTAACCTGGATATAAATCCTGCATATATATTTTGCATAAAAGTGTTAGTAAATATTTTATAATCAATAATGATAATGATTGTAACAAGGTTGTTGACATAGAAACATCATCAACATTCCATTCTCCAACAGGGCTATCTCCAACGAGCTATACTACTGTGAGACCGCATCGACTGCCCTCCAATTCGTAACAACCATGTGTCATCCCCTCATATGACAGTCAGCTCAGTACAACTGAATATCGCCTTTTCTACATCTTGGAGAAAAGCAATATGTCGCAGCAGCCTTGGGCACCATCCTATAATCATCATCGTCGTCGAATGGTGCACGACTACATAGAAGCACCACATCCTTGCCTCAAGCCAAAGACATTGATCGAAGAGTCATCATGTCAAAATCATGATCGAATAAAGCATCATATCATGCTCCTCGAAATTGTACCTCTTCTATGTTAAATCGACCAAAATGGTCAACAATAATAGTGATCGTTATCGACCACTTCATAGTAATCGATAAAGACTACCTACATCATGTATTTAACCAAAATTGGTTAAATACTATCTAGGGAAAACGTCTGACATTCCTTGTGAAGTTCATCTTGTCCCCAAATCCATCCATCATCTTTAGATTGGCCACCAAGCTCTAGTGTTGCTCCGTCTTTAAATCTATCGCTAAGATCTTATGTTGCTCCATCATCGTGTCCATCCAAGCGCTCAGAAGCTCCTTCAAGAATTTATCTCATCCATTCGAGTCTACCATCCTTGTATGTTCAATCAATATGCAACGATATGTGCATTTGTTCGATAAGCACCCCCAAATTCTAACGAACGAAATATTTTTCATAATGTTATATCGCCTATGAACGACATTTTAATTAAACTAAGCAAACTATTCAACCATGCAACCACTAGTCATCCAAATTCCTATACTAGCATACAAGCATCCATAATAGCAGTAATACATCAAATAGAACCTATATATAACAATCAAAGTGAAATAAATGTTCAAATTTCCTATATTTAATAGTGTGGTCAAAACACTGCGCAATAGCGTGCAAATAGGTGAATTACACATAATAGCGTACAATTAGGTAAAAATGTGACATTCAAGTTAAATATACTTAAATCACTATTTAATCTTTTTATTTTTTATTTACTAGGTTCATTTATCCTAAATATTACTTTTTATAATTAGAAAACGATATAAAACAAAAAAAATATACTATACAAACAAATACAATTTGATGAGAGACAATATCACTCACCTTAACAAAATCAACCCAAACTAGTTCTAAAATGTAAAGCTAGTCAATATGAGTCCAAGGAAGAAATGATGTCCAATTCCGACCTCGTATGCAAAAGTTACAATAGATATAAGTTTGTGGTATTTAATTTGACACAAATCAAATAACAATTACACTGTTCACCAAAACGCCGTCAATCTTTATTCTTCCTTAAACATTAATCCCCTGTAACCTCCTATACACGCAGGCAAGGACCCATCCTATCGTGCATCTTTTCCAGTGACATCGAACAACCAATCTCTAAACTCAAAACTAATAACACCAAAGCGATCCTCGTCTGAAGCCGGATACGTTCATGCCACTGCCCCCGACACGCGTTTCCATGTACCAAAATTGCAACATCGGGAATTCGCAACACCATGGCCTGATGCATGATCCCCTAAGGGCGATCGAGTTCACCCAAATCGATCCTTGTTCGAAATCGTATCCTATCGACGATCGTGGCCTCGGCAACCGCAACCCTAGTTTAGGATCCGTGATTTTGACATCACGAATGGTCATGAAACGTATACGCGTGCGTAGAGGGCTTTGATATGTGTTCAAGGAAGGTTAATTCGCTATTTTATATTAGGCGGATCGATGGTAATAAAATTTTGAATTTGTTAAAAGTAGCGACCATATTTTCAAGAGTGGTAATGTAACAGTAACCATGAAATAGAGAAGAGTGGATTAGGTAGGTTGTTGTAGCAACATAGGACATTTAATTAATATTTAACTCTTTGGTATTCTCCACTAAAAATCGATGTGCGTTTTAACTCACCATGATAAAACGACTTATCAAAACGCTATGAAACTTGACATTATGCATCACTACAACGATATGGTTCTGACGATAAAATTTCATTGAAATCTGAGACTGTTACCCAAAAGATAATTTTACTCGTACTTCGAGATAGTTTTGACCCTAAAATCTCCTGATCTTGAAATATAGCGATACTTACACTTTTTATTCATGTAACAAACCATACGAACTCAACGGAACTATTTTCGAGTCCCAATTCAATCATTTATAAAAATTATCTTTTGAAACTATCAACAGAACAATTAACGACAAATATTTAAATATTTAATTGTTAAACTGTAGGTCAGTAAAAAATTTACATTACGTCTTGATTTCAACCATCCTTCTTTTTCCCTTAACATTCAAAATTGTATTAAAAACATTATCAAACATGTTTTCTCATCGTGCACCACGTTAACTTATAACAAATCAGGAGATTTTTCCAGTAAGATAACTCCCAAAATATACTACGTTTACACCAATTATTAATCGATGATTTTCCGTGAATTTCATTTTGCTCTCTAGTTTCATGTATCTTTAGATAATCATTTACAATCTCATAAATATTTTCGCTTGACCAAACCGCAAGTGGTCGCAAATTCTCATGTCTCTTAGTTGTAAAGTTTTCCTTATCTATTTTAAAAGGAAGATTAATATGAAGAAAATACAGATTACAGTCAAATCATGAAATTATCTTTCCATGAGATAAAGAAAATACTCGAGTTTCTTCCATGCAATAAGGACAAGCTAGATGATCGACTGTATTCTAAACTGAAAGTGTTGCATATGTAGCAAAATCGCTAATTGTCTGCAACAAAAAAGCAAACATGCGAAAGTTCTTTTTTATTGGAAATATCATATGTTTTTACTCCTTCATACCACATGTTTTTAATTCTTCAATCAAAAAATGTAAATGAACATCGATTTATTTGTCGGATCATCAAGACTAGGGATAATAATTGTGAGCAATATATATGGAGTTTTCATACACATCTATGGAGGTAAATTATAAGGTGTAACAATTATAGGCCAAAATGAATATATAGAACCATATTCAAAAAATTATGAGAATCCATCCGTATCTAAACCAGTCTAACATTACGGCTCTTCGATGCAAAATAAAGATATTTCTGATCGAAGTACTTTCATGCTTCCCCATCAGCTGGATATGTTAACGAACATTTTTCTCATTTTTTCACTCTATCATCTCGTATGATGCATAGTTACAGAAGATATATATAACCTTTAAAACCTAGGAGTAACGAGAAAATAATGCATACGTTTATACGGGACTTCATTTCCCTTCTACATCTTAGTTATTACCATTCCTGATTTCATATTTTATTATCCGTAAGATAAGTATCTTCTTTCAAAAACATCATACAACCATTTAAACATCATAATGTATTCAAGGAATTTAAGAAAATCTAAAGCTAATATGATCTACTATATAAATCACACACCACAGAGATAATCATAGACCAAGAATCAAACACAAACACAAAAATAAACAAAAGTAAAATGCAGAAAAGGAAAGAACACACCGCATTTTATACCGGTTCGGATTACTCCTACGTCTAGTCCCACACAATGTTGGATTGCATAGAGTTTTATTACTAGATCAAAATCTCAGTACAGTCCCCTTGATTTCACGGCTACAAGGTTAACACCCACCACCCTTGATTTCCCAACTATAAGGTTAACACCGTTTCCTTCCTTGATTTCACGGCTACAAGGAACACACCTTTTCCAAACTATCCCAAAACATTCCCAAATGATTACGACAGCTCTATAAATCTTCAATAGCACTTCAATTCATAGAGCAATGAGTAGAGAGTGAGAAAAGAAGAAGTTTTACGTATTTAGAATTGAAATCGATAGAGCATAAGTGTAGAAATCATAAAAATATAAAATAATAATGGAGGAATGAAAAGAAATGAAGATAGAGATAAAGAATGAATAAAAAATTCGAAATCAACCCTTATTTATAAGATTTGAAAGATTGTGACGCTTTTGGAACATTACAAATGGTGAAAAGACACTTGCTTTCAAAATTGAAAATATGACAGTTTTATGTCGACATCCCCTTATATGTATGTCGATATAAGTGTTTTGAAAATTTGAATTTTGAATATTTTTCAAATGTTTAACAATATATATAATTCTTGAATTAAAACATAGTGGTACAAATAAGTATTAAAAAGTAGAAAATCATATGAAATCATAAATATAAATTATATAAACATATTTATAAAATTATAAAGTTTAAAACTATAAATATAAAAGTATAAAAGAAATAACTATATAAATATATATAAAATTTAAAACTCAAGTTAAAATCGAAGATAAGATAGAAAAACTTAATCAAAATTAGAATTTGAAATTTGAAAATCAGAATTTGAAAAAAAGATTTAGAATTTGAACCTGGAGTGTTATTCAGAGTCTTACATATAAACTAGACTCTATTACTATATTTGTCTTGAACTCTTAAATTTTTGATTTCTTGATTACTCATGAGTCTTGATTCTTCTCTGAATGTTGAATCTCTAAAACTGTACAGTTTTCAATATTAATTCCTGTATACAAAACTTGCATATATGTATATGTGTGTATATATATATATATATTCTAGATAGAGATATTAGTATATATTTTTTAGTCAATTAATTTTGAAATAAGGTTGTTGTCATCAAAACTCCATTCCCAACAATCTCCCCCTTTTTGACGATGACAACCTTAGTTTATGAAATATTCATACATGTTGATGTTGATCCTTCTAATACTCCCCCTGTCACTATGAATCCTATATTTTCTACTTAAACTAAGTCTATATTTTATAATTTCTCCCCTTTGTCATTATCAAAAAGAAATTCTAAAAATAATCCCCCTAAATCCTATATCTATCCATATAACTGTTATATTAAAGTAAATTACTCCCCCTAAATTCATGGCTATATAATAATCAATACTAAGTACATAAACTAACCAATCCAAATATCATAATTACATATGTTTTGAGTCATATATACAAGCAAGAAAACCAATATAAGTAATATTTACATATGTTTTAATATATACATGTTTCAAGTCAAGTAATTCAAAACAATCAATACATAAGTTCAAACAAATTCAAACAAATCAAACCAATCAAATCATAAACAATCAAATGTTTCTTGTGACTTCTACCCAACCCACTTATCCAAAGATAGGATCCTTCTTGATGATCTCCTAATGTTCATCTTCTTTTGTCAGTGGTGCCTTAGCGAGATTGTTATCTTCATCTTGGAAAAGAGAAGAGACTAGCCGATGGATGGCATCAAAGTGCTTCTATTGTTGTTCAAACATCTTTATTTGGCTTAATTCAAGATGACACTGGTTTCATGGTATTATAGAAAGGATGTTCTTGTAGGAATTCAATGTCTCTTCAAGATTTTCACTTAAGTTATGAATTGAATTTGCCAAAGTCTTGATAAGGATTGAATTGAGAAGAAGGAGAAATGATATAATGAATTTTTCTGGAAGAAGTAGGCTTAAATAGGGTCTGAAATTCATTGGATTTGAATGGACATGAGTTATTTATTTAAGTTTAAATTTTGATTTTTTTTGAAAAATTGGCAGTTATATGTCGACATAAGAAACTATGTAAGTCGACATACTATGTTAAAAATTATGAAATTTTTCAAATTTTGAATCTTATATTCTTATATTATATTATTTAGTTCTGAAATTTTCTTAGTAACTTAAAGAAGATTTGACATAAATAAAATTCCATTCATTACTTCTTAAAAAGAAAATACCTCCAGCTAATTAGAAAACACTTAAATACGAGATTCAAAAGCAAATACAAGCTAATACTAAAGATAACTTAAACTAGACAATCTAGATTTCAGTGGATGAGGAGGAGGAAGATGAAATTCCAACTTTTCTTCCTATCTTTCACATGAACTTAGTCATTTTGGTAAAACTCTTTTTGAGCTTCTTTTAATTTTTGACTATCTTCACTTGATTTTGAACAATCATCTCTTTGGAAATGGTTCTAGTGTTGATTGGACACTCAACACTTTTCGAAGAAGTTTCTCCTTCTTCTTCGATGTCCATAGGCTCTTGTTCTTGTTGCATTCGAGCTAGTTTCTCTTCGTATGTCCCATAACGCTTGAAAGTGAGTGGAATTTACATAAGGTGCATATTTGTGGAATCAAACAAATTTCTTGGCACAAATTCTTCTCCATGAAGATCAAATGTGAAATATTTGAAAATACAAGTGAGATAAACTCCATAATAAAGAGTGATTTCTCTTGTTGATGTTTCTATGGGTTTGAATTCTTTTAAGATCATGTCGGCCCAATTGATATTATATCCACCAATAATAGCAAAGAGTGCTTTTTGGACCTTGAGAGTTAGGTTGTTAAAAATTTCCGGAATGAGGAATAATGGTATGTTGAAGGAGAAGGTTTATGATTCTTGTTTTTAGGCAAAAAAAGCGATTTTTGAATTCCATGTGAGTATCGCTTTCAAATATGTTGTGATAAGTTTCTAAATCACTTTCATCAATTTTGAAATCCGAAAAATTCGAGTCCATGCTTCTACAATTCAAGATGTTGCCCAAGATTTCGCAATCTAGAACAATTTGAGTACCTTTGACGCTACTCCAAATTCGATCTTCATTGTCTTAATAGAAACCACGATTAAGATTTGCATAGAACATTTTGACAAGCTTCGGGTAACACACTTCATCATTATCCCGAGAGTCAATCAAGCTTAATACATCGTTTTGATTGAAAAAAGAGATAAGATCATAGGATGAAAAGTCTCCAAAGATGGCGAAAGCACCCGTATTGACTTTTGCATTAGCTATATAGTCAACATAGGTTTTGATTGCCTCTTTATCATTGTGAAGATAACCTTTGATGGTTTTGGTTAATTTCAATTTTTGAGATGAACTTGAGGAAGCCATTGAAATGTTTGTTTTGAAGAGTATAGATATGAAGAATATAGTTTGAATTTTGAATGAGAGGTAGAGAGAATAGATGTATAAAAAGAAATTGAATGGATATAAATTGAATAGGCATAACTTTTCAAAAATCAATGTCACCTTTTCAGATCTTGAGAGTTGGTGAAAAGTTGGAGGGAAGTTTCAAAGTTTAAAACTTTGAAATTCAAAATTTTAATTTCAATTCTCAGGCTAACATGTCGACATATAGACATATGTATGCCGACATACATGCTCAATTTCAAAGGACATATGATCTTTGTGACTTTTGGTTTAAATTATGGATTTATATTTCAGGTTTAACTATTTCCTAAAATAATACTAATCCTAGCAAACATCCAAAATTTATTTTATTGTTATTTTATTGTTATTTTATTAGTTATTATTTAATTATTATTATTTTGCATTTTAAAATTTAAATTTTGAATTTTGAATTCTGAATTTCAAGTTTGGATTTTTAAGTTTAAATTTCAAATTCAATACAAAGCAAGCAATCAAAGCATCCATTCACCCAAAAATAATAATTAATTAAGGTGTACCCATTTTTAGATCCATTTCTTCATTATTCTCTGAATTCTGAATTGCTGCGAAGCTCAAGTTTATATTTCTGATTTCTAGCCCTTCATCACTTGACGATGAATCTGAATCGTCTAGAGTTGTTGCGTATGCCCTCTTTCTTTTCTTTGATGAATTGTTATTATTCGTTTGTTGAATTGGTTTGTATGGATATGGAAACATCATCTTTATCTGGTTTATTGTAGTTATAACATCAATTATCATTTCTTCCTGAACTTCCTTGGTTATAAATTTGAAAATTATTTCTCTTTCTGTATTTCAAAATTTTTCTGAAATGTCTTGTCATTAAGGTTGTTTCTTCATCGTCTTCACTACTCGAATACAAACTATTTGTTGTCTCTTTGAATGCAATATATTTCTTTTCAGTTGGTTTATTTTCTTTTCATTTTTGTAGTTGGACTTCAAAAGACATCAGATTTCCGATTAACTCCTCAATCCTCATTTCACTGACATTATGGGCTTCTTCAATTGCTAATGTTTTCTGATCCCATTCTAAAGTCAATGTACTCAATATTTTTCTGACTTGGTCTTCTTCAGAATAAGTTTTTCCAAGTGTTATTAATGAATGCATTATCTCTTGAAATATCGGAGATATATTCATTTCATTTTGAATAACTCAAACTAATTAATTAACATTGAACAGTGGTAGTTTAACAGTGGACTGGCCCTCTACAAAACCAGTGTTGGTTGCCAATTATTATTTCAAAAATCATATTATGAATTTTTTGAAAAACGTTGCTTTGATACCAAATGTTAGGGAATGCGGAATGGATCTTAAGGGAAAACTAACACTATAGGGGGATGAATAGTGTTTTCAAGGAATTTAAGAAGACCTAAAACTAATATGATCTACTATATGAATCACATACCACAGAGATAATCACAAACACAGAATCAAACACAAACACAGAAATAAACAAAAGTAAAATGCAGAAAAGGAAATAACACACCGGATTTTATACTGGTTCGGATTTCTCTTATGTCCAGTCCCACGCAACGCTGGATTGCGTAGAGTTTTATTACTAAATCAAAATATCAGTACAATCCCCTTGATTTCATGGCTATAAGGTTAACAACGTTTCCACCACCCTTGATTTCCCGGCTGCAAGGTTAACACCATTTCCTTCCTTGATTTCACGACTACAAAGAACACACCGTTTCCAAACAATCCCAAATGATTACAACAGCCCTATAACTCTTCAAAAGCACTTCAATTCAGAGAGTAATGAGTAGAGAGTAGAAGAGAAGAACTTTTATGTATTTAGAATAGAAATCGATAGATTATAAGTGTAGAAATCATAAAAATATAAAATAATAATGGAGGAATGAAAAGGGATGAAGATAGAGAAGAAGAATGAATAAAAAATTCGAAATCAACCCCTATTTATAAGATTGAAAGGTTGCAATGCTTCTGGAACGTTACAAATTGTGAAAAGACGCTTCCTTTCAAAACTGAAAATATGATAGTTGTATGTCGACATCACCTTATATGTATGTCGACATAAGTGTTTTGAAAATTTGAATTTTGAATATTTTTCAAGTTTTTTACTATATATATAATTCTGAAAATTCTTGAATTAAAACAAAATGATATAAATAAGTATTATAAAGTAGAAAATCATATGAAATCATGAATATAAATTATATAAACATATTTATAAAATTATAAAGTTTAAAACTATAAACATAAAAGTATATAACTATGTAAATATATATAAAATTATAAACTTTAAAACTCAAGTTTAAAAATCAAAGATAAGATAGAAAAACTTAATTAAAATTAGAATTTGAAATTTGAAAATGGAATTTGAAATTTGAAAATCAGAATTTGAAATTTGAAAATGGAATTTGAAATTTGAAAATCAGAATTTGAAATTTGAAAATCAGAATTTGAATCTGAACCTGGAGTGCTATTTAAAATTTTACATATAAACTAGACTCTACTACTATATTTATCTTGAACTCTTGATTTCTTGATTACTCATGAGACTTGAATCTTCTCTGAATTCCGAGTCTCTTGAACCTCTTAAACTCTAAAACTATACAGACTTCGGTATTAATTTCTGTATACAAATCCTATATATATATATATATATATATATATATGTGTGTGTGTGTGTGTGTGTGTGTGTTAATATATATATTCTAGATAGAGATGTTAGTATATATTTTATAATCAATTACTTTGAAATAAGGTTGTTGTCATCAAAACTCCATTCTCCAACATACAATACTTATCAGACGAGGCTAAAAACACTCTAAGGGTTTTAGGAATATAATATATTACATATTAAGTTGAAAGCATTAGGATTGCTATATTATAATTAGAGACTTGTGCTTTTGCAAGCATAGATGCTATATCTCTTATTTTGATATGTAAAATTAAACATGAAAATGCTATGGTGATTCTGACCTTATTTTTGTCAACACCAAAAGATCAATTTAATACATAAAGCATCAAAACAATAGTAATCGAACAAAATTTAATGATTTCATTTGCATTCTAAGCTATCAATGATTTCTCGATAGAGATGAAATATAGATGAAATATAATATTACACTACCACCATAAGTCATCTGAATGATATATAACAAAAGAAACTAAAGTTGAACAACATTTCTTACAAAATGAAAAAAGCGCAGTATTTTGCCTTGTACATGTCTCAATGGCTAGTTGGCCAAAAAGATAGGTACATGCATGGATTTGCCTATGCTAGGTGATGAACATAATTAATACATTGTATAATCTGGTGTATCATTTAATAACTTTTAATGCATGAATCAGTTTTTTTGATATTAATTACTTTCATGTATTCAGATACATATGAACTTCTAGTTATGCTTGTATGCAATTATCAAGTTTGGATTTGAAAATTTAGAACATGCCACAAAGAGATCAGTTGAAAAAGTAGCGTTCTGATACATACTCAGTGCAATGCTAGTTGACGAAATTTATTGAAACATTATTATATATTTATTTTGATTCGAAGGTTTTCAGTTGTAATTTTTAATGCAGCAATCAACAGTGTTAATATTAATTTGTTAAGTGTATTTAGATATGATTTTTTTCAAGCGTATACTATTAGATTATCATGTTTGAATCTAGAACTCTAGTAGAAACCACCAAGAAAGGGTTGAAAAATAGTGGAGTGTGCGCATAGTGTCTGATTTAGATCAAGGGACAAACGTGAGTATCTCATTAAGATTTCGATAACAGTTCTACCATGTTTTAAAAAAATAGATAAAGTCGTTTGACAATCATCTTTCTTAATGCCTTCTTCGTTACGCATAACACTTTTAAATGATAAATTCACATGATCACAAAAATAATGAGAGGAAAAAACAAAGCTTCTTTTTTCGATAAACGATTTGCATATCGAACCTTTGACTCTTGTTTTTGGTCTTACTTTTTTCTTCAAATGATTTAAGTAAATACTTAGAATTATTTCAAATTAAAATTTATTTATACATTTAATTAAACTAATGAGCTAAATATTAATTAATATCTTTCAAACAGATACATCCACGGATATTGCACAGACTCTCAAAGACGTGTTTCAAAAGGAAGATGAACAGGTAAATGCACCATTATATTAAGAAAATCTGAAAGAAATATTTTCTTCAGTTTTCTGTGCAATATAGGGATTTGTTCTTCAAGTTAACATAGACGGTCAATTTTTAATATAGTAGAACAAAGAACTTTATAAAACAGACTAAGTTCTATTACAACCATCCAAACTTTTATAGGAAACAGTTCTTTGAAAGCGACAGATAACAAAATTTCCGTCATAACATGGTAATCATGGCTTTTCATCCCACTAAGTTCGTTGTTCTTATAGTCGACACAACTACGAAGATCAGTAAAAATATCATCTGGATTCTTAATCCTTCCATCCATTTTAAAAGTATTTTAACTTGATTATTATATAGCTCATAGCAAGCTTGTGGTTTTTTTGTGTTACTTAAGGACGATTATATATTACTTCTATATTACATCTTGAATTCAATCATCCTTCTTCTTTCTCTTAACATTCAAAACCGTATTAAATACATTATCAAACACGTTTTTCTTGTTGTGCAACATGCCAACATTATGACAATTTAGAAGATTTTTCCAGTAAGACAACTTCCAAAACATAATTTGTTTACACCAATTATAAATTTGATATTACAGCTCTCCGTTGTAAAATAAAGATATTTCCGGTCAAAATGCTTCTATGTTTCCCCATCAGCTAAATATGTTAACGAACATTCTTCCTGGTTTTTCACACTGTGTCATCTCATATGATGTGCGGCTACAGAAGATACATTTAATCTTTAAAGCCTAGGCTTAATTGGTAACTAATGCATACATTTACAAGGGACTTCATTTCCCTTCTTCTTCCTCTTGGTTTGTACCTTACCTGATTCCATATTTTACAATTTCTAAGATTAACATCTTTTTTCCAAAACAGCATGAAATCGATTGAACATATATTTATTTTTTGACACGACAAACCAAAAGTCGACTTAAGTTTTTTTCACTTATCCAATACAGAGAAAAATTAAAAAAAATATTATATACGATAAATATAGATGTAAAAAATAGAATACTCACATAGCGATCATATATAATACTTATCAGGCAAGACAAAAAAACACTCTGACGGTTTGTGAATATAATATATTACATATTTTATATTTGTTAAAAATATTGACTTTTGACATTCAAATTAGACTGATTAACATTTAATTTAAATAAAACTACCATATACAATAGTTTCACATACACATATCTTAATTAACTTACCATACGTTATATAAAATTATTTATCATTTTTGACATTTTAGAAATGCATAAACTAAATTATGCTCATTCACGCTAAATAACCCAAGCGAACCCTAAAAGCACTAATTATTCAACTCATTTACACTAATTATTACCACACAAACTAAATATATTAGTGTTCAATACCTATATGATATTTACAGTAACTAACATTTGATACACTGTACTATACAATTAATTAGACAATATAAGCATTTAAACTAACAAATTAACCCTAAATTAACAAACTAATATAATTATGGTTTAAGCTAATTACTTTACTTGAAGGTAATTAGGAGGTTGGAAAGGAAAAAATCTAAGTTCCAAGAAGTTGGAGAAGCTAACAGAGGCGTGCAATGTGTTAAATAGCGAACTAGGAAGTAGGAGGTATTTTTTTTTTTATTTTGCTAAAGTTTCGAATGAGGAAGAAGAAGCATGTCTTGACCTGTAAGCTCGCGATTTTCAAGCGGTTAGTAGCGGCCGCAAACGGCTGTTTTGCAACAGCTCATCAGCTTCCAACGGCTTATTACTTAGCTTGTAAAAGAAATTGTGGATGTACTAGCCGTTGATAAATATCCATTGACGGCCGTGGCCAAACTCCATTAGTTTACATAATGTTTGTTTAGTAATGTTAGAGTTTTAATATTTTCGATTTGTGAGCGATTGTTACTTTTCTGATGGTATAATAAATAAAATGAAAATAAACAAACTGAATTGAATGCTTTAGGGTTGCTATATTATAATTAAATAATTATGCTTTCGCAAGCATAGACGCAATATCTCTTATTTTGAAATCTGAAATTGAGCATGAAAATGATATCATGATTCCGACCTTATTTTTGTCAACACCAAAGGATCAATTTTATACATAAAGCATCAAAACAATAGTAATTTGAACAAAATTTAGTAATTTAATTTGCATTCTAAGTTGTCATCGATTTCTTAGTGGAGATGAAATATAAAATACGAAATAATATTACACTACTTCCATGAGTGATCTGAATGATATATAACAAAATAAACTAAAGTTGCATAGCATTTCTTACAAAGTAAAAAAAAAAACCTTAGTATTTTCCTTGTACATGTCTCAATGGCTATTTGGCCAAAAGACAGATACATGCATGGATTTTCCTATGGTAGATGATGAACATAATCAATGCATTATATATATATATATATATATATATATATATATATATATATATATATATATTATAACCTGGTGTATCAGTTGATAACTTTCAATGCAGGAACTAATGTTTTTGATATTAATTACTTTCATGTATTCAGAAGCATATTAACTTCTGGTTATGCATATAATGTAATTATCATGTTTGGATTTGAAAATTTTGCATACGCCATAAAGAGATCGGTTGGAAAGATAGTGTATTGATATGTATTCAATGCTACGTTAGTTGACGAACTTTATTGAAACATTACATATATTTACTTCGAATATGGGATTTTCACTTATAATTTATAACGCATGAATCAACAAGATTAATATTAATTTGTTTAGACTTTTTAGATTTTTTTTCAAGCGTATGCTATAAGATTATCATGTTTGAATGTGGAAATCTAGCATGAACCACCAAGATAGAGTTAAAAAATAGTGGAGTGTGGGCCTAGTTTTTAGTTTAGATCATGGGATAAACATAAGTGTCTTGTTAAGATTTTGATAACAAAGCTTTAGAGCAAAGTATTGATACGTATTCAGTGTTATACATTGTCTTTACATATTCATGGCCACATTACCCTTTTTTCGTAATAAGGGATGGGCGTTATTTAATTTACAACACTACTACGATGTCACATCTATTAGATCTCTGAGACAAAGGTGAACAAAGACATTTTGTGTTTGTAACTTGGAGATTTATGTTTTATTCTAATATTAAATCACGATTGTTGAATATTGTAGTATAAATCCCTATCGAGGTCGAAGCCGATCCAACGTAACTTCGATTTGAGGCATGTGATATGTACATGGGTACGCTGATGACATCCCCTTCGGGTCATCGTGTCTTCTTCTCCAAATTCCCTAGGTTTTCTTAAGTTATAGAGCATCCTCTGTCGAAGTTGAAACCTATGTACATGCCTTTGTAAGTATACCGATCTGATGCCGAGATGAGGTCCAAAACCATATATCCTTATTTTTGAATATTTTTTTAAGTGAATATGCTATACAACAGCTTTATATCCTTATCCATAGTCTAGTTCTATGCGAGCCGATCATCTGTATAAACTATTTTCATTTATATCAAGAAGTTCGTATATCCAAATCCATTGTATAACGGTCTTACAAAAAGGTGGGGTCAACATTTGCCCTTCAAAACATGTTTTGCGACAGGAAAGTGTGCTTTGTACAGTTCAACTCTGAATTAATACATAAATATTTATTCAAATCAATATTCAATTGAATCCTGCGACTATTCTAAGCTAAAAGTTAAAGTTCTATGATCGGTTTTGGTCGTAATTTAGACCCATAGTTATTCAAAGAAAGTACTACCCAAATCTGCAACATATCCAGGTCGTTATTAAATATGTAACCTCTCTGTGTCATTATTCATATATATATATATATAAGACCTTTTCAGATCGCTATTAAGATCCAAGATTTCTTTTAACCAATATCAAAAACCTTATACGTCGAAAGTTGTACTAAATCCATTCGTTTCTCCAAATTGGTCTACACATCCTCCACATCGTTAGGTCAATTACTGGTCTTCCCGAACCCTTATAAGCCCACAATTAATTGCTCTCCAATGAAATGAACTTAATGTTTGAGTAATATTATGTGGCTCTTCGATGAAGCGTTATACTTCCTATTTTTCGGTCCTATGTCCTAGAACGTATAACAATGTCATGGCTAGCCTGAATGGATTAGGCTACTTAGGGCCCTTGTTGAACGCAATCTATTCACTCTCCAACGAAAGAGATTCAACAACAAGCAAGGCCTCCCATCGCTCTCCGATGAAGAGGTGCTACTTCTCACACTCCATTCCTAAATCTCAGGATATATGGTGATGTCATAGCTGTTATAAGTCAATCATGTCGCTCTCCGACAAAGCGACTCACATCATGCTTTCTTCTCCTGACACTTTAGGTAAGGACAAATGTAATCAATGGTGCACTGAATTTCTTTCTCCAACAGAGACTCTCCGATCAAGGGCTTTATTCATAGGTTGTAAGTCGATCATATCGCTTTCCGCCGAAGCGACCTGCATTAGTTTTCCCGCCTCAAATATCTTGTTGAGGACTTGTGTTTATTCATGGTTTACGAGCCTATTTGATCGCACTCCGGCAAAATAGTATTGCACCTTGTGGTAATCACCTCGTATGTTCGGTCAAAGCAAGACTTTTTACTCATTTCTTAACCATGGGTTTTAGTATTTACACGAGTTATTAATGTCCACTAGATAAAACCTCTCTAGGCTAAATGGTTTATTGCCATCTCAAGAATGCTTAAGGATCAAGTCTTGGTCCTATATATGCGTAAATGACTCGTCCATTTTTTTAGCGGTTTTTGTTAATTTAATCTCATATTATCTCCACCATGAGATGATACTTTGGTTCCGTGAGCGTAGCCTGCTAGAATTTGGTATGGATAATGATTGTCATTGCTTTGTCATTGTAGCTCTAGTTCTGACATGCTATAAGAGTTGTCCACTCCTCACATGCTCCTCCACCAAGTCCTTAGGATGTATGCATTCATTCGTCGTATGCTCATTCAGTTCGTGGAACATGAATAACTTTCCTGATCTTCGCGCTCTTTCAGTCGGTTCTCTCTGCATTTCACTCTGATAGGGGAGTCCTCTCCTGGTCTAGGTAAGTCATTTCTAATGAGTCAGTCAATCAATATAAGAAAAATATTTTGCTTGTCTCTAATTCCTTCCTAAACCTTTATACGTGTCATTCCCCATTTCTTCCTTTGTCCTTCCGTATTCCTTCTCCAAATGACCTTCACCTTTGACATCATTCACTTCCTCTTTCTTATTAATTTGTGCCTCGTCTTAACACAATTACATTTCTATCTTGTTAAAGGATTCACCAAGATCCTTAGGGGTTCCCATTTCAAAAATGCTTTAAAGTTCAGATCATCTGATTCTCTAAAAACAACAATCATCAATACTATCATGGCCTTTCCACCGAAGCAACTTTTGTGTTGAATCCTATTAAAAAATTGTCTAGAGACTCATCTTCTTTTTGCTTCATTTTTACGGCAATCTGGATTTTTGGTACATGAATATTTAATTAATCTAAATATTAAAATTAATGATTTGAATTAAAAATAAAATGAGAATTTAACTATTAAATTAACTTTAAATTTGAATCTAGAGGATAAAATGAGATCAAAATTGATTTGAACTTGTGTAAAATTCTATTCGAATGTGAATGATAATATTTATTTTTCATCAATAAATTAGAGTGTTTCAAAATCAATTTATGATTACTCGATTTTCTTCAACATGCGAAATTAGCTTTTTTGCAAACAGTCTCGGCATTCAATGAAATAGGTTTCATCAGATCCAGAATGTTAAATAATTGTAAGATATCAAGTTTCACAGCGATCAAACTTATTGTGCAATCATGTGCGATACAAACGTGAATTTTTTAACGATTTAAATCATAGTGTTATAAATTGATTTTTACATTAAAATAGCAGTATTTTTGTGATTTTTCAAAATCTAGCTAGTGTATATTAATATTGATCTAAGATCGTGTCACTGTCCAAGGAAACACAGTATTTATAGTGCTTCGGTTTGTCAGACGTATACTCTGGTAATTTAGCACTTTATTGATCAAATTTCATCAATTCAAAGGTGGAATCGGCATTTTTTTCCAAAAAGTACAAGAGCCATGAGGATCCCAAATGCCAAAAGTGAGAAGAAGCTCCCAAAGTCAAAAAAGCCAAGCCAAGAAGTCAGGAAGCCAAAAAGGATCCATTTCTCCCATCCCGAAGGGGTATTTATAGGTGGGATTTTGGAGGAAAGTTGGGCAGGTGAGCGGGAAGGAGCCCAAGAGGGCCTAGGGCCCAAATCCCTATGCACCAAGATCGGAACCGACCTCAAGGTTGGTAATGATCCCAATACACTTAGTTAATTTTTGAAATTTGGACATGGCGATCTCTTCTTCAGGCTTTGCTTTGTCTTCTGGTGAAGTTTGGTTGGAAGTTGCTTTCTGGGTTGGAAGTTTGATGTGAAATGTTGAAGTCCGAAATTCACACTGAATGTGGAGTCTTCATGATGAAACCCGATCCTGGAAGCTTTCATGAGTAATATAAATCCTCTAACATTTAGTGTTTTTTGTTGTGATTTTGGGAGTTACATTGACTTCTGATGTTTTGGGGATTCATACTGATCCCCGAATGGTTCGAGGATTCCTACTGATTCTAGATGTAGTGGGGAATCGTATCGATCCCCAATACCTTAGACTTAATTTGTTGAGTTGTTTGGAGGATGGTGATTCATATCGATCCCCAAGTATGATTTATAGCGATCTCCAAACACTTGTGCATCTAAGAGTGGTTTTGATGAGTGAGGATGACCGTACTTGCATGATTTCGTTTGGGCTTGGTCTCTATGCGTTACTTTTGAGTCATTCAGCCATGCAATGGTCGAGTGTGTCGACCTTAATTTGCTTTTGATAGTCAGGCCAAAAGGTCGGTTAATAACGACTTTTGGTATTACAAAAATGAAATTAGAAAACATAAAACTATGAAGAATTATATGGATCTATAAGCAAATTGGACTCGTTCAGTAGTTGGTAGCTTATACTACTTAATAAAAGGTCACATGTTTCCTTCTCAAAATCAAAACATGTTGGCACCGAAGAATCATTTTAAAAGTGAAAATAAAAGCGTACCAATATATAGAGTTGAGACATATTATATTTTAGGAGATCTTTTTGGCACGTTCAACGCGTATACATCTGAAAAAGTCTATGAAAACATTAAATTTAATTTTTAATGCATTTTCGATAGAAATAAATAGAAAAACATAAAGAATAGTGTGTGTATGTGTGTACACACACACACCCACACACACACACAAATATATATATATATATATATATATATATATATATATATATATATATATATATATATATATAGAATAAAGTTTTGAGGTTATAGATTTATTTATGTTTTGAAACTTTTATCTAAAAATAAATGTTAACGGTCCGTTTGAATCAACTAAAATAAGTCATCTTTCAACTTTTCAAAATAAAAAAGCAGTTCATTTTGATTTTCAAAAAGTTAAAAAACGACTTATATAAGTCGATCCAAACAGGACATAAGTTTTGCTCTGGGTAGTATTTGACTATTAATAAAAGGAGATAAACGAGTTGAAACTTTTGATACTGCTCCACTTACGACAAGGACTTCAGATCCATTCATTCTACGTGAATAATAGTTGTCCAATGATCACGTAAAAATATGTAATTCCGATACACCAAAACAAATAATCCCAGGTCAATTTTAAATTACCAAAAGACCCTCGTCGCATAGCAAAACCCTAGGGGCATTTGCGTACATAGCGTCTTATAAAAGCGCCTCAAAACCTGGACCACTTACAACATTCGATAACCTGACGCGGGGGCCGCCATTTCTCATTTTTCTAGGTACGCTATTCTTCTTAGATCTGTAATTAAATATTCTCTATTAATTAAATATTTCGTATTAGATTAGTAATATAAGTTGTTTATCTCTGTTCAGTTGTATGTTTGCATTAATTTAAACTAGATTATTTGTTTGCTTCAGCTTTTGTAGTCTTAGATTTCGATTCGGGCATTTAATTACAATTAAATATAACATGGACGAAATACCTTTTAGCTTTGTTTAAAATTCATGGATGAATCCGTAGTTCTGGCATAGCTGATTGTTTTAGCATATTTTGATTTAATAGATGGTCAGACTAGCATCTGGAATTTGTTATTCTACAATTAGATTTCTCCCGACTTTTGTCAGATCTACGATATGTTACGATGCGAATACCTCGCTATTGCCTGGTTTCATTTGATAGCGTCTTCTTACCACAGCCTAAAACTTTGATTTTTCTTTTTAATTAACGTAAATGCTGGTCCTCAACGAATAAAAGAAGTGAAAAAGGAAAAACGGTTTATGTATCTGACGTTGTGAATATACATATTTCCTAGTCTGTTTCACAGGTGTTGTAAGATCTTTATTTATTACAGAAATCGGTTTCAAATGGCTTCGTATATATAAGTAGGACAACTCATCTTGCTCTACAAGATGCATGTGTAATCATAAATTTTCATAACCTCCGTTTCCATATCTAGGTCATCTGTTAATTATAATTTTTCGTTTATAATACGTATTCTTTCCTTTTGTGTAAGGAAAAAAGTTTGTGCTCCTTGGTTTGCTTCATATTGTTAATTTACGAAGGATATTTGCATCAATTTTGTGGCTAATTATATTCATACACTAGTAATATTTAACATATAAAAGGAAAATATAATGAAATAGTTTAATCGAAAATTACTCTACGTACGCAGTATCTTTACAAAAATACCCTTAGTTTAATCGAAAAAAACTTAATTTTTCAACAAAATCAACTATGTTTTAGTATTTTAGAATATTAAAATTAGAAAGGTTTAAATACAATGGCGGTTAGTGGTGCGAGTTGTCTTGGTTGATATTTAAGATTTCGTTGTAAAAAAATCATTAGCTTCATCTTTTTTATCTGATGGATTATAAGAGGTAAAAAAAAAAAAAAAAAAAAAATAGAAGTGCAATTAGGAAGAAGAGCATTTAGTAACAATATTCGGTGATTTTCCGTGCGTAAATATAATTTCTCTTTTCATATTTGGTATCACCTTGGTTACAAATTCTCTCCTTGCATTGTTAAGTAATTTTGGGGTATCTGCGCATGTATTCTTTGTTGTTTGGTTTTGCATTTTGGTTTTGCTACTATGACGAAGGCAATTTTAAATGTTAGAATAATGTATTTGGAGGAGTTGTAGGAATTCAGGGAGGAAACATGGTAATTCGATGTGTGGTTTCTCCTGAGATCATATTTTTGGTGTAGAAGTTAGCAGAAATATTTTTTTTTTCATCGTAGCATTTTTGTATGCATTTAATAAACACTTGTCAATTTTGTGACTATTGCTTGATTGTTTGAAGTTTTACCTGTTATTTCATTCTTAAATTTAGTCCAGCAATCAGATAGCTTGATCACTTAATTACCAACAATGGGAAAAGAGAAGGTTCACATCAACATCGTGGTCATTGGCCATGTCGACTCTGGAAAGTCAACCACCACAGGCCATTTAATTTATAAGCTTGGTGGCATTGACAAGCGTGTGATTGAAAGATTTGAGAAAGAAGCTGCTGAAATGAACAAAAGGTCCTTCAAATATGCCTGGGTGCTTGACAAGCTTAAGGCTGAGCGTGAAAGAGGTATCACCATCGACATTGCTTTATGGAAGTTTGAGACAACCAAGTACTACTGCACTGTCATTGATGCTCCTGGACATCGTGACTTCATCAAGAACATGATTACTGGTACATCTCAGGCCGATTGTGCCGTGCTTATCATTGACTCCACCACTGGTGGTTTTGAGGCTGGTATTTCCAAGGATGGCCAGACTCGTGAGCATGCTTTGCTTGCTTTCACTCTTGGGGTGAAACAAATGATATGCTGCTGCAACAAGGTATGTTATTACCCTATTATATCATGATAACCATGCATTTAGCAAGGAATTTTATTAGTTACATTACTGATATATTCTGAATTATGAACAGATGGATGCTACCACCCCCAAGTACTCCAAAGCCCGTTATGATGAAATCGTGAAGGAAGTGTCATCCTACCTGAAAAAGGTGGGTTACAACCCTGACAAAGTCCCCTTTGTCCCGATCTCTGGTTTTGAAGGAGACAACATGATAGAAAGATCGACCAACCTGGATTGGTACAAAGGTCCTACCCTTCTGGAAGCCCTAGACCAAATCAACGAACCCAAACGACCCTCTGATAAGCCACTTCGTCTTCCACTCCAAGACGTGTACAAGATTGGGGGTATCGGAACTGTCCCAGTGGGTCGTGTCGAAACAGGAATCATCAGGCCCGGCATGGTTGTCACGTTTGGACCTACTGGGCTTACCACTGAAGTCAAATCTGTAGAAATGCACCATGAGGCTCTTCAGGAAGCTGTCCCTGGAGACAATGTAGGGTTCAATGTTAAGAATGTCGCTGTTAAGGATCTCAAGCGTGGGTATGTGGCATCCAACTCTAAGGACGACCCTGCCAAGGAGGCAGCCAGCTTCACTTCTCAGGTCATCATCATGAACCATCCAGGTCAGATTGGCAATGGGTATGCACCTGTTTTGGATTGCCACACATCTCACATTGCGGTCAAATTCAGCGAAATTCTGACCAAGATTGATAGGAGGTCTGGAAAGGAGATAGAAAAGGAGCCAAAGTTCTTGAAAAACGGGGATGCTGGTATGGTGAAGATGGTACCGACAAAGCCCATGGTGGTGGAGACGTTTTCGGAGTATCCTCCGCTTGGAAGGTTTGCAGTGAGGGACATGAGGCAGACGGTGGCTGTAGGTGTCATTAAGAACGTGGACAAGAAGGAACCTACTGGTGCTAAGGTCACCAA